>JANEYF010000304.1:0-510000 GCA_029963845.1 Rhamnusium bicolor | reverse complement strand
TCAACAGAAATATCTTCGAAATTTGTCTGGATTTCCTTAATAGCTGCAGCCTCATCTGAATTGAATTGTAGTATCACAGCTTTTATTTGTTGGAAATATTCAGCATAATAAAACGCTGCATGCAACCATGTTCCCCAACGTCTAAGAATCGGCTGTGGTGGTACAGGAATACCGGGACACTTGCTATGAAATGCACGGAGACGTTTAGGAGATTTAAGAAACACTTTTTTTGTACTTGCTATTAATGCATCCACCTCTTGAAAACCTTTTCGAATAGTTTCTGCCACAAGATGTAAAGCATGCACTTTACACGTAACATGTATAAACGTACAACCTTGTTCTTGCAAAGAACGGCCTACCGAACGCATTGTCACGGCGCCATCAGTCACAAACATCAACACTTGACTTTTTGACAGTACAAATTTTTCTAACGTCTTCAGCACCACCCTGGTAATTGTTTCGCTAGTACACTGACTTAGTCTTTTGCCAGCTAGCAACAGTGAAACTGTCGGTTTAAGAAGGTCCAGTGCTCGTACTATAACATTTAAAATAGAATTTGTTTACAATCTGTTGTCTCATCATCAGATAACCACAGCCGTGTATTTCTTAATTCACATTTCATCTTATTTACCATATCTACGTGTACAGTTGGTACATAGTTGCATAACGTTGTGCTACTTGGTAACTTCACCTGGGCATTGTATTTATTCCAGAACTCTCGAAATGGTTGTTTATCGAGTATGTGCAGCGGAACATCACAAGTAATCAACATTAATAGTAAATCAAACATAAACTGTGTTGTCGAAGGCACACCTTTTTTTATTTTTATGGTGTACACTATTTACGTGAAGTCCACAATCACGCTTATCCCAGCACATCAAATTTTTCTCGCACACTTTACAAATTATTTTAGCACCATCATAGAATAAATCCGGGAATTCACCTATGAATTTATTCACTTTGTCAGCAAATTGCCGTTTTCCACCCCGGCGTACATCTGCCATGCTTTATTATTAAATTAATATCAACAATACAGTACAATAAATAAAATAAAAACACGAAAACAATATGCAATACGCCCAAGTGACTTAATGTGTACACAAATCGAAAGCTAATAATAGACTGGACTGGGGAAAGAGTTTTGCGGTCAAAGTGAATGCCGGCGACGATAAGTACATCTGTACTCTACGACCATGATACACAGAAACGATTTGCAGCTTTAGAAATAATTCTCTCAACTTGAAAATTATTTCTTTGTTTTAGCAAATTCAAATGGTTCGCTATAGCTGAATTGATTATTTTTAAAATAATTTAAAAGATCACCACAAACAGATAGAGCATTTGCTGCAACCTGTATAAAACTGTTATTTTATCATCAGGATGTTTTAAGTTACCAGGAAGATTTATTTTCTGTTTGCTTTTTTGCATTTAGGGTTTCTAAAGCTTTCCAAGTTTCATGACTACCTTGCTCACAGCAAAATTCAAGTTACGATTTTTTTTCCTCACTTATTGCATTAGTTATATAATTTCTCATATTTTTCTATTCAATCCACTGATTATTATTATTATTTTTTAATTTATGCAGTAATTTGTCGCCAAAGTGAATTTATATTAAATATGTTTAATTGAAAATTTTTTTGGCTGAATAGAAATCCAATAAAATCCTTCCATTCTAGTCAAATGTGCGAAAATAACCAATCATAGTAACATTTAACTAAAAGCAACCAATAGGTAGTTATCACTTATGTCATAATAAATACCTCATCTGCTCGTTCGTTTAATTTTACAATTGGTTAGTTTTATAATTGTACCTTTAATTAATAATATTATATAAATAATTGTATTTTTTTCGTTGGTTTATTATAGCTGAAAATAAGCCTCTTATTGAATTTCTAGATCGATTCGTAGATTTTATTCCATAAAGTTTGTGTGATTATGTAGGATTTTTTAGTCCAATTAAACTTTCGTGGCAGACAATTTCATACATCTTACTATAATTATTTGAGGAACAAACATTATTAGACTGTACAGACTACATGAACATGAAGAAGCGTCATACAATGGGTTGTTTCAAGATTCTATATTAAATACCTTTTTGCTCTATCTTTGACTCCAATGCGTTTTTCCGAAAACTCATGTTTATACACCACACTACGCATATTATGGATTGATAGTTTGGTGCATTATTTTTAACCATCTGACGACATTCGAAATATTTATAAATGAGGTGAAGCCATGAAAGGCGGACACATTGTATATTAAAATTGTAGAAACGTTATAATTTTTTATCGATATTATATAAGAGCTTTGAATTAAACCAAAATAGAAACAGAAATGATCAATAAATTTTAAATTTCAGTATATATGTACTTCAATTCAATTCATGGAAACAAAAATTTCATGAATAAAATTTGTATCGGTTTTTATTTAGGAAATTCTGTTTGCTGGGACAGAGTCTTCTCTGTAAGGATGTTGATCTGTGTGTAAGTGATTTAAAGTGAAGCTGCATTGAGTTAGCTATAGCTGATTCCGGGAGAATGAACCAGACGGCTGTTCCCGTAATTCCATCATTTCAAGTACACGCTACGACGAGCAGTCTTCCAGTTTTCTTACGCTAAGCTCGAGCTGGAATTCCCTATTATTCCGGGATATCACAACCACTTATACACTACTTAAAACTACTGCTCTATATAATAAACATCGTTCTGACCTAGCTACGTTTCTCTTATAGATTAACGGGTTATTCTTGACATGTAGGTAGGTGTTTGAAAGAAAAACGAATTAAACAAACAACAAGAAAAAAGTTATTTAACCAATATTATGTACCATACCACTAATTTAATCGCTACCAATTTACATGGAAGTAGCAATACAGAAATAAAATAATCAAAACCCAGAAATAATATCTTTGCACAATACGCATCTACTAATGCTGTGTATTTTAAAAGAGTCGTTATCTATTTTGTTCACCCTTGAGTGACCAAAACTGTTTTTTTTTATTGATATATTCTCATAAAGTAATTTTATAAATGTGGTATACAAGGTGTCCCATTTTTTTCGCAGTAGAACTTCAGGTGATGATAGAACATAAAAAAAATAATGGGTTTCTTAAATAAACTTTTTTGAGATAGGTACAAAGCGGTAAAATTTCGAAAAAATATTTTTTTTATTTTTTCTCACTAAAGTAAATGGAAATTTTGAACTAAAATCTGGTGTATTGGTCACTGCCATCAAGCTTCATTGAAGACTTGATACAAGGCGTCAAATCTTTTACCAGTACTGTGTCTATGGGGGAAGCCTGAATTTCTTTCTGAAGAAAATGTTATAATTTATTATACCTAATGTTGATGTTAGCTAGAAAAATACTTTATGTATGTGTGGTTTCACAAACGACTGATGAACAGTCTTGATGATGGGTCGTGAAAAATGAACTGATCAGTTGATTCACTGGCCAACACACATTTTGGTGCCTGAGATTTGTTAAGTTTAACCAAGTAATTTTGGGGTGCCTAATCCAAAAATGCCTTTTAGATTTGTTCTATCAGATCTACTTTTCGAAATTTACTATTTCCTGCCCTATGTAGGAACAATTCGCTAAAATTAGATATAATGTTTTGTTATATAAGTTTTAAAATATTACTATTTGATTACAACTTTCAACTGAAACACAAAAAAAGTGGGTAGAAGGTATTTATTTAACAGAAAAAAAATATACATATGCAACTTTCAATCATCACTTAAAAATTTCCTTTTATAAGATTTCCTTTCGTGAGGTTTACCAGAACAGTCCCGCTGAAGATTCCAGCAGTAATCGGCCATCATGTGGGTCTCCTATCTTCCTTGTTACCTTTCTTCCATAACGCGGATGTCTTGGTGAAATCTTTCCCCCTGTTCTTCACTAACAGCACCTAAATTTTCTGGAAAATAGTCCAAGTGGCTGTGAAGGTAATGGACCTTAATGCTCATGTTACATCCGAGTGTGTGAAAGTTAGAAAGCATCTGTTCTACTAATTTGACGTAATTCTCTGCTTTATGTTTTCCAAGAAAATTTTTAATTACTTTAACAAAAGAGCACCAGGCATTAGATTCAAGCTCGTTCATTGATGTCGTGAAATGCGGATCCTTTACAAGTTGCCTTATCTGAGGACCATCAAAAATTCCAGCCTTCACTTTTTTCTCTGCTAAGCCTTGGAAATTTAAGTGTCAAATACTCAAAACAAGGTCCATCTCGAGGCAAAGCCTTAACAAATTGCTTCATAAGACCCAGCTTGATATGTAATGGTGGCAAGATGATTTTGTTTCTGTCAACCAACGCAACGGTTCGTTAAGAACGTTGTGTTCTCCTTGAACTAAAGCATTTCTTAAAGGCCAATTTCTAGTAATCCAGTGCTGGGCCTTAGCTCTGCTGTCCCACAAGCATAAAAAACAAGGATATTTTGTGTATCCACTTTGTTGTCCGAGGAGAAAGTTTACCATTTTTAGATCGACACAAATCGACCACTGATGCTCTTCATACTTGATTTTTTTCAGGACTAATGATATTGTCGCGTATTCCTCTTTCATAGTGGTGGAATGTCCAATAGGTATAGAACCATGTTTATTACCATTGTGTAAAAGTACACATTTTAAACTTCGGGAAGAACTGTCTATAAAAAGACGCCATTCACTTGGCGTGTATTATGTTAACCCCATCTTCTCCAAGAGACCTCTTATGTCATTACAAAATACTAAGTTATTTTCTTTAGAGAAATACGGCAGCAGATCTTTCTCTCTGGTACGATAAAATGTAATATTAGTACTTGGACACAGTAAGTTCTTTTCATTTAATCTGGAAGCAAGCAATTCGGACGACTGTTACAAGTAAATGAAATAGGGTGGGGACTGGGGTTGTTTCCGGTTAGGCAGGTAGATTTGTACAGTAATGGAAATACCGAGAATTATATAAAGACTAATAATTACATTCTAATTTCAGGTAAGAACATATAATTTTGTTCTCCTAAATATTTAGTTATTTTGATTTTGATATTATTATTCGTATAAGTAATAAATTTCACCATGGTGTATCTCAAAAACTAGAGTTGCTAGGGAAAAAAGCGAGTTATTTTTGGAACCAGCACATCAGAAATACCCTTAATCAGTTCGTATTTTCCAGGCACCACGACAAAAAATTTATTTTGTTGGCCAGTGGCTTGCCCTCACATTGATAGGTTTGATCACTTGTAAAAATGTATCTGCAACGCGTGGAGCTGTGCTTTATTGTCTTTTTATGCCTGAAAAGATTATCAGAGCGGAAAAAAGCACATTCCAGAAATATTTGGACATATTCGTTATGTATAGGAGGCTGGAAACTTGAAAATGACTTAAAATTTTCACCATTCAAACCAATGTTTTGCCCGCCATTTGCCATTTTATCGCACAGTACAAAACAAAGAAGAGCAAATACAGTACAACACCAAAATACGCAACTAATGGTACATATGCATGTGAAATGTAAAACCGTTGCTTTAATTAATAGCTTCAACGAATCCTGATGATGCGCACACGCACGGACTCGACCGTGCGTTTTTCATCGGTCGACTGATGGTACACACTGTGGAAGGGGCAATTTAAACAATGGTCCAGTTTCATCAGGAATGATTGTTAGAACTGACCAACAGTGGTTTGTGAAGCCGCTCTGGGTACATTATTATACAGGGTGGGGCAATAGTGCGTCGGACCTCGATATCTTGAGTTCTACGATAGCTAGACATTTTTTAAAAAATTGCAAGTAAACTAGATAAAAAAGTCTATAACTGGAAATTATTTTCGAACATACAAGACGAAATTACAGGACCAAGTGCCTTTTTTTTAAATGGAATGCTATGTATATCAGTACATTTTTTGAAGCCTCTTTCTAGGCTCTATTCATTCCTATATTATTATTGGCTATCTCCCAACCACTTTGATGTAATGAATTTTTTTGTTGAAATAACGCCATCTGCAGATGGATATTAAAAAAATCACCACAGTCACAATTATGGGTTTTAAGAAAAATTTATGTGAATATCAGTTACGAGACATCTAATTAATGTTTTTCAATCATTTTCATTTCCTAAAAATGTACACGGTGGCCAAAAATTAGTATTCAATTAAGAACTTTTTAAATTGAATTTTCTCAATTTTTTCAAATGGAACACCCTGTATATTTTTCAACGATGTGATGAAAATGAAAAACGAACATTTTTTTTAAGTACTTCCCTATGGCTAATTGCAACCATTTTCGTTTTATTGAGCAATAATTACAACATTCAAAAATAAACTTAAAAAAAAGAGATTTCTTCAAATAACTCAGTAGAAAAAATTATAATCAATGTTCCACATGTTGGCCATTTTGATTGACACGCATCTCTATGCGCTTTTGAAATGAGGTTCCCACTACTCCTAAAACTGCCGGTGTGATAGATCTAAAGGCAGTTATTATTCTTTCCTTCATATTTTGTACTGTTGTTGGTGTGTCTCTATAAACAATTTCCTTCACGTATCCCCATAAAAAGAAATCCATTTTTGTAAGATCTGGGGATCTAGCAGGCCATTTAGTGGGTCCATTTCTTCCAATCCATTGATGAGGGTAGGTATTATTTAAGTGGTCTCTAACTGCATTCAAATAATGTGGTGGAGCACCATCTTGCTGAAACCACATCCTATTTCGAATTCTTCCAGGGAGATTTACCAATAATTGTGGCAGATAGTTTTCCAAAAAATGAAGATAAATAGCTCCAGTCAATGTACCATCAAAGAAATGTGGCCCTATTACATGTTTTCCAACAATTCCTCCCCAAACGTTTATAGACCATCTGTGTTGGTTATCAACTTGCATAAAAAAGTGAGGATTTTTCGAAGCATAATAATGGAAATTGTGACTATTAACAAATCCATTTTTATGAAAAGTTGCCTCATCAGTGAATAACACATTATTGAAGAAGTTGACATCAACTTGCATTTTACCTCTGGCCCAATTACAAAATTGCAGGCGCTTTTGAAAATCGTCATCAGATAATTCCTGGTGCATTTGAATATGGTATGCATGCAACTTATTTGTTTTTAAGATTCGACCCACAGACCGTCTACTTATTCCTACTAATGAGGTCACTTCTCTTTGACTAACATGGGGATTCTCAACCGTTGCCAGCACCATAGAAAACTCATTTTCTTCGTTCACAACACGTTTCATTCTTTCACTTTTTTTATATTCGACATTTCCAGTTTCCAGAAATCTATCGAGAAGGTTTTGGAAGCTACTAACATCAGGAAGCCTTCTTTCAGGATAACGTTGGTGTTAAATTCTACTGGCAAGTAAACAATTTCTGTCTGACTCACCCAAAACAAAAGTCATGCCTACAAGTTCCGCTTTATTAAAATTCATATTATAAAATTCCAAATATTTTAAATTCAATACAAATTGTAACTAACGACCGATAAGTGTGATAAATGCTCCTTTGTACACGATAATTTATACCAAACTGATTTTTTATTGCTTGTCGAATAACAAAAACAGCAAAAAAATTTACAAAAAAAACATTACAGTAAAGGACTGGTTAAATACTATTTACTCATTTCAATGGAAATGGTTTCACTAAATGGCCTCATTTCAAAATTGCATAAAGACGTGTGTCAATCAAAATGGGCAACACGTCGAACACCTATTATAAATTTTTCTAATGAATTATTTGAGGGAACCTCTTTTTTTAAGTTTATTCTTGAATTTGACATTTATTTATTTATAAAACGAAAATGGTTGCAATTAGCCATAGGGAAGTACTTACAAAAAATTTTCGTTTTTCATTTCTACATCACATCGTCGAAAAATATACAGGGTGTTTCATTTGAAAAAATTAAGAAAATTCAATTTAAAAAGTTCTTAATTGAAAAATAAACACTTATTTATTTATAAAACGAAAATGGTTGCAATTAGCCATAGGGAAGTACTTACGAAAAATGTTCGTTTTTCATTTTTACATCACATCGTTGAAAAATATACAGGGTGTTCCATTTGAAAAAAAATTGATAAAATCAATTTAAAAAGTTCTTAATTGAATACTAATTTTTAGCCACCCTGTACATTTTTAGGAAATGAAAATGATTCAAAAACATTAATTAGATGTCTCGTAACTGGTACTCACATAAGTTTTTCTTAAAACCCATAATTGTGACTGTGGTGATTTTTTTAATATCCATCTGCAGATGGCATTATTTCAACAAAAAAAATTCATTACATCAAAGTGGTTGGGAGATAGCCAATAATAATATAGGAATGAATAGAGCCTAGAAAGAGGCTTCAAAAAATGTACTGATATACATAGCATTCCATTTAAAAAAAAGGCACTTGGTCCTGTAATTTCGTCATGGCTCGCCCTGTATGTTCGAAAATAATTTTCAGTTATAGACTTTTTTATCTAATTTACTTGCAATTTTTTTTAAAATTTCTAGCTATCGTAGAACTCGAGATATCGAGGTCCGACGTACTATTGCCCCACCCTGTATATGCAAAAAACTAAATAATTTCTTGTAATAGTAAATATTGAAAGTGTTATTATTATTATTTTTTTTTTGTTTAGTTGGATGATAGTATCATATTTTTTAAACTTTGTAGCAAATACTATTGTAACATCAGGCTAATCTAAGAAGCAAAAATATTAATACGTACAGTATTCTTGCATTGTATGATAAATATATACAATAAACGTAACCTTCGCGTTTAATCTGGTAATAATGGAAAGGTTGAAAATTGAAATGCCCGAACTAAAGCAGTTCTAGGAATGGTGAATTTACATTTATTTCTGCAATAATTGAATTCGGGCTTGGGTTTTTTACGTCATATTATAACCATTTTTTAGTATGGATGTATTGTAAGAGGTATATCAGAATAAAGTTTTAAAAATTTTAACGGATATTCATAACTTAAATAGAAAAGTAAAATTACATATTTGATTTTTAAATTGGTTCTGTTTCACTAGATAAAGTCAAACTAAATTACAAAACATGAAATTAATAATAAGCCAATATGTATGTCCCTTCTTTGGAATATAATTTTAAATAACGTGCTGGCTAACGATCCGTGTGAAAGTGCATACTGGGACTTTTCAAGAAAACGTGGCATAAGTTAATAATACAAAGTGTTAAATTTGCCCCCTTTACCCTATTTTCTTATAAGGGCAACCATGGTATATATCGTTAACATGCCCTGAGATGGGATATTTCTATGCAGACTCAGGCCGAAGTTGAGTCTATATCAGATGCAAGTGAAATATCGTCTCGATTTTACCACACCCCGCGCAGGCCACGGTGCATATATACAGCCAAACCGAAATTATCGCGGCGAATATCGAAGGTGGCCGATGTTCTAGTTACAGAACGGCATAGTGGAACATTTCAGATCGGGAGATGTTGAATTATCAGAGGCGGAGTACTAGAGGTTTCGTACGACATAAACCGACGAAAAAGTTGTAATACGTCAAGCTTATAAGCTAAGCAGTAGCTAACCTTACCCTTCATGCGTCCTTGTCCTGCAATTAATATGTAGACAATAAAAAAATCCGAAATTATTTTATTTACTTTGTTTAAAAATAGCTAAAGAACTAAACAACAAAACAATTAAATCGTTAATCTACAAAAAAATTTCCATTTTACTGTTTCTTATTAAAGCATAGTATTATTTTAAAAATTATTCCTATAAAATGGAAGTATCAATGTGTGTCATATCATTCAACTCAGAATGGAAAAGGCGATGAAATAATATGAAAAATATATTTGTGTTATTTTAAATTTAAACTCCAATATTTTTATCAAATATGAAAGATTATGATGATGTTACATATAATGCTGAATTCAGAAAGAAATTTTTTAAATTGAGCTGAATATACAGGATATATCATTTAGAATAAAAAAAATTAAGGCAATTTCCGGTCAAACCGGAAGTAAAAGATACGTATGTGACGCGCATATTTAATCAGTATTCGGAATGTCATATGTCTATTTCCGCATATTAATGCGGGGTGTAATTTTTTTATTTTTCAGTTTTTCGGCGTTTTCTTTTTATTTGACATTCAATTGTTTTTAATTTTCGGATTCCTTAGAAAAAAGCACGTAAGTATAATTTTTGAAGTTTTTTTCCTAGGTTAAAAATACAGCAGAAAAATCGAGTAAGGTGCACTTAAAATGATCACCCTGTACATGAGGTTACTGCGCTTAAAATAAATCAAAAATAAAAATTATCATATTCACCTTTCATTGAGCTTTTCATTCTCCATATCAATATTTAGAGACGGCAAAATGGGAAAACTTTCATTTATATTAGTCTCTCTACAGAAATTACCGGAAATAAAAAGAAAATTATTACTTTTATTAATTTACGAAAAAATTCAATTTTCACTTCAATTTTTCGGTTTTCAGCTAGGGTATTTACGCTTATGATATGTTTTTATTTTTCCCATTGTTCTTTCACTGCACTAATAATCACTTTCAATAACACGACTACTTAGGTGTACACTTGATTTAAAAAAAAACTGGTACAACTCTTGTAATCGAAAATCTTCATAGTTTAGTTGTGTGCATATGTCTGTAAATAGGGCTGGCCAGGCATGTCGAGAGGGGGGTGGAGAAGAGGTGATTTACCCTGGACCTGGGTTTTTTGGAGGAGATCGGTTTTCTTTGTGTTTTTAAACTTATTAAACCTTTCGCTTTTATTTTATTCAAATGGAATTTTAAAAAAATAATTAGAAAATAACTTTTTCAAAACATTTTCAAGCCTGCCATATTATTGTTTAAAAAATAATATTTGTTACGGATAATTCTACTAATGTTTGTAATTAAAATACTAACTGAATAATGATAATTCTATTTTTAAAATAAGAACACAAAAATACCACTTGAGATTAAAAAAAAATGTAAACAATGCAAACTGAACATAAAAATACAATAAAAAAATAAAATAAATGAACTTCAATTACGTAATACAGAATTAACTAATATTTTGTCATTGCTCCATTAGCGTCTAAAACTGCCTGAAGTCTTGCAGGCATGGACAAAATCAGATTTCTTGCAAGGTCAACTTCTTGCGACAAGTTCTCCCAAGCGTCTTCAATTATCCCTTCCAATTCTTGGGCATTATTTGGATGGTTATTTAATTTTCTTATATGTTTCACCATTAGTCCCCATACATTTTCAATTGGATTTAAATCCGGACTTTTTAGATGGCCACGGTAACAACTATATGTTTTTATTAAGAAACCATTGCCTGACACGATGGGCCGTATGTATGGAGCAGTTGTCTTGTTGGAAAATAAAATTATTTTCCGGAAACACCTCTATTACTGACGGCAACATAATATTGTCTAATATTTCAATATATTTAAGGGAATTGAGATGACCACCACTGTTCCAACACACACCTAACCCATTTAGGCTCATCCAAGCCCAGACATTGACTGAAAACCTTCCTAATATTTGTGGATCGAAAGTATATTTTTCGTCGTATCTAGTGGAAGGAGGCCTATATACGCGAACATGTCCATCGTTACAGGATTTAAAAACCTTTTTTGTCAGAAAAGACAACTTGTCCCCAGAAGTTTTCATCATTGATTATATAGTTCAGTGCAAAAATAATCCTACCCTGCTTCTTTTCTTCTGAAAGTTTGTATTTTTTAGCCGCTGAACAACTCTCAAGTCGCTTTGTAGTTTTATTCTTCTGCAAGCAGTAGATACCGAAGCAGGGAAATTTGTCTCTGAAATTGCATTTACTGCAGTCTGAAATGGGTTTTCTATTAGGTAATTTATAAGATTTTCATCTTCTTGATTATTGCTCTTTCTGGGCCTACCGGAACCAACTTTACGGGATACCGTTTGGTTGGTTTCCCATTGTTTTTTAACACTCATTATCGTGGTTTTACTCACATTGTATTCAGCAGCAAGTCTTCTTATGGACCAACCATCTTTAATTTTAGAAACAATTCGAAATTTTTGAATATCTGTTAGATGTCGAACCATTTTTAATAATGACGCCACTGATTAACGTCAAAGTGTCATTTGTAAGATTATTAATATCAATCAAAGAACGAATGATTTACATAGCTAAAAGAAAGTGTACCAGTTTTTATTGAAATCAAGTGTACCCACTTTATAACAAATAAGTAAATTTGAGATATCTCTAGAATACACACGCCACTGTTGTTTACGCAAATCGCAACGTGGTTCCTAAGTGCCCGATTCCCCCTCCCGCAAACGAGTCCAGTGTATGCAAGTGCATCCGTGTTTCCGAAATATCATGCGAGATGGCAGCTATTATCGGAATACAGATATGCAGTTTTTAGTTTTCTAATAACTTTATTTTCAACTAATCCAAGAGTTGGGTCACATGAATATAAACGTTACAAACAGTGACTAATGTCGGAATGTTAAAAAATTTGGATACAAAATATTTAAAATGCATGCGAAAATTTTTTGACGACTCTAAAAAAAAAAAATTACATTCCGACATTTTATACATATTTTTGAAAAATCTTGTAAAAATCGCACTCAAATCGGATAAGTTTTAAACGAGATAATCGAGAATTATGATTTAATAGGGTATATAAGACTCATAGAAGATATCTTCTTTGTGATCATATCGCTTTTTACTGATGATTCCACCATTCCGGTTGATTCTGCCAATATAAATGATCTTAGCTTTAAAGCTGATAATGTCATTAGCTCTATACAAAATTACTGTTCGGGTACTGGTCTAGTTCTTAATAATATAAAAACAGACTTATTGTTTCTTTCTATTAGAAAACTGGATTAAAGCCTGTTATAATTAATAAATTGCTCCATCAAACCTAATAATAGTGTCAAGTTTCTTGGAGTTTATATAGACTCTCTTTTAAATTGGAGTACTTATATCGACGTGATCACTAATAAATTATCTACTAACTGCTTAATTATGTAGCAACTATGCTCGTCGTTCATGTAGGGTCCTTTTCAGAGAATTAGTCATTTTAACTGCTCATACATAAAATCAAATTTTGATCAATTTATCAACAGAACTGAAGCTATCAATAAGAGTGTTCTCAATTTGCAACTAATTTTCAATTTGAATATACAAATTCATATCCTATCCATCGTTGCAAATTAATGACTATAAACCTGTTTAACAAATTATCTATTCAAATTAAGAAAATTAATGTAATTAATTTGTTCAGAAACTTGGTAAAACCACTTTTTCTTACATATTCATTTTATTCGGTTGATGAATAATTAGGTGTTGATTTCAATATCGATAGCCATAGTTTATCTATTGTTAGTGTCTTCAATATAATTTATTCTTTTTTTACTTAATTTTGTATTTTTATTAGTGTGTGGTGTAGTTTTACTAACTTGATGGTATTCCAATGCTTGATAAATGTCTATAGAAATAATGATTATTATTATTATCACTATTTATGCAAATTCCCTGACACCCTTAGAAAAAGTTGAAAAAATTAGAATCATGAAGCTACTCATTTTAAACTGTAAATTTTTACTGGCTTTAAACAGGCAAATATTATTTAACATTTTCATGAAATTGCAAAATAATAACATTATTTACACTCAGCTATCGGAAAGGGTCAGGAAAATTTCATTTATATATTCCTGCCTCTTCCGATGGTTGAGTATAAACGATGTTATTATTTCGTAATTTTATGAGAGAATATCAAACCTGACAGGCTCATGGAATTATCGCGTGTCGCTATTTAGAAGTTGATAATTATCTAACTCGGGAACAGTTTTATCTATATTAAAAGAGTGCAATTTTTTCCTGAAACTGTTATAATTTTTGTTTGATTTAATGACTTATTAAGTAAACTAGTTCTCTCAAATTTTACAAGTATTACTAAACACTTTTGTTAGATCCGGAAAATTAATTAATATTTAAAATTATACATAAGTGAGTACTACAACTTTTAAGTTGTAAGATTTAATTTCCCATTGTTGGCGATTTAATGTAAATGTAACAATTCAATACTGATCTACTTTACCTGATGATGTTGACACAATCTGATATAAGTTTCACCTACAGATAAGATATTTTGAAGATTTTGGAATTGATTGATTCCTAAAATGTAGACGTTAGAACTCACTTCATCAATAATTATAAATGAAAATGCGTTTAGTCATCACAATAACAAAGGTTTATTTTTTTAATGTCTTTAATTAATGTAAAATCAAAACTGGCAAGTAACCTGCGTTAATTTGCTCACAAAAAACAAGATCTTTGACACACATCCCATGATTGCCTGAAGAGTATCTTACATTATCAATTGTGGTATCAAGTCTTATGTTATTTTTTAGATCACATACTGTTTACTGTTTTACTGTGCATTGGCACAAATTTGTTCGTTGATGTAGCCTCAGAAATATAAATTGGAGCACTCAAATCAGGGGAACACAGTGGCCAGTTAAAGTCTGCGTAACGAGACACAATTCTGTTTTGAAAATGTCTTTGAAGAACCGCCATTGCTCCTTTTGATGTGTGTGCAGACATCGTCTTGCAGAAACCAGACATGCCCTATGTTTCCTCTCAACTCTGGCGAGAGAATCATGGTTCTATAACGATCTCTGTTGATTGTCACAGCTCCGCTCTTATCATCCTCGGAGAAATAACACCCAATTATTCATTCAGCCGATATCCCACACCACATAGAGGCGTAAATGACATGAAGAAAACTTTCAAAAAAACGTAGTGAGTTTTCAATATGGACCCTGACTGTTGAAATCTCTCATCCATACTTTTAACTGCTGGTGCAGACGATGCTTCTTGAAAATTGTTACAGTAACATAAACTTGATTAGCATGTCTGATGTTAATGTAAGTAATTATCAGAACAGAATGACTGAAAAGAGCTATTTCTGTTATATTAACAAACCGACAAGAGAGACACAAAATACTAAAAGTATGATTGATCAATTCCTCACATATTTGTATTTGAAAATACGTCAAATAAAACTAATATTAAACCCTTAATAATTAAAACAGGTTTTACGGATCAATATACTCTAGCACCGTCATTAGAAATTAATTATAATAACGTTGATAAAAAACCTGTTAAATATTTAAATAAAATAAATTATAGAATATTAATTGACGCATTATCGAAAGAATCATGGCATAATATTTGGTCAAATAATGATGCTGAAATATTATATGAATTATTTTTAGAAACACTCAATAAAATTATTAAAAAATCAACAAAATCTTTCATTTTAAGTTGCAAACAATTAGATATCGAGATAACATGTAAAAACAATTAATAAAGAACTTTAATAATTATTTAAATGAAAGATAAAAAATATAAAAATATTCTAAGGAAACTTATTAAGAAAACTAAAAAATGACTATTATTATAAAACAAAAATTAATGAATCAAAAAAATGATTATAAAAAAATATGGAACGTAATAAATGCGGCTACAATTAAACAAACACAAAATAAATGCATTGACAAACTAAACGATAATCAAAGCAATGTCATAACAGGTGATCAACAAAAAGTGAAGCAATCAACAAGTTTTTTATCAACATTGGCAAAGAAATGGCAGAAAATATTATTCGGACGGAATTTTTTTTAAATCAATACCAGTTACAAATCTGATATTTTCTCTTTGTCCAGTAGATGAAAACGAAATTTTATTACCTATAAATTTGTTAAAAAATGACATGGCATCTGGTGAAGACAACATAACTGTTAGAATGATAAAAAACCATTAATCAGTATATATTAAAGCCATTAAAACATATCATTCAGCTTGTATTTACGTCAAGTATTATTTCTAATAAATCGAAAAGGTCCAAAGTAACCCCAATATACAAGACAGGAGATCAAACTGAAACGACATCTCGCTAATAAATAATTTGGCAAAAATATTCAAAAAACAGATTGGTTAAATTCCTAGAAACAGAAAAAAATTTTATCTAAAAATCAGATTGGTTTTCGCGATGGAAAATACACTGAAGATGCCATTTTTAGTGTAACTAGCGAAATAATAAATCACCTTAACTCTAATAAAAAACGTATAACCGTATTTATGGATTTAGCCAAGGCATTCGATTCGGTTTGTCATGATACCCTATTTCAAAGATTATGCGATGCTGCAATAAGGAGGCATTCTCTACGGCTTTTGATGTCTTATTTAGACAACCGTGTCAAAAAAAATATGAAATAATGACAAGTTCAGTGATGGACTGAAAGTGAAAACAGGTGTCCCACAAGATACCGTGCTTGGGCAGATTCTTTTTCCTTATACATATATATATATATATATATATATATATATATATATATATATATATATATATATATATATATATATATATATATATATATATATATATATATATATATATATATATATATATATATATATATATATATATATATATATATATATATATATATATATATATATATATATATATATATATATATGTATATATAAATATATATGTGGAATGTGGATTTTTTTAATGTCATGTTGATGATGTCTGTTAATCATACTCCTACTTTAAAGTATATTTCATGTGGAAATAGTGCTATTTAAAATTTGAATTTGTTAGTGAATAGTGAAACAAGTGCTTCTGAATTGGTTTATAAAGTCAGTTACTAATATAAACGGTTATTTACCTAATTATTTAAATAAATCTTCCTTTAAAATAACTATTCTAATGAGTATAAAGAAACTTATAAAAAGTTAACACTAAGTAAAAACTTTAACTATAAAAACTCTCTGATAGTCAGAGACGGACTCAGGACCCCATAATGAACAAAATTTGTTTAAAGTGTAAATTAGAAGTATCAGAGGATAAAACGAGCTTTAAATGTGACGGCTGTAACAGGTTTCTTCATATACAATGTGCAAAATGTTACTGCGACAGAAGTAAAATGCTTGCAACTTCAAGCAAGAAAATTAAAATTCTTCTGTGAAGATTGTGAGGATGGACTTCTACAGGTACCAGTGCTTAGAAGACTAATTGAAGATTTGCAACAAGAAGTAGAAAAACTAAAAAACAAAAATATAGCGAGTGCATCCTAGAAAATGAAAATATAGTCAATGAAGTTTTTGAGAGACAAAAGAGATCCAAAAAATTTAATCTTATATAACCTGCCTGAACCAAATGCGAATGAACCAGCTCAGAGGAAAGAAGAGGATAAAAAAGAAGACAATAAAAATTCTCAAAGATTTGTCAGATTCACCAGTAGAAATAAGAAACATAGTTAGATTGGGAAAAAAAACGACAGAATTAGACCAGTGAAAATAATACTAGACCATGCAGAGGATGTTATTAACATACTAAAGAAAAAAAGGAACTTACAAAATACTGCAGTACGTATCGCATCCGACCAAACACCAGCACAACAAGAAGTTTATAAGAAGGTAAGAACAGAATTAGAAGAAAGAAAGAAAAAAGGAGAGCAAGATATTTTTATCAAATATATTAAAGGTGTTCCACAAATAGTGAAGGAAAATTAAATGCTAGTGTTTTTATAATGTGTTTAAAGTGATGATTTAGAGATGGGTGATGAGGAAATCATAAATATCATGGATAAAGACTTACAAACAGACACTTTGGTTTGTGATGACATAGACTGTTATAAGAGTGCAATAAGAGGAAAGCAAGAATTTAAAATTTTAAGTCAGAACATTAGGAGTATAAACAGAAACTTTGATAATTTTTTAGTTGTTCTAAACTCACTGGACTATCAGTTTGATTGCATTATTCTTACAGAAACCTGGCATGTTGACAATGTAAGTTATTTTCAAATTGAGGGCTACAATATTTTTTATAATCATGGACAGGTGAATCAAAATGATGGTGTAGTTGTGTTAATAAATAATAAATGGGCTGTCGATGTAACGGAAACCAAAATAGCAGATGTAGCAGTTTTAACATTTAAAATAAAAATTGACGAAAAATTTAAAACTAGCGTTCAATGCTATTTATCGAGCTCCTTCAGTAAATGGTGAATATTTTATTAACGAACTGAAAAAACATTTTGCAAACCGATAGAAATGTTAATATGGAAGTTGTAATAGGTGATTTAAACTTCAACATATTGAAAGAAGAAGATAGAGGTATTATTGATGAATATCTTGACACAATACATGAACTAGGTTATATATCGCTTATCAATGTACATACTAGAGAAATGAATAATCAAAAAAGCTGTTTAGATCATATACTTCTAAAAAAATCCACAAAAGTTAAACAAAATTTCAACATATGTGCTTAAAACGAAAATAACCGATCACCATGCTGTAATACTTGCAATAGATAACGTAAAACAACAAGAAGAGACAGAAACTTATGAAACGGCAAACATTAACTACAAGTATCTATATCACGAACTTTCACGAGAAAAATGGACAGCGTAAATGAAATAATTGATCCTGAATTATGTATGAATAATTTTATAAACATAATAAAAACACATTTGCATAATTCAACTGAACTCCGGAAGTCTACTAAAAAGGTAAAGAAAAGAACACCATGGATTACAGAAGGAATTATGCAATCAATAAAAAATTCGCGACAGTCTGCATAAAGAATTACAGCTAAATCTAGGTGATGAGAATCTAAAAAAAAGGTATAAATTATATAGAAATAAAATACATAAGCTTATAAATACAGCTAAGAACTCATACTATGGTAACCAACTAAAAAATACTAAACAAGACTTACGTAAATTCTGGGGCACGGTAAAAAGTGCAATGAATATGTCCAAAAAAACATGACAAAATAGGAAATATAGAGGGGGGAGTATGGTATTATTTTACAAAATGATGAAGATAAAGCAGAACATTTTAATAATTTCTTCTCTAATATTGGTAAACAATTAGCAGAAGAAATAAAACCTTTGAACCGAGAAAAATATTTAAGTGAATTTGAGAAAAAATATCGCTTACAGAACTCAATATTTCTGAAACCAACTAATCCTAGTGAAATAGAAAAAGTCATCATGGAACTTAAAAATGGGAAAGCTCCTGGGATAGATGGGCTTACTTCAGATCTACTAAAAAAGATATGCCAATTTATATTACAACCTTTAACGCATATTGTAAATAACATCTTTTCTACAGGCATTTGCCCATCACACTTTAAAATTGCAAATGTTAAACCACTATATAAAGCAGGAAACAAGGAAAAAACTACAAACTATCGTCCAATATCCCTTTTATCAAGCATCTCAAAAATTTTTGAGAAGGTGTTAAAGGACAGGGTAATGAGCTTTCTAAACGAACACAAAATTCTACATGCACATCAGTTCGATTTCAACAAAAACGATGCACAGAAGATGCCATGGTACTTTTGATGAAAACGGTCTACTCCAACATAGACAAGTCTCTTCCTACATCTGGTGTTTTTCTGGATCTTCGCAAGGCATTTGACACAGTACACCACGAACTGTTATTGCAGAAGTTAGAAATCCTAGGATTTCGTGGTACTGTGTACAAGCTTATGGAGAGTTATCTAAAAAATAGGTTACAAAGAGTAACCGTCAATAAATCAGTAAGCAGACTGCAGACAGTGGAATTTGGAGTTCCACAAGGTACAGTTATGGGTCCAATCCTTTTCCTAATTTATATTAATGATCTACTCAGCTTCGACACAACAAACACATGGGTATCTTATGCCGATGATACGGTCATCCTGATAAACGGAAGTACATGGGAAGAATTAAGGTCCAAAATGATAAACACCCTAAAGAAATTAAAAGATTGGTTAGACGTTAATCTACTAACTCTAAACTGGGAAAAAACTACATGTCTTACTTTTTGCGCGGACTCTCGCACTAAACCACAATTTAATAGTATAATACTACACAATGAAATATGTGACCAAGAAAATCGAACATGTGACTGTGAAAATAAAATATGTATAACAGAAAAAGCAAAGTACCTAGGCATAATATTAGACACTCACCTGCGTTTTGAAAAACATGTACAACACATCGCTCCTAAGCTGAGGAAGGCAATATTTATATTAAGAAAACTGAAAGGATTTATGAGCAAAGAAAATTTAAAAATGATATATTATGCATTGTTTCATTCAGTGTTACAGTATGGGAGTACAGCATGGGGCTCTAGCTATGAGAGCACAATAAACCCGTTAGAAATTCTACAAAAAAAAGCATTAAAGATTCTGCTAAACAAAAATAATACATATCCAACAGATCTCTTGTATAGCAAAATAGACGTTCTTAACCTAAGAAAAACCTACATTCACAAAGTGTTACAAAAAATATATAATGACAGACACATAATAACAATTGTAAACAGTTTATATTACAACACAAGACAGCCCATAAGACTCATAGCAGAGATACCAAAAAAGTTCAAAAGAATATCTCAAAAATGTATAACATATATGGCACCTAAAATATTTAATGAACTTCCTTTAAACATAAAAACTTGTAAAACTTTCTATATATATAAAAAAAATGTAAAAACTGGCTAAGATCCATCAGTGAAACTCATGTAAAAAAACTATTCGCATGAAAATGTTATCAACAGTCTGAATTAAAATGTATATTATGTAAAGTAAATGTAAAATACATTTCAGGTTTTTATTTATTATCTATTTATGACACATTGACTTAAAATACTATTTTCTCGTTTTGTCTATATTGTTACAGTATAATGTATTAGTAGATATTATTAATATAGTCTAATGGAATCATCAACAAACGTGAGATTGTGCAATGGGTCACGCGCTGGTAGCTTGCTGCCTTAGTGACAACACCATTTCCTTTATTTAGGCATTCTATTTTTTTGTAAATATAATAAATGAATTCCAAACTTTTTAGTTACTTAAGTTCTGTACATTATATCAAAATTTATACTCTTTTGTAAACTTAAACCTAAATAAAGTTTCATTCATTCATTCATATATATATATATATATATATATATATATATATATATATATATATATATATATATATATATATATATATATATATATATATATATATATATATATATATATATATATATATATATATATATATATATATATATATATATATATATATATATATATATATATATATATATATATATATATATATATATATATATATATATATATATATATATATATATATATATATATATATATATATATATATAAATATATAACAAAGTATAGAAGGTTACTGCGGGATGAGATGTAATAGGAAGAAAAGGATAATGTTTAATGCCCGCCAAAAAAGGATGAATCCGTCGACACATGTTTCTGAGTCACTACTCGTAGTCATGACGGTTATAAGTTGTAAGGATAGGCACAACCCATTATCCTTTTCTTCCTATTACATCTCATTCCGCAGTAACCTTGTATACTTTGTTACTCTAAACCTTGGGTAGGGAATACCACGCAGGTAGCTATAGTTGTCTCCATGGCAATATTGTCTGTTGCCTTGTAAACACGGGGTCTCTCAATTGCAGCCACAAATGTGCGACTGGCTTCCTGTCAGTGGTTTCCTTTGTGTTGTTGAACCTAAGTTGTGCGTATCCTTACAACTTATAGCCGTCATGATTACGAGTAGTGACTCAGAAACACGTGTTGACGGATCATCCTTTCTTGCGGGCGTTACCCATTATCCATTCCTTCCTATTACATCTCATCCCGCAGCAACCTTCTATACTTTGTTACTCTAAACCTTGAGTAGGGAATACCACGCAGGTAGCTATAGTTGTCTCCGTGGCAATATTGTCTGTTGCCCTGTAAACACGGGGTCTCTCAATTGCAGCCACAAATGTGCGACTGGCTTCCTGTCAGTAGTTTCCTTTGTGTTGTTCAACCTAAGTATGGCATGTAACATCCTCAGTAACTCAGATCCCCTTTTGCGATTTGTAAAACATCACTAAACTGTAGGAGTGGGAGCAGGATTGATCAAAGCAACAAAAAGATTAGCAGATGAACTCGGTCTCGCATTCGACACAAGGCAAGGTGGCCGGCAAGGTGCTGATGTAGATACTACCATCTAACGCACTTGTACGGGATAGACCAGACACCAGTTCTGTCTTACATCTCCGGAGATCGTTGTCGAGAACGAGAAATGCAGTATTTACTAGAACTACTCGTTCCCGACGGTCAGATTAATGCAAACCAACAAGACTGACATAGTCCTCCTCGACCGTCAACTCAAGGTGATGTATGTCATCAAGTTCTCGGCACCTGCAGAGAAAAACATCACCTTGAAGGAGAAGGAGAAACGGACCAATTATCGCGATCTCCGGTATGACCTCCAAGTGCTGTACCCAGGCTACCGGACGGTCCTATACATACCTGGGTGTGCAACAAAGGCACATCCAGGATGTAACACAAATAAAGGAATCTCTCCGCGGCAAGTACAGACACCGCCTCCGAAAGATTTGGTCTTCCGAACTTTCGGGGAAGAACAAGGTGTCTGCAACTAATATGCTTGCCGTTCCGATTCTGCTCTACTCCTTCGGAGTAGTAAAGTGGAGGGTAGATGAGCTGCGCCAATTAGACAGAGATACCCGCAAGATGATGAATATTCACAGAAGTATTCATCCTAGATCGTCCGTTCCTCGTGTGTACCTCCCACGTCAACGGGGGGGCCGAGGACTCTTGAGCCTGGAGTGTACGCATGGCAGAGTAGTACTGAGTATGGCATGTAACATACTCAGGAGCTCAGATCCCCCTCTTGCGGTTCGTAAAACATCACGAAACTGTAGGAGTGGGAGCAGGATTATTCAAGGCAGCAAAAAGAGCCGCAGATGAACTTTGGTCTCGCATTTGACATCAGGCGAGGAGGCCGGCGAGGTGCTGATGTTGAGTCAGTCACCGAACTTCAGCCAAATCGTCTGAAAGCCCGAATAAGAGCTGCCGAACAGGAAAATCTGTTTCGGCAGCACGTCGATAAACCCCAGCATGGTGTCTTCTATAAGAACATAGAAACACTGGGTTTATCGACCAGGCTGACCTTCGCCTTTCTAAGGTCAGCAGGGCTTAAGTCGGAGACCGAGGGATTCATTATGGCGTGCCAAGATGGTGTTATCAACACCTTGGTCTACCGTAGCCGCGTGTGGCGTGTAGAGGTTCCTGACATCAACTGCAGGACCTGCCATCAGGCGCCGGAATCGCTCATGCACTTACTTTCTGCATGCCCCATATATGCGATTTCGGCCTACATCCACCGACATAACGTGGCTTTACGAGTGCTATACTACCATCTAAGGCACTCGTACGGGGTAGACCAGACACCAGTGCTGCCTTACGTCCCCGGAGATATTGAGTCCGTTGTCGAGAACGAGAAATGCCGGATTTACTGGAACTACTCGTTCCCGACTGTCAGGCTAATCCAAGCCAACAAGCCTGACATAGTCCTCCTCGACCATCAACTCAAGGTGATGTATGTTATCGAGTTCTCGGCACCCGCGGAGAAAAACATCACCTTGAAGGAGGAGGAGAAACGGACCAAATATCGCGATCTCCGGTACGAGCTCCAAGTGCTGTACCCAGGCTACTCGGTCAAAACGGTCGTCCTTATTATCGGTGTACTCGGAGGGATAAAGCCTACGCTGCTCTCGGAACTGAAGATCATACCGGCCTGCCAAAAACCAGCCGAGTGGCTGGCAGGTCAAATGCAGAAGGCGGTCATTCTGGGTTCTCTCCGTCTGCTTAGGGCACACGATTCTGGTATCTACAGTCACTAACCCTGCGGGATGTGGGGAGTGGCTGTAGTTGATGCGCCGGCGCGACTCCCGTGAGGCGTCGGAGGCCACGGGAGGACTGACCGGCATCGGGAAACCGAAAAAAAAAAAAAAAATACCGGACGGTCCAAACGACGACAACAATGCTATTGTACATGGACGCTTTAAGTGGACGAGGGAACTAAAGGATGACTTGCTGACCTGCCGCGAGAGTAGCGAACCTGAGCGAAGGGGATACATGGCGCGATTGCATGCACTTTGGTGCGAAATGCATCCAGAGCATCGCGCCTTCTCTCAACAACACCTGAGAGACCAAGTATCCTTCTTGCGCAGGACAGGTTACGTAAGGGCACCCCATCAGCTGGAAGAACTGCCAGCCGCAGTTCCACCGCGGCAATTACCAGCTGATGGGGAACATCCATTAGAGTTCGCCGATGTTGACTTAAGGACGAGAGTTAGCCTTAACACCAGGGCTAACCTAAAGCCACAAGACCTGGCTAGAATGGACGCGGTCATCGATGAGGAAATTCCGGAAGATGCAGACATCTGGCAAATCAACTGTGCCGTGTACAACGTCGCTAAGCAACTCGTCCCCCGTGAGAGGTCAATCAATCACGGGGTCGAGAAAGCCAAGCGGCGTGTACAAAAAATCGAGGGCAAAATACAGTCGGCCAGACAACACGCTTCTCGGATCCAGAGTGTGGTGGAATATAAGACGACTGGGAGAGTTTTTACTACCAGAATCCGGCGCATAGCAGCCGGATTAAGACGTCAACACCATACTCTAAATCTGACAGTGATGCTTACCATCAAGCAGCACTGTCTAGATAGGATCCGAGCACTCATGGCGATAAAGAAAACATTGAGGAGGTGGGTGAGGAGTATGGAACAAAACAATTTGTTCCGTACGAATCCTTCCCGCCTCTTTCAAGAGCCACAGCGTGTCGTCGAAAATCCGCCGAGTGTAGAAGATGTCGAAACCTTCTGGAAGGGAATCTACGAAACTACGCGTCCATTCAATAGCGACACTCCATCTATTGCACACTTCGAGGCTCTGTGCCACAGACATCTTCAAGAGCCAGAAGAAGTGTGCCCGGCAATCAGAACGGAGGAAGTCCAACAAGCACTTGTTGGTACCAAGAACTTCGCTGCCCCGGGCCCAGACGGTATTAACAACTGGTGGTGGAAGAAATTTCCTTCCACTCACCGCCGTCTGGCGCGAGTTTTCAACTCATGGTTGAGCGAGGGGCAGCAGATTCCGGACTGGTTCGTCGAGGGACGTACTGTGCTAATCCCCAAAAAGGGGGATCTTTCCGACCCGAGGAATTATAGGCCGATCACTTGTCTCAACTCCTGCTACAAGATATTTACACGTATCTTGTATGCTAGGACACTGAGGTCTGTTGATCCGGTCTTCCAACAGATACACGAACAGCGTGGTGCCAAGAAGGGCATGGCAGGTTGCAAGGACAGCCTGCTGATAGACCGCTGTATTACACAGGATTCTGTGCAATACAAGCGGAATCTATCGATGGCCTGGATTGATTACCGCAAGGCATTTGATACAACATCGCACGAGCTATTGTTGTACTTGCTCGAATGTCTTGCGGTACCAGCACCACTAGTGAGATGCATAGAACAGCTGCTGCCGCTCTGGAAGACCCGCTTCACCATAACATCAGGTGCACAGCGGGTCACGACAGAGCAGGTAGCATTTAGGAGAGGAGTTTTCCAGGGTGACTCCCTGAGTCCTCTCCTCTTCTGCATCTCACTGCTGCCGTTGTCTGTTGGGCTCCGCCAAACCCGCGGATATCAATGTGGACCACCCAGCGATCGGAGGCATAAGGTCACCCATCTATTCTATATGGATGACCTTAAACTTTATGCCTCCGGAGAACGCGAACTACAAAACGCTCTTAGGGTGGTCGAAGAATATACGCGGGCAATTGGTATGGAGTTCGGGTTGGACAAATGTGCAGTCGTCCACCTCAAGAGAGGACGATGCGGGGAATTTCCTGAAGATGCGCAGCTCGCAGACGGAAGCATCCTAAGACATCTGGATGCCGGAGAGACCTATACATACCTGGGTGTGCAACAAAGGCACATCCAGGATGTAACACAAATAAAGGAATCTCTCCGCGGCAAGTACAGACACCGCCTCCGAAAGATTTGGTCTTCCGAACTTTCGGGGAAGAACAAGGTGTCTGCAACTAATATGCTTGCCGTTCCGATTCTGCTCTACTCCTTTGGAGTAGTAAAGTGGAGAGTAGATGAGCTGCGCCAATTAGACAGAGATACCCGCAAGATGATGAATATTCACAGAAGTATTCATCCTAGATCGTCCGTTCCTCAGATCCCTTCCTGCGGTTTGTGAAACATCACGAAACTGTAGGAGTGGGAGCAGGATTGTTTAAGGCAGCAAAAAGAGCCGCAGATGAACTCGGTCTCGCATTTGACATCAGGCGAGGAGGCCGGCGAGGTGCTGATGTTGAGTCAGTCACCGAACTTCAGCCAACTCGTCTGAAAGCCCGAATTAGAGCTGCCGAACAGGAAAATCTGTATCGGCAGCACGTCGATAAACCCCAGCATGGTGTCTTCTATAAGAACATAGAAACACTGGGTTTATCAACTAGGCTGATCTTCGCCTTTCTAAGGTCAGCAGGGCTTAAGTCGGAGACCGAGGGATTCATTATGGCCTGTCAAGATGGTGTTATCAACACCTTGGTCTACCGTAGCCGCGTGTGGCGTGTAGAGGTTCCTGATATCAACTGCAGGACCTGCCATCAGGCGCCGGAATCGCTCATGCACTTACTATCTGCATGCCCCATATATGCGATTTCGGCCTAGATCCACCGGCATAACGCGGCGTTACGAGTGCTATACTACCATCTAAGGCACTCGTACGGGGTAGACCAGACACCAGTGCTGCCTTATGTCCCCGGAGATATTGAGTCCGTTGTCGAGAACGAGAAATGCCGGATTTACTGGAACTACTCGTTCCCGACTGTCAGGCTAATCCAAGCCAATAAGCCTGACATAGTCCTCCTCGACCATCAACTCAAGGTGATGTATGTCATCGAGTTCTCGGCACCTGCAGAGAAAAACATCACCTTGAAGGAGGAGGAGAAACGGACCAAATATCGAGATCTCCGGTACGAGCTCCAAGTGCTGTACCCAGGCTACTCGGTCAAAATGGTCGTCCTTATAATCGGTGTACTCGGAGGAATAAAGCCTACGCTACTCTCGGAACTGAAGATCATACCGGCCTGCCAAAAATCAGCCGAGTGGCTGGCAGGCCAAATGCAAAAGGCGGTCATTCTGGGTTCTCTCCGTCTGCTTAGGGCACACGATTCTGGTATCTACAGTCACTAACCCTGCGGGATGTGGGGAGTGGCTATAGTTAATGCGCCGGCGCTACTCCCGTGAGGCGTCGGAGGCCACGGGAGGACTGACCGGCATCGGGAAACCGGAAAAAAAAAAATTATTTATATAAGACTTATATATATACGTATAGAAATTGTCAAATAGTAGATATCTTAAAAAACTAGTATATAATAACAAACGAGAAAATGGAAAGAAACGAACGAAAACGTAACAGATATAATACATATTATATAATACATCATATATCATATAATATACGATATAATACACCACATAATACCACATAATATGTATGTAGCTAATATAATATGCCAAACATACAATAATTGACACAACTTAGGGGTGACGTTTTCTACAGCTATCTCATACAAAAATAGTTGGTGTCATTCAGGTAAATTAAAAATTCGCTAACATTATAGAAACATTCCTTTACTAGTAATTTTTTAGGTGATGTTTTGAATTTGTTGAGTGTTTTTTCTTCTTTTATTCTTATGTTTATTATTGTAGATACCGTTTTTAGTTCTAGTATTATAACTATGCTGATTACTATTTACTAGAAATGTATGCTTATTATTGTAAATGTAACATAACTTTAGTATGTAAACGTTACTGTGAGAATTGCATATTTTTTAAAAGTATCACGACAGGATGTGCGAAAGGGAAGTTAAACATTAATCTTATTATTCTTTTTTTTGAGAGACAAAAATGCGTTGTAAAATTGAGGACTGTCCCCATACTGTGATATTGTAAGCATAGTATATGTTTAAAAGTGACTATTTCTAGATAACTCTTCAATGAATAAATTATATAAAAGCTTTTGTTGAGTTTATTGCATACATAATCTATGTGTTCGGTCCACATCAGGTTTGCGTCTAGGATAGCGCCTAAGAATTTTATTGATTTAGATGACTTTATTGTTATATCATTAAATGTGAAGTTGAAATTTTGTGATGGTCTGTGACTATTTTTAAATTCTACAAGTACTATTTTATTGTTATTTACTATTATTCTATTTTTTTGTGCACCATGCGCTGAAATTTTTCATGGATGCTTCAACTTTTTCATACAATTGTATTATGTTTGTGTCAGAAAGAACAATTATTACACTCCTTACACTCCCCTGACGGGTTCCGATGTTTATACTAAATTTATTTGAGATGACATGATCAATTTTTACCATCATTTTTCTATCCTCAAGGTAAGAAGTTAATCGGTCATTTATGAAGCCACGCAATCCCAGTTTGTCCACTTTCTCAGATACAAATTTACTATGCACAGTATGAAATGCTCGAGTCAAGTCAAAAGACAGAGCTACCACGTATTGACCAATGTCCATCCTATCATTAACATGTTGAGTAAGTTCTATTGTCCTGGTCTCCGTAGAATATCCAGGTCGGAAGCCATGTTGGCAATATGTTAAGGCATTGTACTTATTTAGAAAAGAATGATTTTTTCTATGATTTTTGAGAAAATACTGAGTAAAGCTATTGGCCTATAATTTTTGATATTGAGAGCGTTCTGTTTTTTACAATTGGAAGAATGGCTGCTATTTTTAAACATAAAGGGAAAGTACTAAGGACAACCGATTTATTAATTAGTTCAGCTAGAGTAGGAGATATTTCTTTGCTGCATTTTTTAATTAGATCTACTGGAATGCTGCCAAGACCAGTACATTTTTTGTTTGATAGTTTCATAATGACTTCGTTAACCTCTTCTTCACATACAGGGCTGAAAAACATGGACGTATTGTTATTCGATCCTACAGTACATTGGTCAGATAAATTTTGACCATTATGAGAGATAATTTTTTCATCGACCGTTGTTGATAAGAAATATCCAAATAAGTCTACTTCGTCAATTAGATATGATATCGCCATTATGAGATATTTCATATTTATTTGACCTTCTTGGTTTTCCTTTTACTTTGTTTACAATATTCCACGTAGTTTTAGATTTGTTTTGTGAATTTTCAATTATTTTTTGTAAAAGGTTCTCTTCTCATTTTTTATACCGCAAGTCACGTTCCATTTTAGGACTTTATATTGTTTATTAAGCTGTGCATTATCTAAAGTTTTTCTAAGCCAGTTAATATGTTTTAGCCTAGTTAAATTTCCCCGAAGCTGATCAGAAAAGCGAATTGCGTTTTTGTTACCAGGTATCAAAGTGTTGTTTTTTTTTGTGATATTTTTAAGGAAGACTGCATGGTAAGCCCAGATAAATTGTTCTAAGAAGTTTGTAAAGGCAGTGTCAATATAGTTGTCAATTAGGAAGCTATCATCCATTTTGTTTAGAGAGGATTTAAACTCATTGATGCTATTTTTTATATTTATTTGGTTTACACTTTTCTTTAATGATAGGAGGGACATTAGAAGGTGGGTTGACGTGTGGTCTGTTAGGCCCATATCAAAATTTAAACATTTCGTATTGCCTGGAACACTTATACAACATAGTCAGTGGCAAGAGAGGTGGTACACGTGAAGGTAGTGAAAACTCTTGTTGGTTCTGATATCATTGATGTCAAATTGAAAGAGACAAAGATATCTTCTAAAATTTTAAATTTAAACGAATTATTTAGTGCATCTATGTTTAAATCTCCAACTAATATAACAAACTTAAATAGATTAAAGGCTTTTGAGAAGATGTGAGAAAGCTGTAGAAAAAATACATCAATATTACCACTAGGTGGTCTGTAAATATTTATTACGCAATTTTCTTTATTATAAGTTATTTCTGAACATTCTATGACCATTTCTACTGAAAAATTGTTTATGATCTGTACTGGTTTCCAAAGCTCTGAAAAGTCCTCTTTTGCAAATATCACTGTGCCACCATGCACATGGGCAGAACGACAAAATTTACTAATAAATTTATAATTATTAATATATGTTAAATCAACTTTTGCAGAGCCAATGTTCACTGAAGCAAAGTAGACTAGGGTTATATTTACTCACAAGAAGCTCAATTAGATTAACCTTCTCTCCTAAACATTGAATATTCGTGTGAAAAAATGCTCCAGGTATTGTCTTTTTGACAGCCATCTCGGCTGTCGTCAAATATTCCAGTGGTGGGCTTAGTACCTTCTTTGTTGTCTGTAATTTGGTGTCCAGTTACATCTGAAACAACACCTGAAACAGTCTTGGATATAAAAATTCACCCTGTGTATTATCACTCACTAGGTTAATGTCACTACTTAAGCTATTGATATTAATACAAACAGAACTGTTAGAATTGCATTATTAGTAATAATAATAATAATAATAATAACACCACATGAAATTACTCTCCCCTTTACCCTGAAGGTCTGGAATGACCTTCTGTGGGAGAGGGCTACAGATTTAGAGACAATGGCCACACACCCAATATCCGAGTATACTACGGTTAATCTCTCTCACAGAAAAATCCCAGTTCCTCGACCGGGAATCGAACCCGGGACCCCGAAGTTTCGAGGCAAGTACGTTACCTCTAGACCACGGAGTGTTCTTGGTATTTTTAGGTGTTTTTCACAATAATTATCACTGGTATTTTTTTCCTGTGTCTTTTTTCTTTTGGTTACTTTCCTCAGTTTTTACGTTATCATTATTATTATTATGAGTATCAATAAAGATTAGATTTTTACAAATAGGTTTTTTAATTATTTTTATGATTTCGTTACTAGTCTCATTTTAATTTAAACTGTTTTAGTTTTGCTTATATTTAACAAACTGACTGTACCAGGAATGTAACTATTTAATTTATTAACAAAAACACTTAGTTTTCTGTTAAATTTTGCAATAAATCTATTTAATTTTAAGTTTTTACTCAACGGAACCCTTCCTATTATTACGTTTAATGAAGAACACTTTTTTATTTGACCAAAAATGTCTCTGAACAGTGGCTATCTATTTTGAGTAAAATTATTTGTACCGGGTGATCCAAATAAACCTCCCACCCCCATTTTCTCGGTTATTTGGAAAGATACGAAAAAAATTAAAAATGCTTTTTGTAGGGTTCTTAAAAAGAAATCCAAACACATTAACAGAAAAACAACTGAACATCAAATAAAAGAGATGGAGGCCTAAGTTATATTTTTTTAAATGGAAGTACCCAAATATTTTTCCATATTTGAATAGTGCGTCTTATTCTGATTTCAAATATATATATATATATATATATATATATATATATATATATATATATATATATATATATATATATATATATATATATATATATATATATATATATATATATATATATATATATATATATATATATATATATATATATATATATATATATATATATATATATATATATATATATATTGTTAGATATCGATATTTGAATATTCCAGATCGAGTGTAAATGTTATGAAAATGGCCCGACTCGCGCCGTGTCAAAATTCAAAACAATGATGTCAGCTTAGAGGCGGCGGGGGTCGAGGTAACATAGAATATGAGAGAGAATATATGAGATACCGGAGTTGTAAGCACGCATGTCATTATTATTGTTATCCTTCTAACGAAATATATATTTTTTGTGTAAAAAGTGTTTTGTTACATTTTATCTTTTCACAATACATATATATATATATATATATATATATATATATATATATATATATATATATATATAGATATATATATATATATATATATATATATATATATATATATATATATATATATATATATATATATATATATATATATATATATATATATAATAAATATATATATATATATACTTTTTATATAGTATCTTCAGTAAATATTCCGATAATCGATTATTTCCCAAAAGAAAATACGTTGCTTAACAGATATCAAGAAATATTTTCTAGGTGGCCGTGATAACAAAACAACAATTAATATTTTGACAGTTTTGCTCATTTAATAATTCAACAGTTTGCCAACAACTGTTACTTTTGAACGTTGCTTTGTTGGCCAAAAAATAACCAATATGAATAATCATTATACTTTAGGAGAAAAATACAATATGGTAAACTTATATTTTAAAAATAATAAAAAACGCTTGTGCTGCCCAGCGAGAATATGGACAAATATATCCGAATAGGAAATTGCCTGACAGGAAAACTATTAAGTTTGCAGATAATTTATTAAAACATACAGGAGCAATTCAAAATAAAAAGAAACGATGAATAGTCAACGAAGATAGAGAATTCAGTATTTTATTCTATTTTCAAGAGAATCCAAGAAATTCAATAAGAGACGCAATGAGGTATTTGAATATTTCTTATGGAACCATACAGAGAACTTTAAAAAAACATAAACTTAAGGATTACAGTCTGTTCAAAAATTATTCCCTCAAAATAATGAAAAGCGGCAACAATTTTGTAGAAATATGATCAACAGATATGACATTGATAATAATATATTTAATAAAATATGTTGGACCGATAAAGCATCATTCAACACATCTGGTACCTTCAACAGAAGAAATTTACATTTTTGGTCTTCCGAAAATCTTCATATTTCTGAAGAGATTCAATTCCAAGGAAGGAAATCCATAAATGCATGGTGTGGAATAATAAATAAAAAAATTATAGGGCCTATTTTTCACGAAGGCTCCCTTAGAGGACCATTGTATTTAGATATGTTAACAAATGATGTAAATAATTTATTAGAAAAAATGCAATTGCAATTCGATGTTATTTGGCAGCAGGACGGGGCACCCCCACATAATATTAATGATGTTACAAATTACTTAAATACAACATATGAAGAATGGGTAGGAAAACGAGAAACTATTGCTTGGCCACCTCGTAGTCCGGACCTAACTCCATTAGACACGTTTCTTTGGGGCCATTTAAAAAATATTGTTTATAAACAAAGAAGCAACAACTTGGAAGAAATAAAGGAAAAAATTAGAACAGAAATATGAAATTTGAATAATAACAACGCTGTTATGGCAAATGTAGTGGGAAACTTAAGAAAACGATACGTTCTGTGTATAGAACACAATGGAGGGACATAGAGAATTTTTTGTAATATTTTATTATTAATTAACTAGTAATAAATTATTGTTAATTTACTACATTTCTGTAGCCGTTAAAGAATTTAAATATTTTCATTTACCACTCTTATTTTAATGGATAATATAATTTTAATAAATTATCTACCACTTCAATAGTGTTCTTTAGTTATTTTATATATTTGTAGTTTTTTTAGCTGGCTGGGCAGCATAAGCGTTTTTTATTTATTTATTTTTTTTTTCAATATAATAATTTAACTAATAATTGAGCATAGTTTCATGAGGATAATAAAAAAGAAATTAAATATAGGTAAATTAGGCAAAAAGTTAATAGTTATAATAGTCAAACTGTCAAAGTAACACTTTGATAATGTTTGGTATTGTGTTGGGTTAGGAATATAAATATTAATGAGGCACTAAATATTGCCAAAATCTGACGTTATTACAACTATAGACCTAACAAAATAGTAAATCTTTTCAAATAATTACACCGCCACTGTTGCGTAGCTTTGAGAAATCCTTACTTTAAATACTGACGGGTTATTTTTTGTCATGCATACATAATGATTTTGGTTGTTTCAGAGGACAAGCACGTCGTTATGGGGCGAATGGATGGGTGTGATGCACGGGGACGAGATAGAATACGTGTTTGGTCACCCTTTAAATATGTCGCTGCAATTCAACTCAAGAGAACGTGAACTCAGCTTGAAGATCATGCAGGCCTTTGCCCGGTTCTCGGCCACGGGGTAAGTACTAATTATCATCCCTTTAGCAGTCGCTCTCATCTCTGCGCTTAGCTAAAAACTACCTTTATAAAGCTCTTCAGATATAAAGATTAATCAATTTGATCTTGCTCACGAACCACTGAATAAAATTATCCGGTGATCTTGTTGGTTGTGAACAGAAATCCTGAGTTAATTTTATATTAATTTAGCAAAAATATCTAAAATAAAGAAAAATAATTGAAATATATTAGTAATCATCAGACGCAGTTAAAGCTTGATATATTTTTATAGTGATAATTAATCATGAGGCGCATTTTTAGTAAATTTGTACTATTTCAATTTAATGTTATACAGGGTGATTCAAGAAACATCCACCAAATTTTTGAGTCATGATATTTTGGCGAAAAATAAATCACAAACCTCATATACACTTATGTACCAAACGACTTAGTTTATCAGATACAGAGTGCTGACATTTAAAAAAGAAACGGTTTTTCTAAAAATGCTTATTGTTAGAACGTTGAAATTGGCATATGTTAGTATCTATCATGTGAGCAGGCATTTTTACGTATATACGAGTTTTTTACCTTAATAACATTTTTATGGATAAGTATGATTAAAATTAAAAACATAGCCAAAGAAATATTCATAGCATACTATGAATTAACCAAAACGTACAAGCTGTCATTTTCAATCACGAGTTATTAAATGAAATTTAAAAATAATTTGTTTTTAATTTTTGAAATTTTTCGGTCGCAAGCATTTTTAAATTCTTTGCAAATCCTGTAAAATATAAATATAATACACTGAACTGATTCTGCGGTTGGCTTCTTGTGAAACATTATTAAATATTTTAAATATATGAAAGAAATTTGCTTTTTAATGTTGAATGTTGAATGAACAACAAATTTTTACCGGCCACCATATTTTAAATAAAATAATTTAGATTTAAAAAATAAAGTAATATTCAACTTATAAAAACATATTTTACAATAGTTTTATATGTGGTTATATAAGCAATGGACACAGATTTTACTGTTCAGTATTCCCTGTACTCTTGACAAAGGCCTAAAAAGTCGAAACACGTGTAGAGTTTCTAATAAAATATTTTTGAAACATTAAAAATCAAATTTCTTTCATATATTTAAAATATAAATATAAACATATAAACTAAGCCGTTTGTTACATAAGGGTATATGAAATTTTCGATTTATTTTCGACAAAAAATCATGCATTATATTTTTTTGAACACACTGTATAATCTCTCTGATATTGTTTCGTTTCTCTCCCCATCGTATTTTATATTTTTCTAGTAACAAAAATAAAGTTTTATTTATTTGCAAGTCCTTGTAAATATAAGAATCATCAAATTAAATTTTGTCAATTTCGTGAATCCAGGTTTTATTTAAATTGTTCTGACATATTTTAAAGGTTTGGCCACTAGACGAACAACTTCATTTTTCTCACAGTTTAAGGCCCACGCTGTCATAACGTTCTGTTATCAACGTTCTGATTATAATCACAGGCACAAGAATATGTACAAAAGTTGTCTGGTGCCTCGAGGGCCCAATCTTCCATAAAAAATAAGTAAAAATGCAAATGACATTTCTCGTACCTATATTAAAAAAAATTAACAACATATTTTAATTCTGAACAAAACATGATTAATGAAGTAAAAACAATATTTAAACCATTTTTCGTGACTTGTTGCTTGCAACCTTGCTATAAATATAATTAAAATCAAAAACATTAGTCATTTCACAATATATAGACAGAACTACCAAATAAATAAGTTCTTGACTACTATTGAATGTCGTAAATTTGTTTTCGTTCTCTTTAAAGTTGCAATCGAACTCTCCAACAACAAATCGCATATGGTTTGTTGTTGGCAAGGTTAAAAAAATTCTTGATGCAATTTCTAAATTAAGAAACATTGTAATAATGTTTTTCTCTCAAATAAAAGTTAATAGTTTCCTTACATTACTGCCTTCCTCATTATTCTCAATGAAGAACTTTAATTGAACTCACTCATCAGAAAATGATTCGTCCACATTTTCTCGGTATATAGTCTAAATTTTCGTGTTTATATAAATCAACATCATGAAAGGTTTTTGAAGAGTAACACAAAGCATCTGAACAGTGGCGGCTCGTGGACATTTAAATAGGTGAGGCAATGTAATGGTGAACAGTGTTCGCAAGCTGCAGGGATCCTGGAAGATCCTCGGCAAGTGCACAACAGGCGAATATTTTTTTGGGGTTCAGGATTATTAAGGTATCGAGATTTTTAAACACCTCAACATTTCTGTAACGCAACTATAAACATAAAAAAACTTGTTATTTGTGTATTTGTGAGCCACACTTTATAATTTTAGGCTGGGTGTAGGGATTTTAGAAAGCTGCTCTTACTGTCAAAAGGATTTTCTACTCGATCAATTAAATATCCTGATATTTTTGTATGTAGATACAGGTTAGATATACGTTATTTCATTGTTCAGAAAAAAACTACGAAAAGGTGTGTTAATTACGCTGCTTTACGCTTTACCTTACTCTTAATAAAAGTTTATATGATTACAAAACTGACAGGTGTAACTAAAATATATTTCTTTTCTAGAAAATAAAATGTAGTGCGTGCTTTTTCGAAAGGATAAGTAAGAATGGTTAAGGAAAAAGAAAGTAATAAATTAAATAAAAAGTAATTCCAAAAATAAAAAATTAAGAATTAGGAATAAAGATTAATAATTAAGCATAAGAATGAAGAATTAAGAATTAAGAACTAAGAATTAAGAATTGAAAATTGAAAATTGAGATTTAAAAATTAAAAAAATTTAAAAATGAAAATTAGAAATTAGAAATTAGAAATCAGAAATCAGAAATCAGAAATTAGAAATTAGAAATTAGAAATTAGAAGTTAGAAGTTAGAAGATAGAAGTTAGAAGTTAGAAGTTAGAAGTTAGAAGTTAGAAGTTAGAAGTTAGAAGTTAGAAGTTAGACGTTAGACGTTAGAAGTTAAAAATTAGAAATTAGAAATTAGAAATTAGAAATTAGAAATTAGAAATTAGACATTAGAAATTAGATATTAGATATTAGATATTAGATATTAGATATTAGATATTAGATATTAGATATTAGATATTAGAAATTAGAAATTAGAAATTAGAAGTTGACAGTTGACAGTTGACAGTTGACAGTTGACAGTTAACAGTTGAAAATTGAAAATTGAAAATGGAAAACGGAAAACCGAAAACCGAAATTCTGAAATGGAAAATGGAAAATCGAAAATCAAAAATGGAAATAGAAAATGGAAAATTGAAAATCGGAAATCGAAAACGGAAAATTGAAAATCGTAAATCGAAAATCGAAATTGGTAAATCGAAAATCAATATTCTGTTTTCTATTTTCTGTTTATTAGTTTATTTCCTATTTTCGATTTTCTATTTCCTGTTGTCTGTTCTCTATTTCCTATTTCCTATTTCCTATTTCCTATTTTCCATTTTCCATTTTCCATTTTCGATTTACCATCTTCCATTTTCCGTTTTCCGTTTCCACTTTCGATTTTCAATTTTCCATTTTCGATTTCCGATTATCAACTCAATTTCCCATTTTCGATTTTCGATTTTCTATTTTCCATTATCCATGTTCGATTTTCGATTGTCGATTTTCGATTTACGATTTTCGATTTTCGATTTTTGATTTCAGATTTTTGATTTTCGATTTCAGATTTTCGATTTTCGAATTTCGATTTTCGGTTTTCGATTTCCCATTTTCGATTTTCGATTTTAATTTTCCATTTTCGATTTTCGGTATTCGATTTTCTATTTTCGATTTGGGATTTTCCACTTTCGATTTTCGATTTCAGATTTTCGAATTCAGATTTTCGATTTTCGATTTTCGGTTTTCGATTTTCGATGTTCAACTGTCGATTTCCGATTTTCGATTTTCGATTTTCAATATTCAATTTTCAATTCGTAATTCATAATTCATCAGCGTTCGATTTTCGATTTTCAATTTTCGTTTTCCCATTTTCGATTTTCGATTTCAGATTTTCAATTTTCGATTTCACTTTCGATTTTCCACTTTCGGTTTTCCATTTCCGATTTCCGATTTTCAATTTTCGATTTCCCATTTTCGACTCGATTTTCGGTTGTCCATTTTCGATTTCCGATTGTCAATTTTCGATTTTCGGTTTTCGATTTTCGACACGATTTTCGATTTCCGATTTTCAATTTTCGATTTCAGATTTTCGATTATCGATTATCGAATTTCGGTTTTCGATTTTCAATTTTCTATTTTCGATTTTCGATTTTCGGTATTCGATTTTTTATTTTCGATTTTCGATTTGCTACATTCGATTTTCGATTTCAGATATTCGATTTCAGATTTTCAATTTTCGATTTCGGATTTTCGATGTTCCACTCGATTTCAGATTTTCAATTTTCGATTTCAGATTTTCGATTTTCCACTTCCGATTTTCAATTCTCAATATTACATTTTCGATTTCCGATTTTCAATTTTCGATTTCCCATTTTCGATTTTCGATTTTCGGTTTTCCAATTTCGATTTCCGATTGTCAATTTTCGATTTTCGGTTTTCGATTTTCGACTATTTTCGATTTTCGATTTCAGATTTTCAATTTTCGATTTCAGATTTTCGATTTTCGAATATCGAATTTCGATTTTCGACTCAATTTTCCATTTTCGATTTTCGATTTTCGGTATTCGACGTTCTATTTTCAATTTTCGATTTTCCACTTTCGATTTTCGATTTTCCACTTTCGATATTCGATTTCAGATTTTCAATTTTCGATTTCAAATTCTCGATTTTCGACTCGATTTTCGATTTCAGATTTTCAATTTTCGATTTCAGATTTACGATTTTCGATTTCAGATTTTCGATTTTCGATTTTCGATTTCAGATTTTCGATTTTCGATTTTCAATTTTCGATTTCCGATTTCCTGTGTTCGATTTTCGGTTTTCGATTTTCAATATTCAATTTTCAATTCTTAATTCATAATTCTTCATTCTTCGATTTTCGATTTTCAATAATCAATTTTCAATTCTTAATTCATAATTCTTCATTCTTCGAAAATCGAGGATCGAAAATCTAAAATCGAAAATTAAATTTTAAATATTTTCGATTTTCCACTTTCGATTTTCAATTTTCTATTTTCCATTTTCGATTTCCAATTTTCAAATTACGATTTCTTATTTTCGATTTTCGATTTTCTACTTTCGTTTTCGATTTCAGATTTTCAATTTTCGATTTCAGATTTTCCATTTTCGATTTCAGATTTTCGATTTTCGATTATCGAATTTCGGATTTCGGTTTTCGATTTTCGATTTTCGATTTTCTACTTTCGATTTTCGGTTTTCGATTTTCCATTTTCGATTTGCGATTTTCTATCGATTTCCGATTTTCTATTTCAGATTGTCGATTTTCGATATTCGATATTCAATTTTCGATTTCGATTTTCGATTTTCGATTTCCGTTTTCAATTTTCAATTTTCATTTTTCAATTCCTAATTCTTAATAATTCTTATTTCTTCATTCAAAAATCGAGAATCGAAAATCGAAAATTAAATTTTAAATGTTAATTATTTCCGATTGTCGATTTTCGATATTCGAAATTCAATTTTCAATTCCCGATTTCGATTTTCGATTTACCATATTCCATGTTCCATTTTCCATTTTCCATGTTCCATTTTCCATTTTCAATTTTCAATTTTCAATTTTCAATCTTCAATTTTCAATTTTCAATTCTCAATTCTCAATTCTCAATTCTTCGTTCTTAATTCTTCATTCTTCATCGAAATTCGAAAATCGAAAATTAAATTTTAAATTCCATTTTCGATTATCGATTTTCAATTTTCGATATTCGATTTTCCATTTTCAATTTTCAATTCTTAATTCTTATTTCTTCATTCTTCGAAAATCGAGAATCGAAAATCGAAAATTAAATTTTAGATTACAATTTTTCGATTTTCGATTTTCGATTTTCCAATTTCCATTTTCGATTTTCGATTTGCGATTTTCCATTTTCGATTTTCCATTTACTATTTCCGTTTTGCGATTTTGGATTTTCGATTTTCCATTTTTCATTTTCTATTTTCTATTTTCAATTTTCAATTTACGATTTTCGATTTTCGATTTTTTTATTTTCAATTTTTAATTTTCAATTTCTAATTCCTGATTTCTAATTTCTAATTTTTAATTTTTAATTAATAAATTTTAATTTTTAATTTTTTTTTACTTTTTAATTTTCGATTTCCGATTTTCGATTTTTAATTTTCGATTTAGATATTCGATTTTCGATTTTCCATTTTCGATTTTCGGCTTTCGTTTTTCGATTTTCGATTTTCGAATTTCGATTTTCGATTTTCAATATCGATATATTTTCAATTATCAGTTTTCAATTCTTAATTCTTAATTCTTAAAATTTAAAATTTAAAATTTGAAATTTGAAATTTGAAATTTGAAATTTGAAATTTTAAATTTTAAATTTTAAATTTAAACCTTAAAATTAAAAATTAAAAATTAAAAACTAAAAAACTAAAAAATTAAAAATTTTTAATTTTAAATTTTTAATTTAGTTAGATATAAAAATTAAAAATTAATAGGTATTTAGATTAACCTTGTAGTAGACCATTATTTAAATTATTAGGATTACTTACAATAACGCATATATATATTTTAAAAGTACTAATATTTGTTAGGCAAAGTTAGGAAACATTTACACAAAATTATTGTTTTCACGAATACAATACAAGATTGGGAGACAAAGGGTCTAGCCTAATAAGCATGGAGAAATGGCCCCCATGCCCAATATTTGCAATGACGTGCGTGGTGATATTGACCCCCCATGAGAATACGATACATACCATTTTCGACACCTGACCTTGATCAGTCCTTAAAATAATCGAGAAAGTACGTACGGGCACCGTCATTTTTCAAATTTATTTTTCTCAAAAAACTATAAAAGTTATGAAAATGAAACCAACGCCAATCATTGGGGAATATATAAGAGAATATTATACATTTGTTTCAGATTTTTACATAAACATCAGCCAAAAAAAAATAGAAATATTTTCTAATATTTTTTTTTCATAGTTCTAATATATTTACACCAACGAAAAAAAATTTAGAATATTATTTACAGTATGTAGATTTACCACAAAAAGTTTCATCAAAATCAAAGAGGCGCTTTTTCAGCACGTGCAGGTTTCTTTATTCCCCAGCCTTTAATCGGGCTCTCAGACAGTTTGGCTGAAGCTCAATAACTGATACAACGCCACCACCTTGCCAGCCTCTTCGTCTGGTATTGAGTGCAAGACCGAGTTCATTTCGGTAATCTCGAACAATCTTCCCATGGCTTTGATTCGTATGGGAGTCACGCCAAAAAATTACCTACAGCCACTCCCTACATCCCACCAGCGTTAGTGTCTTTAGATTCCAGAATCATGTGCACTAAGCAGACAGAGAGAACATAGAATGACCGCCTTCTGCATTTGGACTGCCAGCCACTGTGCCGGCTCGTATGACCTTAAATTCTGAGAGTAGCGTAGGCTTTTCCTTCCGACTACACTGATTATTAGGACATATAGGGGACGTAAAGCAGCACCGGCGTATGGTCTATCCCATACAAATGCCTTAGGTGTTAATATAACTTGACGGCAGGTCCTGCAGTTGATAACCTCCACACGCCACATGTAACTGCGGTAGACCAAGGTGTTGATAACACCATCCTGGTAGGCCATAATAAATTTCTCCATCTCTGACTTAGTCCCGGTTGACCTTAAAAAGGCGATTTCTATGTTCTTATAGAAGACACCATACTAGGGTTTATCGACATGCTGCCGAAATAGTTTGTCCTGTACAGCAGCTGAGATTCGAGGTTTCAGGTGATTTGACTAAAGTTCAGTGACAAGCTCTCCATCGCCACTTCGGCGACCTCTTCGCCGTCGAATGCGAGACCGAGTTCATCTACAGCACCTTTTTCTGCCTTGAACAATCCTGTTCCCACTGCCAAAGTTTCATGATGTTTCACAAACTGCAAGAGGGGATCTGAGCTCCTCGGTAAATTTATTATTATTATTATTATTATTATTATTATTCGATTTCCCGATACCGGTCAGTCCTCCCGTGGTTTCCGACGCCTCACGGGAGTCGCGTCGACGCATCAACTACAGACACTCCCCACATCCCGCAGGGTTAGTGACTGTAGATACCAGAATCGTGTGCCCTAAGCAGACGGAGAGAACCCAGAATGACCACCTTCTGTATTTGGCCTGCCAGTCACTCGGCTGATTTTTGGCAGGCCGGTATGATCTTCAGTTCCGAGAGCAGCGTAGGCCTTATCCCTCCGAGTACACCGATTATAAGGACGACGATTTTTACCGAGTAGCCTGGGTACAGCACTTGGAGCTCGATTATCTACAACACGCTGTGGCTCTTGAAAGAGGCGAGAAGGATTCGTACGGAACAAATTGTTTTGTTCCATACTCCTCACCCCCCTCTTCAATGTTTTTTTTATCGCCATGAGCGCTCGGATCCTATCTAGACAGTGCTGCTTGATGGTAAGCCTCACTGTCAGATTTAGAGTAGGTGTTGGCGTCTTAATCCGGCTGCTATGCGCCAGATTCTGGGAGTAAAAACTCTCCCAGTCGTCTTATATTCCACCACACTCTGGATCCGAGAAGCGTGTTGTCTTTCCGACTGTATTTTTCCCTCGATTTTCTGTACACGCCGCTTGGCTTTTTCGACCCCGTGATTGGTTGACCTCTCACGGGGGACGAGTTGCTTCGCGGCGTTGTACACGGCACAGTTGATTTGCCAGATGTCTGCATCTTCCGCAATATCCTCATCGATGACCACGTCCATTCTAGCCAGGTCTTGTGGCTTTAGGTTAGCCCTGGTGTTAAGGCTAACACTCGTCCTTGAGTCTACGTCGGTGAACTCTAAAGGATATTCCCCATCAGCTGATAATTGCCGCGGTGGGACTGCGGCTGGCAGTTCTTCCGGCTGACGGGGTGCCTTTACATAACCTGTGCTGAGCAGAAAGGATACTTGATCTCTCAGGTGTTGTTGAGAGAAGGCGCGATGCTCTGGATGCATTTCGCACCAATGTGCATGCAATCGCGCCATGTATCCCCTTCGCTCAGGTTCGCTACTCTCGCGGCAGGTCAGCAAGTCATCCCGATGTTCCCTCGTCCACTTAAAGCATCCATGTACAATCTGTCCTTGACCTCCATCCGACTGAGGTCGATTGTGAGGGGCCCTTCTTAGGTTATATGGAACCCATAGCAGTAAAAGTACCAGTGTGGTTAGCCCTGGTACTCCCGACCGGCATTTGTCAGGCAGAGTTGCCTCTTCCTCTCCAGGGTGCACCAACGCGGAGGTTGCCGGTCCTTTGCACCCCCTTATTATTATTATTTTTTTTTTTTTTTCGGTTTCCCGATGCCGGTCAGTCCTCCCGTGGCCTACGACGCCTCACGGGAGTCGCGCCGGCGCATCAACTACAGCCACTCCCCGCATCCCGCAGGGTTAGTGACTGTAGATACCAGAATCGTGTGCCCTAAGCAGACGGAGAGAACCCAGAATGACCGCCTTCTGCATTTGACCTGCCTGCCACTCGGCTGGTTTTTGGCAGGCCGGTATGATCTTCAGTTCCGAGAGCAGCGTAGGCTTTATCCATCCGAGTACACCGATAATAAGGACGACCATTTTGACCGAGTAGCCTGGGTACAGCACTTGGAGCTTGTACCGGAGACCGCGATATTTGGTCCGTTTCTCCTCCTCCTTCAAGGTGATGTTTTTCTCAGCAGGTGCCGAGAACTCGATAACATACATCACCTTGAGTTGATTGTCGAGGAGGACTATGTCAGGCTTGTTGGCTTGGATTAGCCTGACAGTCGGGAACGAGTAGTTCCAGTAAATCCGGCATTTCTCGTTCTCGACAACGGACTCAATATCTCCGAGGACGTAAGGCAGCACTGGTGTCTGGTCTACACCGTACGAGTGCCGTAGATGGTAGTATAGCACTCGTAAAGCCGCGTTATGTCGGTCGATGTAGGCCGAAATCGCATATATGGGACATGCAGAAAGTAAGTGCATGAGTGATTCCGGCGCCTGATGGCAGGTCCTGCAGTTGAAATCAGGAACCTCTACACGCCACACGCGGCTACGGTAGACCAAGGTGTTGATAACACCATCTTGGCAGGCCATAATGAATCCCTCGGTCTCCGACTTAAGCCCTGCTGACCTTAGAAAGGCGAAGGTCAGCCTGGTCGACAAACCCAGTGTTTCTATGTTCTTATAGAAGACACCATGCTGGGGTTTATCGACGCGACGTGCTGCCGAAACAGATTTTCCTGTTCGGTAGCTCTAATTCGGGCTTTCAGACGATTTGGCTGAAGTTCGGTGACTGACTCAACATCAGCACCTCGCCGGCCTCCTCGCCTGATGTCAAATGCGAGACCGAGTTCATCTGCGGCTCTTTTTGCTGCCTTGAACAATCCTGCTCCCACTCCTACAGTTTCGTGATGTTTTACGAACCGCAAGAGGGGATCTGAGCTCCTGAGTGTGTTACATGCCATACTCAGTACTACTCTGCCTTGCGTACACTCCAGGCTCAAGAGTCCTCGGCTCCCCCGTTGACGTGGGAGGTACACACGAGGAACGGACGATCTAGGATGAATACTTCTGTGAATATTCATCATCTTGCGGGTATCTCTGTCTAATTGGCGCAGCTCATCTACCCCCCACTTTACTACTCCGAAGGAGTAGAGCAGAATCGGAACGGCAAGTATATTAGTTGCAGACACCTTGTTCTTCCCCGAAAGTTCGGAAGACCAAATCTTTCGGTGGCGGTGTCTGTACTTGCCGCGGAGAGAATCCTTTATTTGTGTTACATCTTGGATGTGCCTTTGTTGCACACCCAGGTATGTATAGGTCTCTCCGGCATCCAGATATCTTAGGATGCTTCCGTCTGCGAGCTGCGCATCTTCAGGAAATTCCCCGCATCGTTCTCTCTTGAGGTGGACGACTGCACATTTGTCAACCCGAACTCCATACCAATTGCCCGCGTATATTCTTCGACCACCCTAAGAGCGTTTTGTAGTTCGCGCTCTCCGGAGGCATAAAATTTAAGATCATCCATATAAAATAGATGGGTGACCTTATGCCTCCGGTCGCTGGGTGGTCCACATTGATACCCGCGGGTTTGGCGGAGCCCAGCAGACAACGGTAGCAGTGAGATGCAGAAGAGGAGAGGACTCAGGGAGTCGCCCTGGAAAACTCCCCTCCTAAATGCCACCTGCTCTATCGTGACCCGCTGTGCACCTGATGTTATGGTGAAGCGAGTCTTCCAAAGTGGCAGCAGCTGTTCTATGCATCTCACTAGTGGTGCTGGTACCGCAAGACATTCGAGCAAGTGCAACAATAGCTCGTGCGATGTTGTATCAAATGCCTTGCGGTAGTCAATCCAGGCCATCGATAGATTCCGCTTGTATTGCACAGAATCCTGTGTAATACAGCGGTCTATCAGCAGGCTGTCCTTGCAACCTGCCATGCCCTTCTTGGCACCACGCTATTCATGTATCTGCTGGAAGACCGGATCAACAGACCTCAGTGTCCTAGCATACAAGATACGTGTAAATATCTTGTAGCAGGAGTTGAGGCAAGTGATCGGCCTATAATTCCTCGGGTCGGAAAGATCCCCCTTTTTGGGGATAAGCACAGTACGTCCCTCGACAAACCAGTCCGGAATCTGCTGCCCCTCGTTCAACCATGAGTTGAAAACTCGCGCCAGACGGCGGTGAGTGGAAGGAAATTTCTTCCACCACCAGTTGTTAATGCCGTCTGGGCCCGGGGCAGCGAAGTTCTTGGTACCAACAAGTGCTTGCTGGACTTCCTCCGTACTGATTGCCGGGCACACTTCATCTGGCTCTTCACGATGTCTGTGACACAGAGCCTCGAAGTGTGCAATTGCTGGAATGTCGCTATTGAATGGACGCGTCGTTTCGTAGATTCCCTTCCAGAAGGTTTCGACATCTTCTACAGTCGGCGGATTATCTACAACACGCTGTGGCTCTTGAAAGAGGCGGGAAGGATTCGTACGGAACAAATTGTTTTGTTCCATACTCCTCACCCGCCTCTTCAATGTTTTCTTTATCGCCATGAGCGCTCGGATCCTATCTAGACAGTGCTGCTTGATGGTAAGCATCACTGTCAGATTTAGAGTATGGTGTTGACGTCTTAATCCGGCTGCTATGCGCCGGATTCTGGGAGTAAAAACTCTACCAGTCGTCTTATATTCCACCACACTCTGGATCCGAGAAGTGTGTTGTCTGGCCGACTGTATCTTGCCCTCGATTTTTCTGTACACGCCGCTTGGCTTTCTCGACCCCGTGATTGGTTGACCTCTCACGGGGGACGAGTTGCTTCGCGGCGTTGTACACGGCACTGTTGATTTGCCAGATGTCGGCATCTTCCGGAATTTCCTCATCGATGAACTCGTCCATTCTAGCTAGGTCTTGTGGCTTTAGGTTAGCCCTGGTGTTAAGGCTAACCCTCGTCCTTAAGTCTACATCGGTGAACTCTAAAGGATGTTCCCCATCAGCTAATAATTGCCGCGGTGGGACTGCGGCTGGCAGTTCTTCCGGCTGACGGGGTGCCCTTACATAACCTGTCCTGAGCAGAAAGGATACTTGATCTCTCAGGTGTTGTTGAGAGAAGGCGCGATGCTCTGGATGCATTTCGCACCAAAGTGCATGCAATCGCGCCATGTATCCCCTTTGCTCAGGTTCGCTACTCTCGCGGCAGGTCAGCAAGTCATCCCGAAGTTCCCTCGTCCACTTAAAGCGTCCATGTACAATCGCATTGTCATCATCGTTAGGACCGTCCGGTAAGGCCCCTCCCATCTGTCCTTGACCTCCATCCGACTGAGGTCGAATGTGAGGGGCCCCTCTAAGGTTATATGGAACCATAGCAAAAAAAGAGTACCAGGGTAGTTAGCCCTGGTACTCCCGGCCGGCATTAGTCAGGCAGAGTTGCCTCTGCCTGTCCAGGGTGCACCAACGCGGAGGTTGCCGGTCCTTTTTTCCACATTTGATAAGATTTAATACATTGATCACTTAGTACAGTATTTAATAAATACTTGTAGAATAATACCGAAAAATTTGTTATAAGGCAATCATTATCAACCAAAATTTATTTTATCACTGTATTCATACAAATCAATTGAAGCGGAGTAGACCTGGCTTTCCATTTAATGATTTGTTAAATAATGAATTCTTCTCTCCGATAACCGTAACAATGCCAGCGACTTTGTCTCTTTGTATTTTTAATAATGAAAACACAAACCCAATATTAGTGTAGGTATATATAAGCTTAGTCTTTATTGTATTTCACGAACGAACATAAAGTCAAACTAAGCGTGTTTACAATTAAAGTTACAGTGTATAGGCTTTCATTAGTAACTAAATTAACGACTAAGTAGTAAACTTTTATTTTATTACGGTGGCCATAAAACACGAACAACGAGCGGACGAAATATTGAAAAATATAATAGTTTAGTTCTAACAGTGTTCAACTGCACCAATACTGGGTGTGGCGGTTTATCGCAAAAACTGTTTTTATGCCAGTGGGATAGTTTTTGGTTATAACTATTCATTTTATTACCTATTCTGAGTTATTATTGGCGAGTGCAAAGAAGTATTGAATTACGAATACAGTATGATAATTAAAAATATATTATACATCTTTTATCCGCCTGATATATGCAATTTTCTAAATCAATTCGTAGTGCAATTAATAACTTTATCCAAGTTGACTTCAGTAAGTCGTTTGACAAGATTGACTATAATTTATTAATAGCTAAGCTGACTAAGATCTTTATAAATGGTGACATCCTGCGATGGTTTCCATCTAATGTGTGTAACAGATCTGAAATACTAACGGTCAGTAGATATTAAACACAACTAATACTCATTATGTTTGGTGTACTGCAAGGTTATTATCTAGGACCATTACTAGTTCTGATACATATCAGCGATATTGGTAATTCGAAAACGTTTTATAAGTTCTCGTTTACGACAAGTTTTTCTGATATTCATTATATTATAGCAAGTGTAATAAACTTCTAGGATTTGTCTAAGAGTAACTATCATAGAGTCAATTTTGGTTTTAATTGTTGCGTGGCTCTCAGTGACAAGTTTCCTTCATAGACAAAAAAAACACACCACATAAATTAAACAACCCCCAAACCAAAACCGGAGCTGCACGGATGGGAGTTACACAATAAAAAGAAATGCGGACACACACAACTAATCTCTTGGACTTTGTCAGAATCGGAACCGGGATTTAATCCCGGAATTCGATACGCAGTAAACTAGCTACGTTTGTCACTTAACGCTCTAGCCCACTGCGCTACCGAGCTTGGATAAATTCCATACAATGGTTTAATTGGCATAAATTTGTTTCCCGGTGTATGACATTTAAACAATTGTTAATTTCATCCTTCAGTAACTTATACGTTTGGACAAATTTTAAAAATTTTAATCTTAAATGATAAACTTCGAAGACTTTTTATCAAATCTTAGAATAGACCATCAAGTCGCCCTGACTTAAAGCCGTGTGACCATTTTTTATGCTCCTATCTTCAGCAAAGAATTTACGAAAATGGAATAATAGGGATACAGAAATATTAAATAATGGCATATGAAATTGTTGGCAGCGAAAAATATGGTAAGAATTATTAACTAAAGCAATTTGTATATGACGTAACAATGGAATATAGGTATTTTTCAATAAAACCTGAATTTAATTAGTTAAACTTCCCTTTTAGGGAACGGAATCCATTAGCCAAAAAAAATACTGTTCTTGTCTTTTTCTTTTAGTTTCAAAGCGGTGGGGATTGAAATTTGCTCATGTTTTAGTTCCCGACGTATTATTAATTTATTCTTAAATATGCCATTAAATAAATAGTTCTACTCTTTTCTTGCTAATGTATAAATTTGTAACTTATTTATTTATATTATGGAACTAATATCCGCACACAGATTTACAATTTAAAATTTTCCCCAAGAGTATCTATGTAAAAACAATATCAATTTTGTCCGCGAAATATGAAATGATAAGTAATGGTACATGACCGATTTTTGCTTTGTTTTATTCGGAATTAAAGTCTGAGAAACTTGCCATCATTTAAGCCCAAGGTTTTAAAGATCCATTCATAGATAAAAAGTTATTGAAGAATGAAGTTTACGATGATTTAATTGTTACGGAAAATATACCATGAAAGAATCGATGATAAATTTGTGAATATCTACAAAGGTAATTTTAGTCAACGAAATTTTAAAATGTTCCCAATGAGATTCAATTTAAAAACACTTTTAAGTCTGAGAAAAATATACTGAAGACAAAAAAACAAATAACTTAACTGCATAACAATAATTTAGCATCGTCTACCATCTTGATATTGGCAATAAAATAAAGTGTGCGTTATGATTAAAAAGCTATAAATTATTTGATTATTATGTGGGTCCAAAATCATATAAACTGGTTAAAAGTTTAAGAAGTTTTTATGAGAAATTATGCCAGTACAAAAAAGTGTATATTATAACTATATGTTTACATAGCCTGAAAGATAGCGTAATAATTTCTGGCTTTAGTCTCTACTCAAAAAATAAAGGTAATTTAAATTGAAAAAAAAAAAATACCAACTTCTGATTGTTTCTTAATGTAGATGAAATAACTAACAAAAATCAGTAAACTTTCGTTATTTCGCAACTTTGGTTTAATATGTGAGCGGTGTTTTTTGCATGTTCTGTTGGTATTTGCATATTTAACTAGAAATTTTCATTGTAGTACGTGCTACATTTTGAGCAACACTATAATAAAAGTAAATGTTTGCATATCTCGAATTAACACAATATTACGGAACGCTCCCCTATAAGCTGTTTATGTGGCAAAATCAGATGAACACACAAAGAATTAGCAACCGAGCTTACATTATCTTCCTGCAATCTACGAGCTTGATAATGAAACTTTATACGTTTTCAAATAGTTTGCAAGTAAGAGTGGTTGGAACTTTGAATCTTGCGGATTTCCAACTTCTAACATTTAATTTCCACTTTAATTATCGAGAACGTCTATTCTATTTAACCTTGAGTTGGAGAGTCTACGGTGTCATACCACAAACCCAAAACTTTTCTGAAATTGCGCAAGTTGTTCAATTTATCTCGTTCAATAAAATTAGGGACATAATCAACGAGACTTGGGAAATTATATGAGACGTAATCTTCTCGTGATTAGTCCAGCTCGGAATTAAAATAGTAGACAGTCCAGAAATTCAGTAGCATACAATATATAAGTAGCATCCATAGCAGAGAGATAGTCAAAATAGATAATTCAGATACTCTTCACACAGTATGATTAAAAAAAGTTTTTAGATAATCAGTTAACTAGTTAATTAGAGACATAATTTGCAGAACACCATATTATTGAACAATTTCTTTTAAGGTTCATTTTGTTAAATGATTTCGATACTGAAAATAAATTAAATAAAAATTTTGTTTGGTTTAAACAAGATGATGTCCATGTATACTATGTTGGTGCAGTATTAGTTCTTTTAAATGGGGTATTTCCAAGTACATAAATGTATTAATTGATCAACCAGATCTCCGGATCTCAGATTCGCATATTTCCCGTCGAGCGATTAATAAAAGCAATTAATGGTTTAAAAACTGCCATTGTCGAATTCTTGTTCATACAGCGTAACATGGAAAAATTGATTCAAGAGAAGTAGAAGAGACACTATATGAGTGTAATAGTATATTAAACAAGAAGTTTAGAAAAGCAAAGTTTTACTAAACGAATATAGCCTTTGAGTACGAGCGAGCACAGCGAGCGAGTAACTTAAAAGCTTACGAGGATTGTTTATACTATTTTTTCGCATTTTATGTTAGTAGTTATAAGAAAATAATCATAGATCTAAAAGCATTACGAAGTGAGAAATTTAAAAAATATCATAGTAGGTACCTGGGCAGGATTTCCGTAACATAGTAACCTGACACGGCTTTGTTTATTTACATAACAACAGTTAACAAGTTTCATTTTTGTGAGTCGAATTGAGAAGTTACATATAAATTATAAAATTGAGCCTTGCTACTGAAAACAATTTAGAAAATTGTTCTGAAGACATTTTAAATGTCGCTCGAGAAGCGTCTTCGAGCTTACTTCCTTCAAACTCCAAGGAAAAATTCGAGAAGGTAAATGAAATATTTTGTAATTGGAGGATGACAAAAAACGCACTAAGAACTGATGTGTAATGCTGGCGTATTTTTTTGAGAAGGTAAGCTATTTTTTATACATAGTTTTTCATACAATGTCTCATTATTTTAGGCACAAGCTCTTAAGGCATCCAGTTTATGGTCTACATATTCCATGTTGAAAAGTACTATACAAATAAATGAAAATGTGGATATATCATAATACAAAAAGCCATTTGCCTTTTAAAAAACGTCAAAATGACACATACGAAGCAAAGAAATCATAAGTTTTGACTATAGAAATTGTTACTATGTTTTTAAAAGAGGCTCCAAATGATAAGTTCTTATTAATGAAAGTGATACCAATATTTGGTTTATATGGCCATGTCGGCGTGCAGAATTGTGCAGCTCAACTGTAAAAAAATATAGAAGACATAGGGAAAATTTTGGTTTTAACTTTACATGATACCAAAACTAAAAAGAAACGTGTGTTTACCGTAGGATCAGAGTGCAACGGATATGAAATTTATCAAGTATTCACGATTGAGACCCAATTTTTCATTTACTATAATCACGGTAAGTAAACAATACAACCAGTTGGCATCAACAGTTTTGCAAAAATTCTTCAAAAAGTTGCAGAATACTTAAAACTTCCAGATGCATCCAGTTAAATTGGCCATTGCTTGAGGAGGACGTCTGTCACCTTCCTCGCTGACAGTGGAGCCAACATTCAAACACTTAAAAGGCGTGGAGGATGGTAGTCAACTAGTGTGGCTGAAGGGTATATCGAGGAAAGCATCGCCAATAAGTTGAAAATTTCAAAAAGTATATTTCATCAGCAAGACCTAGTAGCACATCAAGATCATTCAGGGATGCAGATGGCGAATCATAATAGTTTTCAGAAAGAGCAAATAGAATTGAATAAATTTGTTGTTAAGTTTTCAAATTTGAATAATTATTGTACTTTTAATATATATATATAACAATGTTTCCAATATATAAATAAACAATTTTCTATCAAACTGTGTTTTATTAACAGTGACATTACTATACAGTAAAGTGACATTTCTATGTGACGCCACTTTAATAAACGATTTTGAATTTAGAAAAATAGCACATTATCAGCCAAAATGAGAAGAAATCTAATTATACGTGGTGGTATTTAAAAATATATGCTGCAATCTAAAAATAATCATGTAAAAGCTGCAACTGTCAATATGTTCCACATAGTAAGAAAATGAATTGAACACCACTATTTGTAACAAAGGAATCATCGTCCCGTGAAGATATATGTAGTTTAAAAATAAAATACAAAAATGTAACAGATGTTACAAACAAATATTTTGCGATTTGTATGGTTCGTCCGCTTGCTCTAGAATTTTATACTCTGGCATAATATTAATTGATAGAATATACAATACAATGGATATAAGTCAGGAGATCTTGTAAGTTAATTTGTTGGAACTTTTAATCCAATCCATTGGTTGTTAAAATATCTAGTTTCTATTTAACCACTTAACAAATTCCTCTCCTCTCTGTGGAGGGTTTTTCATGACGTTGGTACCAAATTGAATTGAAATCAATTAGTGGTATATCTTCTAAAATATCCGTAATTACATTGTGAAGCAACTGCAGATGATTTTTGGTTTCTAGTCGATGAGACGATTGGATAAGAAGCATTGATTATTAAATATTGTTCTCCATACGCTTACTGATATCTTTATTGGAAACCCCTTATATTTGTTGCATGGGGTTTTCCAATAACCATTACGCATATTTCACTGTCTCTGTTAAGTTGATATTCATCACTCCAATTAACACGAAGTGAAAATATACTTCTTTAGTGTGACGTACCCCCTTTTTTGTTTAATTTTTAAATGAGAAAATTGATATTGTATTTGGCCAATATACAAACGAAAAGACATTACTTGACATAAAAAAAGTATTTATCACTTCCGGTTTCAACGGAAGTGCTAGCAATTTTTTTAATTTTTGTCATGATTCATTGCATATTTTTACAGTTTTGGATAGGGCATTAAATTCTGAGTTCGACAATGTTATTATTAGCGATATACCATATGTCTAGCGTCAAGTGTGATCAGTTAGAAAAAGAATACGAGCGTTGGCTGCGAACTAGGATTAAATGAGATGGAATAAGACACACCCAGCGAATATAGACAGCCAGCTACAATACACACACGTCCATCTCGCTTGTTCAATCGGTCTTTGTTGCCAGTTGGCCACATTAGCCGTTTTACACACACATTATTAAATACAGAAAACGCAGTTGATTTATAACAATTTGAAATATACGTTCCAAATGAAGTTCTACTGTTTCTTTAACGACCATATTATTGTACTATGTACAAAGATATTACCTAAGTAGAATGGTTTAAAATTAGTTATTTCTCTGTTTCTATGAAGTAACTTTTTTGAAGGATTCTGTAATTTAAAATTAAAAATAATTCTTGTATTTCACATATAAATCTAGGTTCGATTTTACTTATTACATTGAGTATTGAATTCTTCAACCCAGTCAACCAAATATTGTATCTATTATATAATCATTAGATAGTACACATTTCCCAGTAAGTAATAATTATGTCAGTAATGGTGAGAGGTATGTGAAACTTCTCATATGGTCCAAATGCTACTATCCGACCGACATCATAGATGTTTCCGTGGCGGATAGCGACTTGCGAAGCAAGTACCGAGAGTGTCGACCTCTAGCCCAGGTGGACTAAACTACTGTTATTTAATATGATTTGAACGAAGCAACTACTCAGCGGGCAAATACCCCGACCTGCATTGGATTATACCTTCAAATCATGATAGATCGGTAGCCAATATCATTTGTCAATTCCTAACCAGACATAGACCGGTTTCGAACTTATTAGTTCTCCTCAGTATGCCATAGTTTATCTAACAGACAAATGATAGTGGCTAACCTGCTAGTCATATACTGACTAAGGTAAATTAAGTAGTGGTGAGAGGTATGTGAAACTTTGCTATTAAAGCATGTTTTTTTTAGTTTTTTAAACTATTATTTATTTTTTTATTTTTTAGTCATGAAACGAAAACAAATGTAATAGTCTTCAAGAGACTTGATTTTTAATATATCATATGTGACAATAGACCTAAAATTATTTCATTTATGTTCTCGTAACCTGACAGTATTCATTCAATTAGTGGTTAACTTTCTGCCAACTTATCATGTATGCGATATTTTGGCGAATGCGCCGATCACACAACTTTGACATTCGCTTAGAAATGTTTTCTTGTATTATTGTATTGTCATCGATCCTTAATACGTGTACAAATTTTCAATTTAATCAGACGTCTTGAAGTTGGTGAAAATTACGTTGAAAGATTCCGTTATTTTGGCGAATGCGCCAATCACACAACTTTGACATCCGCTTAGAAAATTTTTTTAAGAGAAATACGTCGATATGCATTCAAATTATTGTATTGTCATCGGTCCTTAATACGTGTGCAAATTTTCAATTTAATCAGACATCTTGAAGTTGATGAAAATTACGTCGAAAGATTCCGTTACATAGATAGATACATACATAGATACATATAGGTGAAGCTAATAAAAGCGTGTTAAAAAGTCTTATTGCTATATACTATCTTCGTGAGTTTGTTACTTTACTGTACCAAATATTTATAAAACACAATCATAGGTCCATCAATGTTCTATACTTATTTATATATGAAGCCGTTTATATGTTATATACGACGCAGTGATTTAGTTTAACCGTGTGTACATAAAGTGGGTGTGGTTTCATTTTGATTATGATTATGAAATAAAATGGAGTCCACACATATTCTACAGCATTGAAAATTATATACATGCGCATTAAATATATAATAATAGTATTTATAATATAATATACACACTTAACAGTATGCTTACTTCGTATAAACTCAAGTTAATAAACAATTAAATTAACCAACTGCAATATTCATTTTTAAAATTGTGAAAAGTAAGGTTAGATAAAAGTAATTTTATTCTTTTATGTCAAGAAAGAGCAAAGTCGGAAGTTGGTGTGGCCTCGTTCAGTTTAACACATTTGTAGCTATTTACTGTAAAATATACCTAACTTCATTGGATCTCCTATCGATGGTAGTTATTTTGTTAACTATTGGATTCATTTTAACTACCACGCATAGATAATAGGTTTTTTGTGTCAATTCTTAAGACTGACGCTAAAAAGTTAAAACTTAACCGCATCGCTTATACAAACGATGTGTATTTATAATACGGCTGTATGTTTGTTTATTTCAAATTAATATAGCATAATTTAATTCGTTGTTATTTACATTTCCTCGTTATTATTTTCATTTCATTTTCATTTCATTTAATTTGCGAGAGGAAACAGCAAAGTAAATTTTCTATAATTTGTTCATGTAATTTCAAAGGAAGAGACCGGAACAAGGAACAATATGTTAAAAATTTTCCAAAAAAATGCATTTAAATAATTTTTTTGTAGGATTATCTCCACTTTATATATCTTCTGTTTTATACCGGGACATATATCACCTCGTACTGTAGATAGTTTTTCGTCGTATATCATTTTCTGTATAAATTCTGAAGACAATATTTGCACATTTATTTTCACCAAGAAAGTCAAATGTATCACTCATGTTTATTATAAGCAAACCAGTCGTAATAACAAAGGGTTCCCTAGATAATAGTAACCACTAGTCACTCAAGATGGTTGAATCTGCGAAACGTAGGTGTAGCAACCGTGGGAGCCTTCCTTGCCTGTGCAAACTCACACGCGTGCGGTTTCCTAAAAGGTCCCTTTCTTCCGGCGTGCAATTAGTTTATTGAAGAATAAGATGCCTTTATCTTTCTCGTCGCATATAAATAAATTTATATATGATTTCGCTGACTTAAAATGCTTATACCGGAACAATGCCTCATATATACTGTTGTGTTTGCCAGCACTATTTAAATCAGTGGATTGCATATGACTAGGTGTAGGTGACATATCGTTAGAGTAAATACAAAATATTGAACTTAAATACTTACTGGGCGATTATTTTCGACTTAATTTTCATGTTAAGTGCGTCTGGTATTTCACAATGGGTAATAGACAAAGAACAGTTTAGTTCATTTTGCAAAAAAATATAATTCTGAGTGACCATTACCTACGTGACAATAGGTGAGATCGCAACTTCCTCATGTGACTAGAGAATAATATATAGAATGAAGTATGTGATATGTGATAAACAAATATGGATAACTGTGGATGAAACTTCTTCTGCAAGAATTAATAAGTGCTATTAATTCTCGATAATATTTTGCATATGCGGATGTTACATCTTTAGATGTAGAACGTTAATTTTCAAAATACACGTCGACGTTTGAAACAAAGTGCAGATATTTATATCAGAGAGCACTCTATAAGCTCTATTAATAATGTTGGTGTATATACATATCATTGTTGTTATAATATAATGTCACTGACTCATTGGCATAGTTGGCTTGAGCGCGCGATGCCAAACGTGACTAGAAATCAGTCTATTGTTGCTGCTGGTTCGATTCCCACCACCGATGCTGGCAATGTCGGTGGGAATGTTCATGATTTCCTAAGTGTAACTCCCTTTTAGACAGCTTAGGCTTGGATTTCAGGGATTGTCTAATTTTTATGGTGTATATTATTATTAATTTATACAGGCTGTTACAAATTCGCTTCTCACTACAGGGATCTCGGAAACGGTAAGAGATGCAACTAGCTTAAATAGGGGCAAAGTTGCATAATCAGAGCACCAATATTATGGCTATCATGATTAGTTTTCGAAATATTTGGAAAACCCCAAATTTTGGAAATCCGTTTTTGTTTCATTTCAGCCTTGTTTGATATTGAAAAAAAGAAGAACACTTTCTCATAGCAACTTTTTGCCCTCCATCGAATTGCATAATCAATTTTTATATGTAACGTTTCGTCTTTCCAGGACCATCATGAACTTCAATTTTTTAAATACTGCCAGAAATTTTATTACATTTTTTGCAAGCCTCTATGACCCCTAATACTGTGCTGCCTCAGCCCGAACCAGATTCAGACGTTTTGTCTCGAAAAATTCATCTTCAATGTATTCGTTCCAAATTTATCTAAATTTTTTAAATTATATTTCTATGTTTATTGATTTAACATACACTCTCAGTGTCGTTAGACCCTGTGAAATCCACCTAGTTATTTAAACTATTTTTTAAACCATCACGCGTTACAATAAACATTATTCGAGTTTTAATCCCATGCCCATATTTATTTCTAGGTTCCTCGAGTGCTCAAAATTCAAACAAATTCCGATCTAATTTTTTCCAGGATATTCATACAAATACATCTGACAAGCTCTTTCACAATTGCGATTACAGGTATAATAAATTCCGATCATATTACCCTTATCTTCATTTTCAACATATACCAAAACGTATTAACTTTTAAAAAAGACGAGTTAGTTGTAATTATAAAGATTGCCGTGAATAATATGTTAAGAAACAAACACATACTAAAGAACTGACAGTTACTGACAGTATTTATTTGAATTTGTCTGACTTGATTTATTGCCTGTTATTGAGTATGCCCTTCTCAAATGAAGATAAACGTAATATGATCAAAATTTATTAACCTGTAATCCAACCTGAAGAGCATGTGAAATATATTTGGAAATATCCCAAAAAAACAATATATTTAATTAATCGGAATTTACTAATTTGATATTAAATAAAATAAATATGGAAACTGATAAAAAAAAAACTAAAAATTTTTTTATTATTAAAAATATAATTTTTTTAAAAAATCCCCATCAAAAAATTTAAATTAATATAAGAGAACTTGAATTTTTCCTCATATTGTTGTCGTCACTTCAGAATCGCCCAACTTTTTTACATAGTTATAGAGACAGATGAAAGTAAACTTTCGACCGGTATTTTCAATAGAAATACAGAGCACCTGGTAAATATAAGAAAAACAGCCTATAAGAACCAAATAATTTTTTATTTCTGGTATTTTTTTTAAGTTGTTTATTAGGTGAAATATTTTTTTTCTTGATTACATATCTGGATTCATATATAATATATTTAAAAAAATAAATTATTTAAAATTTATTTTTTTATTAAAAAATTAATTTATAAAAATTAGGGCAAATCTTTATATTATTATAAAATTACAAAATATTGATATACGGATAGATTTTTGTGCAGAAGAAAATGGAAATATTTTTGAACATTTACTGTAATTTTTTAAAGTATAATATTCATTTGGAGTTTTGATTGTTCATATGCATTTTTGAGAATTAATTTGTTATAGTAAAATTAAAATTGTAATAATGTTTTAATTTTGACGCAACAATTTATCGAGTATGTATGACCAGGTGATGGTAATAGTTTAAATACCTAGGTGGATTTTACAGGGTCTAACGAGACTTAGAGTGTACGATAATTCAATAAACACAGAAATCTAAATAAGAAATTTGGACAAATTTGGAACGAATACATTGAAGATGTATTTTTCGAGACAAAACATCTGAATCTGGTGCGGCCTGAGACAGTACAGTATTGGGGGTCATGAAGGCTTGCAAAAAATGTAATAAAATTTCCAGGACCGTATTTTAAAAAATGAAGTTGATGATGGTACTGGAAAGACGAAACGTTACATACAAAAATTAATTATGCATGAACACTTTGTTCTTCTTTTTTCAATATCACCTCAAACAAGGCTGAAATGAAACAAAAACGAATTTCCAAAATTTCTGTTTTTTTTCAAATATATCGAAAACTAATCATGTTAGTCTTGATACTTTAGAGGCATAGTGTTGGTCCCCTGATTACGAAACTTTGCCCCTATTTAAGCTAGTTCATATCTCTTACCCTTTCTGAGATCCCTGTGTTGAGAAGCGAATTTGTAACAGCCTGTATATACTAGAAAAAATTAACAAAAGCATCCAATGCTTAAACCAGTTTCTTTTCCTTCTTATTGACGCAATACGTAGGGATTATATTCGACCTATCGAAAAATGTTTCTGTTCAGTAACAAAAATTTTTTTAGTTTCAATATTAATCTTGTTCTCAACATAATAATTTTCAAATCAGTTGCGAATGTAAATAAATCAACGTTTTAAATTGCCATTATTCTCGATCCCATCATTAAATTGACGCCAGCTTTGTCATATCACTTTCACAATTGAACGGTTTTATTTTCAAAGGTTAATTTGTCTTCTTACGTGACAGCGTAAAATTTATATATATGTTGGTTGATTCCGAAGGATGAGCCGAATTTAACCTGTGGCGGTCAACGCAAGCTGTGCAACAGGTAGGACATTTGCGGTGAAACCACCACATTATGTGTTATACCGAAACATCAATTCTCTTTCTGTCATACCATATGTGGCTAATATCCCACAAAAATGATCCAATGCAATTAGATATATTATGTTTATTATGCAAGAGCTAACGGAGCTTAAAATATGTTTCACTACATTGCATATTTAGGTAAAAAACAATTTTTGAATTGAATGTTGCTGTTTAATACAGGTACATTACTGTATTTAATAGTTTAAGTATCTACAGGGTGTATCTGAGAGCTCTTGATAAAGAGCCCGGCACCAAAATATAACAGTTAAACACAACTTATATCTATCCAAAAGTGTTTTGTTAAATCGCGATCCATGGTCAAAATTCTTAACTTTTTTTATATTTAATTTTACTTAAATACAACATAAATGCGGCTACAAATGCTTTCAGTATTTGCCGCTGTTGAAAGACGTCTTCGCGAACAGAGGTACTTTGCTATAGTAACTATTGATTTTGGACATCGGAGTAAGATTAAGACTCCTGGGCGTGAAGAAGTGATTTTGGAAAGACTTAAAATAACATATTTTACAAAGAATAACAAATTTAATTTTTATTATACATTTATTAGTGCAATTCGCTAAGTCGGAGCATCGTTCCAATTTATTGCATTGCGAATGACACTGGTAGATGGAGTGTTTCTTACTGATTGGTCGGGTAGATTCTTCTGGGTCGCAGATTGCTATAGTTGCCCACGTGTGCGATACCTGGTCGATGCCCTAATATAGAGCCATCCAAGTGAAAGCCACAAAGGTGCGACTGCCTTCCTGTCAGTGATTTTCCTTTAGTGTCTTTATAAGTAATGTCTATCATTTTATCTTAGCTACACTGTGCTGATGATGACAAATCAGTCAGAAACACGTGTCTATGGATTGCATTTTTCTGCCATTTGCAATTTTCTGCATTCTTCCACCTTGCATTTTTATGCGGGCGTACCCGTTAAATTAAATTGTTTTGTACTGTAATATATATATATATATATATATATATATATATATATATATATATATATATATATATATATATATATATATATATATATATACAGGCTGTAACAAATTCGCTTCTCACTACAGGGATCTCGGAAACGGTAAGAGATATAGCATCGGTTAAATTAGGGCAAAGTTGCAAAATTTGGCTGTCAGGAATATGCCGTTGAGAAATCGAAAATATCTCTTGCCGTTCTTGAGATTTTTGAAAAAAAAGTAAAATTTATATTTTTCTAATTATTAAGGAGACATCTTGTAATCAAAACAGATTTATGCATAATACTTTAAAAATTTAAAGTACTTACAATGTTTTTTTCATCCTACCAAAAAGTGTTCATATAATGATAAAATCTTTAAGAGTGCTCTGTATAACAACTGAAATTAAAAAATAATATCCCTTCTTTCTTGAATAACTGCTATATTATTCCAGTCCTACCTTCTTCTAATAAAAAGCAAATAAAACAGCCTCTTTGGTCGCTGTCCCATCATAACATTAATTTTTTGTAGGTACTTCCTGTTCTATAAATAGTTCGTTTTAATATCGTGGAAATAAACGTCAGCAATTTGAGGCGGATGTGATATAACCAGAAATAAAGATACAATGTGTATAATCCGAAATCACGTAGTTGAGCTGATATTATATAGCGTATAATACTCCGACATTGCTCTCTGCCGTAGATATGTGTTACCCGGTCGATGGAATACGTAATTAGCTTGTGTAATCCAGATTATAACTCAAGAACAACGTCTCAAAGCAACCTTAGACGGTATTAACCCTAACTAGTTCTGCTTTGCCTCTTCCGTTACACAGTCCTTTCAAAATATTGATTTGACTGTGCAATTGATTAAAAGCGATCCAACGAAAAACATGTCTATCTTCACGTCAAAACAAACCATTTCTTTTATTACATTAGATGCATATCGATTTTTATTGTTATTGAAACTTTGAAGGTTTTTTTTCATCAATTCGATAAGAAAAGTAGTGCAGAAGCTCAAAAATCCACAATCAATATATTTCAAAAAAATTCGCGTTTGGCACCTTAGAAAACATTATTTCAACATTTTGGTACATATTTTAAAAACTAGTGTTAAGCAATGTGTAATAAAGTTTACCCTAAATACGTTGTTTAGTACAAAATTTGTAGAAATTCCAATATACACTACCCGTAACAATTAAGGGATCATTAAGTCAAAACTTTAATAGGTTTTTCCAAAATTATGGTATTTTGCAGTCAGAAATCTGTCATCGGGAGCGGTTGTGGCGTTGACCAGTTTATTTTTTTTTTGACAAGTCCTGTCTCTTGATGCCATCTCCAGAATCTGGAGATTACAGACTAAGACACATTCAACACTTGGCTTACGTATCGCTGAGAGTATCCTTCTTGCGAAATCGTAACTGCTCGTGTCACATTATTGGAGTTGAGGTGTCTTCTAGCGTTCACTTTTTTAATAATAGAGAATAAGAAATCAAAAACATATACAACGTATGTTTAATAATTTTTTGTTTCGAATTTTTACTAAATCACAACGATTCTTGTCTACTTTCAAATTTATAACAATGCAACTTCTAATGACAACAACATATTATGCGAAAATCAGCTCAGTAGCCAACTTGATTATTAAATATATGAAATATATTTATTTTGAATCAATTTTCGCCGAAAATATATGATTTTTTGAAAAAATGGTCCGTTAAATGTTTTGGGTAGTTTATTTAAAGAATATTTAACTTATTTTTTTACGTATTTCTCTAGCAAAATTACACGCAATTTATTAGATGTTCTTGGTACCAACAAGCGATTGTTGGACTTCCTCTGTACTGATTGTCGGGCACACTACTTCTGGCTCTTCCAGACGTCTGTGGTACAAAACCTCGAAGATTGCAATCGCTGGAATGTCGCTATTGAATGTAGGCGTCGTTTCGTAGATTCCTTTCCAGAAGGTTTCGCCACCTGTTACAGTTGACGGATCGAGAACACGCTGTGGCTCTTTAAACAGGCGGGAAGGATTTGTGCGGAACGAGTTTTGCTTCAATTCGTACGGAACAATGAGTTATTCTGCTCCATACTCCTCACCCACCTCTTTAAATTTCTCTTTATAGCCAGCCATATGCGTTCGAATCCTATCTAGACAGTTGAACTTGACTGTCAGATTTAGAGTGTGGTGTTAACGTCTTAATCCAGCTGTTGTGCGTCGGATTTTGGAAGTAAAAACTATCAATTGTCACATAATCCACCACTGGATCCGAGAAGCGTGTTGTCTGGTCGACTATATTTTGAACTCAATTTTTTATACACGCCGCTTGGTCTTCTCGACGCCGTTAGTTGACCTCTCACGAGGGACGGATTGCTTCGCGTCGTCGTATACGGCACAGTTGATCCGTCAGATGTCTACATCTTCCCGAAGTTCGTCATTGATGACCGCGTCCATCCTAACCAGGTCATGTGGCTATAGGTTAGCGCTAGTGTTATGGCTAACCTTCGTCTTTAAGTCGATGTCGATGAACTCTGCAGGCTGTTCCACATTAGCCACTAATTGCCGTGGTGGTACTGCGGCTGGCAGTTATTTCAGTTGATGGGGTGCTCTTACGTAACCTATCCTGAGCAAGAAGGATACTTGATCTCTCAGATATTGCTTAGAGAAGATGCGACGCTGAGGATGCATTATGCGCCAATGTGCGTACAATCGTGCCATGTGTCTCCTACGCGCAGGTTCGCTACTCTAATAGCAGGGCAGCAAGTCATCCCGTCCGTAGTTCCCTCGACAATATAAAGCGCTCACGTATATTGTGTAGTTGTTACCGTGAGTGATTATTATTATCCATGTTATTATCATTAGTAGAAGCAGAATAATACTGCTCCAGTACATCTTAATACTTCCTTTTAACAATGTGGAGGACAGTGTTAATATTTGTGGTTATAAATACGAAACTAACATATGCGTTAAAATATTTTTCATAAATGCTCAAAAATGCATAATTTTCAATCCAATTTTAACAGCTTTTATCTCATAACGAAACACTTCCGTATCCATGTTTATATGAACACTTTTTCTCACCTTTAAAATTAGAATTTACTTCTAAATATCCCGAACCCTTTGGGAAACTCTGTCTATATTTTATTTAATCCCTTTTACAATTTGCATGATTTATTTAAATATGCCGAATAATATTATACAAAAAAAGTTCTATATTGAAGAAATTATGTAAGAAGAAAAGAACAAATTTAGTAATTATTGTAGTATAAACAACTTAACATGGTAATTTATTTTGAAAGTCTTGTCTAGACGCGCTTTCCACCGCATATAAACTTAATTTTCATAATTAAAATTGGGTTTGAGGTTTGAAGAAAATTTTAAATTAATTTACATATTTACATTAATGTTCACTAATCAACAATAACTTACGGACATCTTGTATTTTTAAACTTAAAATATTTGTGAATATCTATTACATTTGTTTATTTCTTAATTATTATCGTAAGAGCATAATCTGTGTCGAATTTTTCTTAAAGTGGAAATTTTTTTATAATATACTAGGCAACTACTGAAAGCTGACTGAATTTTTTTTGGAATGATACCCATGCAAATTGATTCTCTTCCTAAACTGTAATAATTTTGCTCAAAAAAGAATTCATCTTTCACAATTTTCATTAATTTTTTTTAGTTTCTTTGAACAATAATTGCTTTTCTTCTAACGTAGTGAACATAACATTTTTATTTTTAAATAAAACAGTATATATTTTTCCCGTATGAATGGCTACTTCATTACGAAGCCATTGATGCCCTTATTTATATTTAACAAAAGTGGAAGTATTGACCACGAAGCATAAAATAAGGATAATATTTTCAACATAGTAGAACTTTGAAAATTACAAAACTGAATGATATGTGAGCAATTTTACGTTAATATACCTGCTGGGAAAACTCCAGTTTTTTTTTAAATGATATCATCGTGGAAATTATTTTCGACATTTTCATAGAGCCCACTTGGCACATCAAACATCGAAAATTAAGACCAATGTTTTTTTACAATGGTAAACAATACCTTGAAGTGTAAAATAACATATTTTCAGGAATTAAAATTGTTTATTTTGGATCAAAAAGCAAATAAAATATGAACGTTATGAAAATACAAACGATATTTTTTGTAATAGCAAGATAATGTATCATTATTCCTTGCGCATTCAAAAAGATAATAAAGCCTTAAATAATTCCGTTTAAAGTAAGTTGACATTTCGCAATTCAAAGGAGTAAAAATATGGTTTTGTTGTAGGAAACCCGTGACTGACGATGTGAACTGGCCGCTATACACAAAGGACCAACCTCAGTATTTTATTTTCAATGCAGACAAAAACGGAATTGGCAAAGGACCCAGAGCAACGGCTTGCGCATTCTGGAACAACTTCTTGCCGAAGCTTCGAGATAATTCAGGTAAAAATTTCACTTAAACCAAAGTTAACTTAGAGTTAAAGTAAATCCTAGCTTACTCTAGTTTTCTAGAGGACAGGTCTCTGACAATCAATTTGAAACAGTGACGTCCCTAATTTAAAATAGTCCAATGTAAGAGTGTGCTTTTCGATCGGATGTTTTTATGGGATATGAGGTAAATAAGATTGGGGAAGGAGATTGGGGTTTACGAGATAATTTGGGTAAATACTTTTCAAATTAACACCCTGTATGACATTTGAGATTGCATAGAAACTTTGTTGTTAGAAGTTTATTATTTACTATGAGCAAACCTCTGAAGGCAGTGTCAAAGAGTCATTCTGGATATAATATATCTCAGTCGCGTTTATTTCTCACGTGTGAAATTGTGAAAAATAATTCCGATTACGATTTAAACTACTTTTTACCCCATTATGCTTATCGTTGAATGATATACAACAAAGTGGAATTCATATAAAAAATTATTTGTTTTCTATATGTAATCGATATCTAATGAACTAAACTGTGAAGTAATGGCAATTGATATGGAAAATTCTAGAATAATGACACTCCAAAGGTCACCAATAGTGACTTTAATATACTTTTAAAGAAAATCTCAACAGCGCTAAACATATACAAAATGCAATAAATTAATTTGTATTCGATCGTATTGAAAAGTGATGTTTTTCTGTTCGAATATTTTGACGAAAAATCACCATTTTATAACAGGTATAATTTTTTGTTGTGGTTGCTAGCGACTACTTTTCCTGGCAAAAAAGTAGGTTTTATCCTAGGACGAAAGGTACCTTTTGAACGGTAAACAATTATGAACAAAATAATGGATGCCATAAACAAATGAAACAAACTGTTATGATATGATAAGATTGAGTCAAAGTAACGTGAAATCGACTACGATCAGATTTATCAATTAAAATAAATAAAATAAATAAAAATTTACTATTTTTAGTACTAGTATCGAAAATAATAATAATAAGATTTATTGCATACAAAGGAAAAATAGTACACAAGTGGAAGCAGTCCGGCATAGCCGTTCTTCCACTCCTCCATTTAATTTACAATACAATATTTAATTTTTTTTTACACCAAAAGTGATATTAAATAACTATTAATTTAATATAATTAGTTAGATATTAAACTCTATGAACAATTCTAATGGAGTTACATTTATAAATTAGTAGAGTTAGTATTTAATTTTAATTTATATTTATTCTTAAAGGAGCCTAAGGGTAAATTAATGATATTATGAAATTGTTTAATAATTTAGGGGCGGTACATAAGAAACAACCCTCAAACTTTTTCGTGTTGTGTTGAGGTATAGTATAAGTGTCAGTGCGCATATATACAGCATGGACATTTGATTTTAAAATTAGGCTATTATATAAATAATCTGGACACACTGATTTAACTAACTTATATAAAAAAAATGAAAACAGATAATTTATATGCTGAAAAATATTAGTTTCTCCTAATCTTTTAAGACACGGACTAATGTGTTCACCAAATGGGACACAACAAACAATGCGACTGCGAATGCGTTCTGTATTCTTTGCAGCTTTTGTTTATTATATTCAATTCTTATACATACAGGGTGTTCCGAAATTAGTGTGCAATATTTTAACAGCTGCTCCTACGGCCAGAAATAGGAAAAAAAGTTCATATAAACATTGATCGAAAAATGCTTCCTAAGGGAGCTACAGAACCCAAAAAAGTGGGCCCCTGAGAAAGGTTTTTATCGAATATCTCCAAAACCACTCAAAGTCAAATATTGAAAATTTACACAGCCGCTACACTTCTTACGTGTAATAAGATGAAATGAAAATAATTCAAAAATTTTATTCAGGGCTGTCCCAAACTGGAGGGTTGTTAGGTTAAAATAACCCCAACTTTTTTGTATGTAACTTTTTTCTAATTTTGACGGCAGAATATGAAATTTTAGAGTATTGTATGTAAAAAAGATTAACATTGATAAAGTGCACCGTTTTTGAATAATATCGACTTGAAAATTTTAAAATTTAACTAATTTTATTTGTTTTTTAAATATTATAACATATGGAGCAAAATACATTGTACCAGATGAGTTTTGTCTATTAGTTCATGTCCATATAATGTACATACTAATATTTTTAATTTGTTACTTGGAAAATAGGTGAAAAATATTTTTTTTATGAATAACTCGAGCGAAACTATTGAAGACTATTGGGTTTTATTTAATGTAAAATTTCCATTTCTGCCCCCCCCCCCCCCCAAAAAAAAACCCCAGGGGGCCGGCCCCCCCAAGAAGGCCAATTACTTGATCCCCAATGATTCTTGCCCATAAATTCACCGAAATCTATGTTGGAAATTTGTGCACCAAACAACTCGTGGATGCTCATCCGACCAATGATGCATATTGTGCATATTAAAAACTCCGTTCCTAGTGAACATTGCCTCATCAGTCCATAGTATGCTAGGAAGAATATTTCTGTTCGTTAATATCCATTGCAAAACTGGAGTCGTGGTAAAAAATCTGCCTCCGTTAAATGTTGCACGCGTCTAACATTGTATATGATGTATTCCTTGCATTACCGTCATTCTTTCTATCTGAAATTATTAATTAAGATAAGTAATTATCTAGATACTTACATCTTTTATTAACTATTGAGCGAGGTATGTTGATAATTTCTGAAACTCTTCGAATGCTTATTTGTGGATCATTTTCTAAATGATTCAAAACTATATCCATACAATGATTTCCTTGTTGCCTTCCTGCGCCTCGAGACCTTTTAAAATCCCCATGGTTTGCCAAATTCCGGTGAAGAACTGCAAATATTCGACGCCCAGGTACTCTACGATTGGGAAATCTTCGTCGGTATTGCCTTACTGCGGCTTATACACTACCATTACAAAAACCGTACACAAAATGCATATCAGTCATTTCTCTATCTGTAAATCTTGGCATTTTAAATCGACTTAATGAATATCGTAATTAAAGGGCGAAAAAAAAAAAAAAAAAAAAAAGGAAGAAAAATTTTTTTTTTTTGCCGCGGGGGGGGTGGTTTTTTTTAAAAAAACCTTTTTTTTAAAAATTTTTATTTTTGGGGGGGACCCCCCCCCCCCTTTTTTTTCATTCACTAAATGTTTTTCTGGTTCAATGGTTCCTTCTTTATCCTTACTCAATTTTGATGAAATTATAATAGAGGACATAGAAACTGGCATAAAATCCTAAAATATTTAGAAATTGTTCTGTGAAATCTAACAATACAATGCAGATACACAAATAAACACACTGCCAGGAGAAATAAGGGAATTGGATTCTTAAATTTTTAATCTTAAATAATAATAATAAACAAATTCTACTTCAGCTACATACATAAATAATCTCAGCTTTATTATTACTATCTTCTATAACAGAACTTCTAGCTTCTGCATTAATTATGTTCACCTAATTCATACGTTTCCATATTGAATATTTCATCTGTTTGAGAGTTGTTTTGATCTTAGTTTTGTAAATTGAAATCTAAACACAAATAGTTTCAATTAGTGTTATAAAAATCTTTGATCAGTATCATCATTACGTCTACTAGGTAAACCTTCTACACTAAGTGAGATATTCCTAGAATTTTGTCTTCATTCGGTGTGTAAATTATATCCTTATAACTGCCCCCTCCAGTTTTAAAGAGCTCCAATTTCTGCTTAGCTGCTTTTTGTCTTAATTCTTTTTTAAAACTATCATATTCTGTTTTTAAGCTTTTCATGAATCTTGAAGGTCCCTTATTTTGGCTGAGTTTACATCACATATCTTTTTCTATCCAGGTTACTGCATCCGTCTTTTTGCATTCAATTTTTGAATGTTTCATTACTTACTAAATTGCATAATAAATTAACTTCATTTGATGAAAAGTTGGCTGCCCTATCTTTCTTTTGTCAGTTATATTTTTACACCATCGAGATATAATAATAACCACAGAATTAATAACATATAAACATAGGTTAGAAACAAACTGAAAATGCGAAACGCTGTGAAGATTGTCAAAACTTCCGTATGAGATTAGCTGCTTACACAGATCAGAGATTGTACATTTTTATCCTCAACCAAGAATAATAAAATAATATAAAATACTGGAATCTAGTTAATAGTTACTTTACCAATCAAATAAAATTTATCTATTTAGTAACTAACAGCCACTCTACCAGAAGATGGATATACCAGCCAGCCCTTATGCTCTCAGGTTTTAGTTTTTAAATATTTTTTATGGGCGTTATCTTTAATCTGGATCATCATTCTAATATTATAAGTAAGAGAATGATATCATCTAAAAGTCAACATTTATATTTCAATAAAGTTCACATTAATCACAAACGTACTAGACGCTGAACAATCGGTTGCTGTGGTAACATATAATAAGGGCGTTTAAAACTGTCAGATATCCACTACACATAAGCCACAATAATAATTGTACAATTAATATTAATATTTATAAATAAAGTCGAGGTGTATCAGTTTTTAGTTTCATTAAAAAGATGATTACATAAAAAATAGTGTACTTATCACGTCCCGAAAGTGTTTTTAATGGACTCGAAAGCATTGCTTTGCTTACTTGTCAAGTGAAATACCACTTTCGGAACGTATTGCGTAAATAACTAATTTTCATACACTGGAAAAAAAACCGCTGCCAGTTATTTGAGGATCAGAACTTCCTCACCGTAGTAAAACTCGACGTGTGGTGGAGTTTATAATAAAAGTAATTTCTGACGTTTCAAGAAACTCACATCTTTTGACGTTTCAAAAAAGTCATATTTTGACGTTTCAAAAAAACTCGATGTGTGGTGGAGTTTGTAATAAAAGTAATTTTTGACGTTTCAAAAAAGTCACATTTTTTGACGTTTCAAAAAAAGTCATATTTTGACGTTTCAAAAGAACTTGATGTGTGGTGGAGTTTGTAATAAAAGCAATTTTTGACGTTTCAAAAAAGTCACATTGGTGGAATGTCAGTAATATTTTTTTTTGAAAAAGTAATTTTTAGTTTAGTTTCAAAAAAACTCACATTGGTGGAGTGCACTAATATTTAAAAATTTGAAATATCAAAAAAAAAATTTTGACATTTCAAATTGACGTTTCAAATATGTCACTAATATTTTTTTGACATTTCAAATTTTAAGAACCGATTTTGCTCATCAACGAACTGAATCTCTTCCTTGACCTCTAGAATGTACCTATACCAAATTTAAAGCTTTATCTCAAAAACTGTAGCTGCTATCGCGAACCAGACAGACAGACACACAAACAGAATTTTTTTTGGTCCGAAATTTTGTGTATTTTCATAATTCGTCGAGATTCGTCCAGAAATGCAATAAAAATTTTCAAAATTTGTTTCACGTATACATACCTTCGTAACTTTGAGGGGTGAGGAAGTAATAACTGTTTGAATAGCATTTTCACCATTATTCATCCTTATAAATAAGAAGTGTTGACAATTTATTATCGCATCACTTAGGTAAACACTTAAAAACTAGTATTCAAAAAATAACCAACAATATGCGGGTTACTTACCAATCTTAAAATGATGAAACGATTAGTGATTTAAATAAATAGCATCTACCAAACCAAGAATGAGGTTCTGTATATAACACTGATTTAGATGTAAATAAAAGATTTGAATGATTTATTGGCGTTATAACTGATGCAATTGAGATCATTTTCCTATTAACATCTAAAGTGGTAAACATCAGAAAAGTGAGTGGTTTAACAATAGTTTACGTGAAATGAAAAATCATCTTCAATTTTTGCAAGAATATGCTCAAACACATCCAACTCCATACAATATTTCTATATCCTTTGGATCTCATTGTACAAAAAGGCTGCGAAAGCACAAAGAACAAGCTCACGGTAATTATATAGCCTCCATAGTAATCCACAACAAGCCATGTGAAGAATTATTAATAATGGTTATCCCTATAAACAAAGTTACCTATGAAATTACTTCAAATGACTTGAACGAATATTCTACAATTTTATTATTTGCAAAAATATACAAATTTTCTGGCAAACTTCATAACACCTTTGGATACTGTACTAAAATCTATAAATAATTTGAAACTGAGGTTAATATTTAAATCTGAAATCGAAATTGTTTATGTTTTCATAGTTTTCATTTTTTATTACTGTTTGCAAATATTGTAGTGTTATAATATTTGCTGTTTGTGAGCTTTTTTTTGTTTCTACTCTTATTGCTTCTATACATTTGTCTAATTTTTTTATTATATGCTCTTTACATATTTTCTTTATTTCAATATGCTTTTAACTATATTTATCTTTTTCTGTTGCGTCATTTTTTTACTTGTGTAAATACTTATTGTGTATGTAGCACCAATAAATAAATAAATATATGTTTATTTATAGTTACAACTACCCCAGACAAATCCAATTACAGGGAAAGAAGTTATAAAACATGATCCATACTAATTAACTTCACAAAATAACTTAAACATTAACATAGTCCACAGAAAGAACATGCCTTTTATAACCCTAATATTAAAATTAAAAATATCAAAGTTTACTTGAACCGACCGCGACGTATAGTTTGAATACACGGTGTATAAAGGTGAACATTTTAACAAATTTCTTCGGGGCACTGGCACATAAAATAAACTACTTGAATGAGTTTGAAAAGCTGGAACATGGAGAGAGAAACAACTAAGTAATTCTGGACAGTCAATTTGGTTATTTAAAATTTTATATAAGGTTACTATTAAATAATATTTCCGTCGAGTATTCAAGTCATTCATGTGAAATATTTGTAATAACATGTTGTTGAGAATACCTTGAGGGGGATAAACACCATCCGATTTATACCATAGAAACTTTACATATTTGCTCAGTATTTTCTTAATATGAATTTTATGAATTTCGTATCCCGGATTTCAGACTAAGCAAACATATCCCAATTTAGATCTAACGCAAGCATTAAAGAGCAATTTCCACAAGCTGCTTGCTGTTTCTTATTATAAAACCAAGATTTCTATAAGCACCCGCATTGATATGGTCAGTACATTTAATCTACAGTCAAAGATTACTCCCAAATCTTTAAACTTATAACATCTACATATTTACAATTATAGGTATAGCAATAGTAAGTGTTAAAAACCGATATAAACATTACCATACATGTGGTTTCACAAACGCCTGATGGTCGATTCTAATCATCGGTCATGAAAAAAGTAACTGATCATCAGTTGATTATCTTGCCTTCACATGGATACGTTTTATCAGTTATAAAAATGTATCTGCAAAACTCAGAGAAACACGTTGTTGTCGCTTTGCGTGTTAAAAGGTTATCAGAGCGAAGAAAGAAAAACACAAATTCTAGAAATATTCGGGTACATCTGTTATGTATAGAAAGCCCCATAAAAGAGGTTTTTGTTACCCTGTTCTCAAATTCAAGGGAAAATCCAAGCAAATTTTTTTGGTACTTTCGAATGACCATTACCTCATTTGATAAACTGCAAAGCAAATTGGAAAATTACGTAAAATTTACAAACACCATTGAAACCGATATTTTTCTCCGCTATTCGCCATTTTACCACACGGAAATAACAACGAAGAAGAACAAATACAACACAGTACCAAAATACGCAACTGTTGATACGCATGCATGTGAAACACTTTCTTTAATTAACGGCTCCATCGAATTTTGATGGTGCGCCCACATACAACGATCAATTGTTTGTGAAGGCTCTAAAAGTAATAAAACTATAAAAAATTATTTTTTCTGAAATGCTAAGTTGTCTACTTTCTCGACGCAATTTCAGATCCCAAAATACGATATTCTAGTATTTTAGTCCGTTGCTAAGCAACTATCATAAAACAGTACGAGAAAGTTACTTTTCCGACCTAAGCCGGGAAAGTAACTCCCGTATAGGTTTCTTTATGTATATTTTAGACAGTAAATAAATATACGCATACAAACCAACTTACATTAAGAATGCATTTTTTAGTCAAAAATACAACATTAAATTTAAATTCACATCTTCTTACAGTTGTTACTAACTCTGGTAGTGTCCCAAACACATGGACATCATCGTCACTGTCCATCTTAAATATCTTTTTAATATTTTTTTTTAGCACTTACAAGTTTTAAGCGAAATACGAATTATTAGATTGTAATGAAAAAATTTTATACATTAATAAAAATTCCTTAATATTTAATAATATTGCTTGCGATTTTAGAAAAAATAGTATGTGTATCTCGTAGTAAAAGCACATTCCTGAATCTCAATGCTTGTTTTTATTTACATCGTAGTCCGGGAATGTATTGCTTTTACTCTAGATACACAATGTACTATAGAATACATATTTTTAACACTTCCACATTATCATGAACAGTTTGATACTTGTTAATGAAAAAATGTACTAGTAATATTTGTCAATAACACATTTTATCAAGTGTTATCATTACGTGTGTCACTTATCTATCGCAGATTGTGACAAGAAATAATTACTCATTTATTTTTGTTTTTACTTTGTAGTAGTAGTAGAAGTGTGAGAAGTTCCCATCCTCGGTAATTGACTAATGTCTAAAAAAACTTCTACTAAGATTTTTCTTTTAACTCTTCTTTCAAATAGAAATTAACCCTCTATTTTTTCCAAAGGAAAATCACATCTCTCGAAGATGCTCCATGAAACAATGTTAATTAATTAATTCCAGTAAGAGTACAAAGGCTTTTTCTCATCTATCTGTAGTAATTGAATGCAGTATTGAGAAAGAAAATTAAATTATAAAACCAAGATTGGTAAATGAACATTCTGTAGCGTAATTTATGTTTAGAAAACCAGAATATTTAGGAATGAAAATTTATATAATAGTAAAAACAGTTCACTCTAAAAAAGTCAACATGAGTATAAAGAAAGCTTGATAAACACATATTTACACATACACATACATAAACTTACAAATTCATGCACCATACATCGGGTGGTCCAAAAAATAAACGGATCTTTCTGTTTTCTCAGTAATAGCTTATAACGAGAAAACTACTATTACATGTTTGCTATCCACACAAACACTTATACTCATAGATTCGTTGATTTAAAGTCCAGGTAATGCTTACTCACTACTATATTTACTAATTAACAATTAACAGCAATAGATTAATAACTGTCTTAATTATAATCACAATTAAACACTTATAAGTCTCTTCCTTATTTCTTCTTTACTCGATCACTTTCAACTTAAGACTGAGTCTCGGCCCACCGTGCGTCTTATTTATACATCCATACGGTCTACAACATTCCGGAATATTCCCGGCCGTTCTCGTACAATTCCAGTATCATCTAACCAGTCTACACAGTCCAGTGGCGTAACACTGCCCCCTCCTTAAGCCTGAATGTCCCGATCAGGCAATTCATTGTTCCCTGCATACTTCGCTAGTCTCTCTATATGCACCACTTTCATCTTTGATTTTGGACTTTGCTGAATTCGGTACACAACGTCGTTTAGTCTGGTGACGACAGTGTATGGCCCTTCCCAGGACGCGTGAAGCTTCGGGGACATGCCTTTCTTTCGTTCTGGATTATATAGCCAACTCTCCCATCTGGCACCTTCCTGAATTAGCCTTAAGATCATAACGAGTCTTCATACGGTCCCTTGTTATTGCAATTTGCTCAAAAGGAGCCCTGGCGTTATATTGCTTATTTCTTATTTGTGGCCCCATTCTTGCCGCGCAAACTTCACATTGGCGACACCAAATCTCCACATCTTGACGACTGTTTACTCAGTAGAAACGTTCTCTTACTTTTGTCAGGGTTTTGTTGCTGCCAAAATGTCCGTCAGACGTTCCATTATGCACTTGCTGAAGTACATTTGCTACGTGACACCTGGGAATTACCAATTTCAAAGTAACTTTCCTCCCATCTGGACTTTCCCACGCTCTCTTCAGCAGTCCATCCTCTACCCTAAGGGAGTTCCATTGTGCCCATAAAGCCTCCAGCCCCATTGATTTATTTAAAATGTCTTTCCAATCGAGTCAGGTTCCTCTTTCTTTCCATTTCAGAATAGGAGCAAATTTCCTTATCGTTTAACTGTGCTTCCCTCTTTTGTCCAATAACCCGAAACATCAATCTTAACGGTATTCATTATTTGTACATTTCGCTGTTTTTCCTCACGGTGGCAAGGTTTGCAGTCTTCTTGACACAGTCTGTTGCAAAGGCCATCTGCCATATTCCCCGAAGTACCAGCTGGCCAGTTTCCCTGCGGCTTCTCCATTACTGCGACACTTACCCTCTTAGGGCTGCGCTGACAACAGTTACTCTGATATGGCCCACTCTGCCACACTTATAACAGCGCATGCCTCCTTCACTACTTTGCTGTTGGTTTTGTCTCGGCTGGAGATTCGAGTTTATCAGTAGTTGCATAGTCTTGTGTACTTGGGACATTACATCTTGAATGTTGAGCTCATAACAGTTCCTCTTAATATTGCCCAGTTTGCCACACTTATAACAGCGGATACCTCCATTCGGGCTATCTTTGTCAATAGTTGTGCGATCAACTTTTGTAACTCGGTTAATACGACTTGCAAGATTTTATCTGTCGGGGTCTCATCCACAGCCATGGCTCGCACTCTCTGGTCTGATTGTGTGGTGTCCTCATAGGCAGCCTCAATCTAAACTGCATGTACTAGGGCCTCACTACTTCGCTTGTGCCTGGCAAATTTAAGGATTCGTCTAACCTTCTGGTCCTTTACTCCATCAATAAACACTCCAACTGCCAACTGTTGCTGAAACTCCATTGGTGCATCAGGATAGGCTAGATGGGCTAATCTTTCTACAGCAGCCTCAAACTCCTGTAGGCTTTCTACACCTCGTTGTATACGTGTATTCAACTGAGCCTGATATACTTGGGCGAGATGTTGGTCGGCATATCTTAGTTCTAATGCTGCCTCCAGAATGTTAAAGTTTTGTTGCTGTGCTGCAGGAATTGTCTGGAGAAGGTCTAATGCTTGGCCCCTCAGTGATCATACCAGTGCTGTTGCCTTTTCTTCATCGTTCCAGTTGTTTGAACGCTGCCTTGAACTATCTCTTATACGTTGATCATGAACTTTGACCGTCGAAGGAAGGCGGTTGTAACCTAGTACCAGACGACAGTATCAACTGACCACCCTTTTCTCTTAGCTGTTGTTTGAGTCGGACAACTTCTCCTCTGACTTCACTGACTTCTCCTCTAACTGCACTAACTTCTTCTTTAACTTCATTAACTTGTCCTTCGATTTCACAGGCTTTCCCTGCTACTTCAATGACTTTTTTGATAATATCTTCTTTAAATTTTTCAGTGAGGAAGAATATAGCTGCCTGCTGTTCATCTAGGCACCTTTTGAAATCTTCTCTTTCCTCGACACCACTTTTCTTGATCTTCAAACATTTCTCTTAATTCTTCCCGACATTTTCTTTCTTGTTCTTTTTCTTCCTGTCGTCTTATTTCCAGACCTTCCATCATTTTTTTCGAGTCTTCTTTTCCTTCCTGGCGTTTCTCTCTTGTTCTTCTTTTTCTTCCTGTCGTCTTCTCTTTCGTTCTTCTCTTTCTTATTCTTGTTTTCTTCCTTGATCGTCTATGATTTTTCTCTGTTCGTCCATCCGTTGCAACAATGCTGCAAGTATGTCCTATGTTTGCTTCTCCGCCATACTTCTTGTTGTTGGTATTAACTCACGACACGTAAATCAGTTTAAAATAAAGTTGACTACGCTATAATGTCCATAAAATGTATCTATCACGTCTATTTTAATAATGGAATGTTCCAGAAAAAACTCAAAACAGCAACTAGAAAGTCTTATTTAGAGTTTATGTCACTTTTGTGTTGACAAAATTCACTTATCTCTACTAATTGTACAATGGAATATCCGAGACCTTATTAGTGATATTTTGTAAAAGTCTTGTTTTGAGTTTGTAACACGTTCCCATTAACACAGTTTACGTATCTTCTGTGGTTTCCAAATCAAATGTTCTAGAATTGTCACTAAAAGTCATTCATAGTCTTGTTTATAAGTCTATAACACGTTCCCGTCGACAAAATTCACGTATCTCCGTAGTTTCCAAAAGGAATGTTCTAGAATTTTCCCTAAATTACACTAGTAGTCCTTTTTCTCAGTCTACAACACGTTATTACTAGCGGCACTCGCGTACTTGCAGCTATTTCTAAATCTAATGTTCTAGAATTGTCACTAAGTCCCTTATAGTCTTTTTTTAAGTCTACAACACGTTCCCGTCGACATAATTCACGTATCCCCTTTAGTTTCCAAATAGAATGTTCTAGAATTTTCCCAAAATTGCACTAATAGTCCTTTTTCTCAGTTTACAACACGTTATTACCAGCGGCACTCGCGTGTTTGCAGCTATTTCTAAATCGAATGTTCTAGAAACTTCTCGAAAATCCACTTTAAACTCACTATTCAGTCCAGAAATAGTCCTACAAACATTGTCTAGTAGCTTAATTCTCCGTGTTACCACTAATTTCTGGGAAGAACACTGTAGAATCTTTTCGAATATTCCAGAAATTTCTCTTCCAATCCCACTTCCGACGCCAAATTTTTACGTGTTTGCTATTCACACAAACACTTATACTCGTAGATTCGTTAATTGAAAGTCCAGGTAACGCTTACTCACTACTTTATTTACTAATTAACAATTAACAACAATAGATTAATAACTGTCTTAATTATAATCACAATTAAACACATAAGTTTCTTTCTTATTTCTTTACTCGATCATTTTCAACTTAAGACTGAGTCTCGGCCCACCGTGCGTCTTATTTATACATCCATTCACACGGTCTAGAACATTCCAGAATATTTCTGGCCGTTCTCTTACAATTCCAGTCTCATCTAACCAGTCTACACAGTCCAGTGGCGTAACAATACTTTAAATGTTTTATAAAACCAATTCATTTTTGCCAGAGAAAAAATGGCGGGAAATTTAAACCGTAATATTCAAAAGTTGCTAGACCTTACAATTTGGATTTTGTAAAATGCGAAAATAGTTTTATAAGAATTAGAGGCGGTTCAAATTTCTTGTAACAATGTTATTATTTAAAAATATCCTTAACTCAATGATATTCAGATCTTTACACTTCATACAATCTAAGAGTTAATAAATAATGGTAAATCTGGTTCTGAAACTAAATACAACTTTATGTATACTGAAAACCCTGAAACAAACGAAAGAAAGACAATGAAATTATAAATGCTGTAAAAAGTACTAACTTGAATATGACAACTATTTGACTCAACAACAGCTAATATTCGCAGTCGCCAACTATAACTGACTTTTCTTTATTTTTATACAATTTTACATGTAAATTTATCCAAAAAATGTGTGTAATCCATAGGATTAAGATCGGGACTGTTTGAGGGCCAAACAGTTGGTTCTATGAAGTGTACTGTCGTCATTTGTGACCAAGGTGTGTACATCCTTAAAAAAAATACCTTATTAGTACAAAAAGTAATACCTACAATTTTACTAACTTTTTTGATAAATAATGACCGAACAGCAACACAAAGATTCAAACTTGCATAGTATGATTTCGTTTATAAATATCCCACATTACACTTAAGTTTTGCTATAAAATCAGAGACAGCACTTTTTTAACTTTCTTCTATGTCAGATTCTCTGTAGATTCTAAATGGTGACCAACCTTTACTATTTCATGCTTTAATTAGTACTACTGTGTCTTCGTTGAACAAAGCAATTTTAAACAATTATGTCAACTGTGAAGACGAATTTTCTAATAGTGACAAACACCTAATAGTTGTAATTAATTATTTTAACAAAACTCCTGAGAAATTTCGCAAAATACTATATTTACATTACATTGTATTTTGTTTAATCAACCACCCTTTTGTCCTTTGAAGGACGATTTAATTCTATTTTATTAAGCATTCACAGCATTCTTCCAGTTATAAGTTATGAGTCCTAGATTAATGAAATTAGTTGCACACATTTTTTTTGCCATTTTTATAAATTATTAATTTCGTATTTTACAAAATGTTATCACTTTCGCTTATTAATTTGAACCTGGTGAATGAACGCCATACAATGGATTGTGGATAAATTCAACGATAAATTTGTACAGCCAATATGCGCTAGGCCTATTTTACAAGTTAATCAATTGCGTTTTTATTAATTACTATCTACCCTTATCTTATTCCCTACACAGGTCACAGAAAAAAAGTTCTGGATTTAGAAGATTGGTGTAGACTGAGTTTTTTTCCTGGTAACACAGAACCCCAAAAGCCCCATGAAAAAAGTTAATAAAAAATAACTCTTTTCTTTGTCAGAAGGTCTATTAATATGGTAATATATTGTGACTAAATAAGGAATAAAATGTAAATATAATAAGAAAAATGGCCCTTAATATTTTCAATTATGAAAAGGTAATATTTTCTGTTCCATACAACTGACAAAGTAATGCTATTTCAAATTAAAACATTTCTTTTCTGCAAAACCAAAAACAAATAAAAAATAAGTTCTCATAGATATTCTTGGCTTTTGCTGAACACAATAATATCAATTGAAAGTAACATTATTGTGTCTTTTGTACGAAATAATGTGCATGTTTTTATAATTCAGCATTCATCGTGGCAAACTGCCAGAAACGTAGTTGTTTAAAAAGGTGTGTCGCACTTATTTGTGGAGTTTTTTGGTAAAAATACATGAAATAATAACTTGCAATTTTTGTTATTTTATTCCTTACCCTTCACCAAGAAAATTCCAAGTTTGTATAAAGTAATAAAATGCTTTAGATTGTATGATGCAAGCAGTTTTACAGCGCAGTTCATGTTGTCGACTAAGTATTTTGGAGTGTTACTTAGTAACTAGCTTTTATACTACACTTTGAGATTTAGTTTCTTCATTATTTGAAAAGTTAAAATAATAGCATTATTATTTTGACACTTAAGATAAGGTGGAAATATTCTCTCATGGTCTCATTTATAAGGCGTATAGAGAATTATGCGGCAATAAACTAGCAGTGAGGCATGAAATAAACTCAGTAGGCGAATATTGGCATGAGAAATGCTTTTGCACCACTGAATCCTGATTGATGCTATACAATAGAAATTTCACAAAACGAACATAAGGTAATATATCCGACACATTTTTCTTTCTGAAATGGAAAAACTTCTGAGAATATTATAGGAAAGGGAATATATGAGTCAGCATAACCCGTGAAAATATTATTTTTATTTTCTAAACTTATGAAAAGATATTGGCTGTTAGACTGAATTAGGAGAGCCATTTATTAGAACGAGTATCTAAATTTAATTAAGCATTCAATCCTAGGCGAAAGAATTGTTTAGTATCTACTTCTCGAGTCCTGTGACCCTCGCATTAATAAAGGGGACCATTCGAGATATCCTTCGTCACTATTCATGTTGTTCCTGCATTTTTTAATTTTAAAGTTTTCATAAACGTCTAATCACCTATTATCTGTTATGCTTACACTTAATTTTATGTGGACATTGTTTCTCCATGTTTTATGATCCTTACATCTAGTTTGAATTATTCGTCTTGTTTGACCAACATTTGATCACAATCCTTACAATATTGTAAATTCGCTATCTTATGTTTTTCCAATTCCGTCCTTTGTATCACCTAAAACCTGTTATTTACTGTCTAATGGATGAACTGTCACACCTATGTTTTTGAAACGCCATGAATCAATAACTTGGTAAACTGTAAACGCCGGAACTAGTCTTCCGATGTGTGCCTGTGAAATAATGCCTTGTATTTCTGGAAAAATTTAGGTGGAAATAGACAAACGCCGTATGTGCACACATACACTTTTGAATTGTTCAACGCATCTCAAAACGCAGGCAGATTATACTAGTGAAGAATTCAGTATGTGGCTACATGCAGCATTTATAACTAGCGTTACGACCTAAAGAATATCACAGAAGTCTACATATTGACACAAGTACGTTCTTTTTGATTAGTATACCTGTCCCCAGGTATACTATCTTTGAATTTCGCACGGATATTTAAATTTTACAAGATTGTCAACCTACGAGTTACTTCCTTACGTCATTGACATACACTGTTGAGAGCATATTTGGGAGAGAAGGTGTAGTGGGTTTATTTTATTTTTGTCGCTGGACTTATCATTTATTAAATATCTTGCATATAGGTAAATACCACTACATTTGGCGAAATAACGACAAGAAACACCCGTTCAAAATTTCACTTACAAAGGCTTTATTTTGTTGAAAATACAACTCAATATATATGTATCAATGCAATATTAAAATAAATAACGATGAATTGGTGGCTCGGCCTATTTGTTCCCGTCCCCTGGGTGGTTCGCTATAGGGAAGAAATTGTTATAGAGTTGATGGAGAGATTGAAAAGGATAACTTACAGTTTGTCGAAGGTTTAATGTGAAGCCAGTTGTATTGTGTTGGACACTCTTTATTCTGGAACTCGGGGCCTCTTTGTCGATGGTGTCATGCTCGTGGAAGATATGTAAAATGGTGATCACTAGCTCTGCAATTGTGTGGTTGCACATACATTTAAAATGAATCCATAAGTCCAGTGTGAATAACAGAATGAGTACGGCACAACATTAAAATAATATGCACACTTGAAAAACGTAAATCCTGCGAGTTTGCACCTGCTGCCTACTGTTCTTCTCAGTTGCTTCGCTCTAAGTCGTCTGTCTGTTAGGTTCGGGAACGGAGAGCGGAGGAATGAATTTGAGAGGGGAGTAACGAACTGTACAGAGGCGTCCGGGAGGACGAAACAGAAGGGTTAGCAAATTAAACTAACAAGTCGACATTAACATTTATATGTAAAGCTGGCCGAGGCGGCTGGAGTATAGCCACGGTCTTGCGCTGGCGTCACACGTGCCGATTTAGAAGTGATTTACGCTGCAGTCCTATTTGAAAGGTTAATGCGTGAGGTTGTACCTATAAATTATACATAATGTCAAACGCGCCAAAGGGTAAAAAACGACCGTACGTGGACACAGTGAATAAATTTATCGGTGAATTTCCGGATTTATTCTATGACGGATGCAAAATAATTTGTAAAGTTTGCAATCAAGACTTAATGTGCTGGCACAAAACAGATTATCGTCGTCATATCAATATCGTGCAACATCAAAATAAAAAAATGGCATGCCTTTGACAACTCAGTTTATGTTTGATTTATTGTTAATGTTAATAGCCTGTAATATTCCGCTACACATACTGGATAAACAACCATTTCGGGAGTTTTGGAATAAATACAATCCCTAGGTGAACTTACCAAGTCGTACATCGTTACGTAGATATATTCCAGCTGTTCGTGAAGACATTGTAAATAGGATTAAATGTGGATTAAAAAATACACGGCTCTGGTTATGTATTGACGAGACGGCAGATTGTAAAAAAAATTCTATTTTAAATATTATAGTACGTATACTGGACCCTCTTAAACCAACATTTTCACTTTTACTAGCTAGTAAAAGATTAACTGCGTGTACTGGCGAAATAATTACGCGTGTAGTGTTGGAGACATTCGAAAAATTTGAACTTTCAACAAGTCAAGTATTGATGTTTGTGACTGATGGTGCCGCGACAATGCGCGTGGTAGGCCGTTCTCTTCGAAGAGACAATTGTAGGTTTTTACATGTTACGTGTAAAGTGCATGCGTTACATCTTGTGGCAGAAACGATTCGAAAATGTTTTCTAGAGGTAGATGCATTAATAGCAAATACAAAAAAGTATTTCTCAAATCTCCTAAACGGCTTCGAGCATTTTACAGACAGTGTCCTGGTATCCCTGAACCACCAGAGCCGATTCTTACACGTTGGGCAACGTGGTTGAAAGCGGTTTTTTATTATGCTGAATATGTTCAACAAATAAAAGCTGTGATACTACAGTTCAACCCTAACGAGGTTGCAGCTATTAGGGAAAGCCAGACAAGCTTTTAAGACGTTTCCCTTGAAACATATTTAAAAACTATTAATAACAATTATAGAGGACTACACGACGAAATAGAAAAATTGCAAAATAGTTCGTTGTCGCTAGTGGAATCGCTGCAAATAGTGGACGACGTAAATACACAGCTACAGGCTATAAATGACGCAAAAAATAATCGCGTTAGTGAAAAATTCGAGAATGTATTACAGAAAGATCCTGATTTTAGCAAATTAAGACAAATTTGTGATGGTGCATCTACAACTGCGTTAAGTGAGTTCACAGATTGTTTTACTTATGCCTGTATTACATCCGTAGATGTCGAACGGTCATTTTCAAAATACAAACATATTTTTTCATCAAAGCGAACATCGCTGACGGAGACAGCTGTAGAAACATACCTGATGCTATTATACTATAGATCTTCCCCACTTTGTGATGACGACAACCAAACTACTTCATAAATCTGCTTAAAAGGGTGAGTTTTATACAAATTTTTATAAAATGTAACATTATTGTTAAAACAAGATAGATTTATTGGGGTTCAAAATAAAACAAAGAAGGTTTAGTGCCATATTCCCCAAAAAGAAACAATTATGCAGCTACGGACACGTGTTTCGGAGTTATTGCCCTCATCAGCGTAGCGTAGCTAAGGAATTGGATCTAGGATGGGATAGATCAGGAACAAGAACAAAAATAAGGCTGGAAAGTACAGTACACAGTACTCAATTAGTGTCTTCATGTTCCCGTATTGAAGTATTATGATATGTTGTAAACATATGAGTCATATGACGGATTTGTCGACCAGGTGACCTCGGCCAGCTTTATTTATATAGTAGTATAAACTGATAACATGTCATGTACATGTTTAGTTATAATAGACCTTAATAAACTGAAAATAGTGAGTTGGGCGTGTAATCATATCACTAGTATTCGAACAGGTAATAATGTTTTCTGTCAGAAACTCGCACTTTATGCCAACAAACAAACTGAACGAATGTTAATATGGCAGTTGAAACTCGAGTGTGGGTCAGAAACGGAAACAACCAGACTAGCATCCTCTCACGAATGAAAATATTAATAAAAATCATCAAGGCTCAATAATTCGTTAGTCCTTCCGAGAAACCGCAGTACTACAATTAAAAGAATGTACTCTATGAAGAGAAAACCTACGAAACGTCCCTCGTCTCTGTTGCCCCTCGCATAGTAACACACCTAAAACAGAGAAAATAACTACAATTTGAGTCAGGAACTGAAATGACTTTTAAATAACATGTTTTAAAGAATAGCCACCCGGGTTAAGATATTTTTGACATATTGACAAAAAACGACAATCTTTCTTTTGTCTTTATGTATTAAATCAAAATTAACACAACGAATGTTGTTTTTAAGTCAAATGTCACTAATATTCTTACCTCATGGTAAGAGTGTGGTTACTTCTTCATTAAGCAACAAGATCATAATTTACCTAATGCCAAATCCATTGTAACCGAAAATCATATCTAGTATGCTGATTTATCGTTAATTTTCTTTTTACATGATTCTTAGTCTTAGCAGATAGTTTTATAAAGTTAAAGATAAGCAGTGAGAAATTCCTTATAATTTCTGTGGACACAATGGGTGGTTCATTTTCATAGCAGGGATATTACGTAAGAGGTAGTAATGGTTTTTATCACAAATTGTTCGGCTAAATAGTCACTAACCTGTAATCATTATACCAAGGAAAAACTTTTAACAAAAAATCAGATGTAAATAATCGTTTTACGGGAATCAACACAAAATCTTTTATCTTATTTACTAAACATTCACCTAGACGCATCAGTCACCAGCATCAATATCCATCGCTCGTCCTAACTTCCTCCCAACGATACTCTTCTTCTTCCTTCTATTACATATCCAACCGGGATGGCCACCAGTGGGTTAGCCTTATACACTGGCGGCAGAACAAATTTAAATTGGATTACTACAATAGCTGGAAAATAATGTAACATAAATGACAATATTTTAAAATTAGTTAAACTGCATGTAAATTTAAAAAAAATTGTTTTGCTTTTGTTTTTTTTTTTCGGCAGATTTGACCATCCTATTTACAAAAATTCCAATAACTCAATTTGCAAAAAATGCAGCCTTTTGCTTAATGAAGGCAGTGTAGCTCTTTCAGGAAGCATTTTTCGACCCATGTTTATGGAAACTATATTCTTATTCTTGGTCGTAAAATTTGCTGGCAAATTATTGCACGCCAGTTTTGGGATACCCTGTATATTATAATATTCCTAAAATTAAATCAATTTAGGGATGCGTTCGTAGCAAAGCTTTAAAATTTCCAAGCTTTATCTAAATCAAAGTGTAACTGGAGTATATTAATGAAGTAAAAAATAGTAAATCTTGGATGTGTTCTCTTTTGCGTAGACTATTTCATATAAATTGAATTGCCAATGACAAAAGTCGCTTTTTGCTTAAGTTTTAATTTATTTTTTATAACCCAGTGAGATATGAAAGGGAAGATGAAATAACTGATAATGAATTTTGATCAAATTATAAAAGTTGTTATCTCAGAACATTAATGAGTTTTGCTTCAGAAACTTTCAGATTACATGGGATTTGACTTTTATGTTCATAATGTTCGTGGTTTAACAAAGAATACAGGAAGGTTAAAAATATTTTAAAATGTTTATTTAAAAAATTTAATCTCGTAATGCGATAAGATCATTCAAAAGTAAATAATGTAAATCCCCTTCGTTTAATAAACACAAGTTAAAAATATGGTGGAAATATTATTCCACGTGCTCAAAAATATGTGTGGAAATTGTTTTAAATGAAATATAATATTGTTTGCAAATTTTATTTAAATGTTCTAATAAAGAAGGTTAAAAAAATATATTATTCCCTTTGAGCCACATTTTTGAAACATTTCTGTTTCAGACGTCTTTCCATTTGCTGCTTCTAATTCTGCTTGTGCTTCCGCATCTGCTTCTATTTCTTCTACTGCTACTGTTGCTGCTGTTCTTACTGATGCGGCTGCTGCTGTTCCTACTGATGCTGGTGCTTCTTATGCGGCTGCTTCTGCTTTCTCTTGTGTTTTTGTTTTAATTTTTAAGCCCATTTTTACATTCGCTTTCAAAATTAATAAAATCCATTTTGAATTTTAGCAGCCATATTGAATTGAATACTGGTATAACTAAAAGTGGGACTTCACCTTAACTTTAATTTTCTTTCTGCAAATATTCATAGATAACCTCCTGAAAATCCTATGACTTTAGATTAGGTGAGGAGAGACGAGGTCCTGCAGTTTATTGTGGAGTCCGAACCACATCTAGGATATCGACAATTTGTTCTCCCACCTTAATTCGAAACAAATAAGTAACATGTCTTACTAGCTCTAGGATGAAACCGAATCATCGACCTTCGATACTGAGTAAATAGCTATAAGCGCTTTACCCATTCTGCTACAACAAAGTTTTTTGTATCAAAGTTGTGATTTTTTTCTAAAGTTTTCGATTATTTATTAAACCTCATCATCATTAGGCAAAAAGAAATTCTACGCTCAATCTTTCGGAAATAACGTCTGGACAGGCTTAAATTTGAGGTCCCTGTTCTTTCTCAATATTCTTTTGATGCATAATGGAAGAATGATCTTAGATCCCTAACAACATCTCCTATGGAATTTCTTGGGTGTTCTTTAAAATATTGTCACGTGTTTGCTATCCCACAAATACATATACTCGTAGATTCGTTGATTGAAAGTCCAGGTAACACTTACTCACTACTTTATTACCTAATTAATAATTAACAACAATAGATTAATGACCGTCTTAACTATAATCACAATTAGACACGTCTAAAAAAAAAATTGTATTCGTATCTCATTAATTTGATATTCGAAAACTTCACAAAAAAAAATCACACAACTTTGATACAGAAAACTGTTTAGTATCTCCAAAAATAAAGAAATTATCAGGGGTGGGAAAGGACAACTTATACATTATGTAGACATCGAAAATATATTTCCCAGAAACTTTTCAGAGGAGATATGAAGGCAGTGAATAAGACACTGTAAAATAATCTGTAAATATATGAAAGTATTAGGAAATATTCTAGAAAACTATACAGAAAAGTATCTGTGAAATATAGAATTGCAACTAATTGTTCTGGGAATAGGTACGATTGTTTTATAAAAATATCCTTATATTTTCATTAGTGTTGTGTACAAATAATACAAAACATTATAGTTAGATACAAAAAAATTGTGTTGGTCACATGAGTCATTTTATATCTGTCTCTAGAGAATTGGTACTGAGAGAGGAATTAAAAATCGATCATACAATATTTACAGTACTGTGAAAATAGTAGTCTCATAAATATCACAACTGGCAGTTAAAATGATTTTTGTGTATGCATATTGTTAAAAGCATTTAAATTCATTATAAATTGCTATATGTCAGTTATAGTTAATTCTTCCATGGATAGATTTTCACCATATATTTTAAAATATAAAGAACGAAATCGCAAACCATTTGATTAAAAAAATTATTTCAACAATAAAATTTAATTAGAGGCCGACGTTTCGGTAGATAGTTGCCACCATCTTCAAGGGTGCAAGAACCAAATTATATTTTATAATTAATGTAAGCTATTATTCATATCATTTTACATAAAAAAAGGAACTTTACATTATAACATATAAAAAATATGTAAGTTCTTTTTTTGTAAAATTATGCGAATAATGGCTTACATTAATTTTAAAACATAATTTGCTTTTTGCAGCCCTGAAGATGATGGCAACTATTCACCGAAATGTGTCGTTCTGTAATTAAAACTTGTTGCTGATAATAGATTTTTCTCCAAATTGCTTGTGATTTCTTTCTCCATCTTACGAAATTTCCAAATATGTGAAAAATGTATTCATAAAACTTTGTTTTCTTCTATACAGCTAAATGTTGTGTCAATAATCAGGTATTAAGTTTCAAACTTTTTGTCGTTTCAAGTAAGTAATGCTTACAATAAGGGATTCTTGTTATAGCAAACATAATATGTTTCTATATTATACTTATAGAGAATAGTGAAAAATATTTAACATTACAGGTAATACAACACCCTGTATCCATAAAGTAACTTTGTGTGGGTAGGACTACACATTTGGAGACAACGGAGGCACAAACAATATTCGAATTTCGAATCGAATGTCGTGGTTTAATCGGCAATTGGCTTATCTCTCGGTCATGGCGTCTTATAATGCTAGTAATATTTACCAACCAGTGCTAACAGAACATAGAATTTAATTTATTTAAATCAAAAAAACGATTTATATAAGTACACACTCAGAAATAAGAAAGAAATATCACTGACTGTCGTTGAGATATTCACGAATGTATTACACACTTTTTGTATTAGAACTTACTAAATTGTGGATTATGTTTAGAATAACCACTTATTTACCTCTTGTGGCAAATTTGTTTTTTTTATACCACTATTGCAGTTAATGTCGAAAATAGGAATGGACATGTCTCATCAATGAATATTACCAAGTATCTTACCTAAATTTTGTGTAATATTGGCCTTAAAAAAATCCTTGTGAGACAGATATGATTATCAAAAACCGAAAACCAAAATCCGTATATACCTCTGTTCTCAAACGATTCTTCACTTTTGAATTATATTGGCCTTAATGTTTAATTAATAAGAAGAAAAAATTCACGAAGCTCTACTCTATTTTTGTTTGTTTCTATTTAAAATACATAATTTATATAATTTAAATTTAGGTTTATTGTAACATCATATAAAGTGTCACAAAATATTTAAATAAAGTTGGTGTGCACTGTAACTAAAGTAGAGTTAGTTTGATTTCTAAATAAAGGAATATGGTAGTTGAAAACGGACATCATTTGATTTTTCATCTGATTCACAAATAAATCTTGACAAGAAAGTTCATCAAACTGGCGGAATGTTCACATTGTTTAGTTAACTGTTTTTAATATATTTAATATTTACGTATTTTATGTAAAGTTTTATTAACAATCATTTATATAAATTTTTATGTAAGAAAATAGTTTTATTCCATCAGTAGTATTATTTTGCAAATTTACAAAAAAAAACGCTTTTCAATAAATATTTCTTTTTTCTAGTGCTAGGTGATAAACTGCAATTATATTTATTTGTCAGAGATAAACTAACAGTTAATAAAAACAAACATCTTATCTGTAGTACTAAGTCCAATATAAATAATTAAAAAGTGTGAAAACCTAGTTCACATAGTATCTAATTTGCATATGATTATGCCAAAACTTTAATGACCATTTCGGAGTCGGAAAAGGATATTTTAATATGTTTGCAAATCCAAACCACCAAAAACATATTTCTTTTAAGTTTCAAATGTACAGAATCTTCCATTTTTATTAATTTATTAATATTTTCTAGTGTCAAACTATTTTTATTACCTAGACGATTCACTATGGTTAGGAGATAGGCTATTTTTGCGCATTATTTTACTTTCTTATATCTAATGTAAGGAAGTATAGTAATGGTGATTTTTTCCCTTTAGATTTTGATTGATTTATACGTTTTGAACCGCCCTGAATCCATTCTGATTATTTTCCGAATGATGTCTGTTTCGAATTTGGTACATTTGTTCTAAAGACCAAAGACGATGAAAAATTCGGTGATGAGCAAAATTTGCCAGCTGAAGGGGGGGTCCATTGGACTCAAACTTTTTTGTATTTGACTTTACAAAAAATATATTTTTGATGAAAGATTATATCATGTATACTATATCAAGCGAATAAAATGATGTAAACTGAAATTGTGTACGCATTTGACCTCATAAAATGGGGTTAGGATAAATCTGGCAGATTGACATGTGAAATATCTAATTTAGTTACAAAAATGTCAATGTCAATAAGAAGAAATTATTAAAATATATGACATGAATTATTATTCATAGCATCGAAGGACGCGATATTATTAAAAAAAATTTATGAAATATTTCAAATTACGTTTTTAAACTTTAATTGAGGTAATTGAAGAATTAAACACAATGATTTTTTTAGATCAGGATGATATATGTATAAAAAAGTTATGTGCTGGCAACATCAGATATTTTATTTTGGAAAGATGGTGCGCTCGTAACTATTCTTCATCTGTCAAATAGACTTAAATTCGTCGCCGCTATGCCCACGATATCTATTTTTTATTGAGGCAATTGTTGAGCTAGCATATTGCAATAAATAAGACAGAATTTTGTGGGAATTTTTAATAAATTGTTCTTTTACTGGCGCCTTCGCCAGTTTATAGAATTGCTAATCGATTGTAAAATAATATCTTCAGTCATTTTTACTTTCTTATACCTAATATTAGGAAGTGTAGTAATCGTGATTTTTTTCGACCTCGAGTTCTTGATTGATTTATACGTTTTGAACCCTCCTGACTGCATTCTGACTATTTTCCGAATGATGTCTGTCGGTGCGTGCGCTGCCAAAAGAAAGCGCAATGTTGCACTTTTCCGAGGAGCGAGCTTTTTTTTACTTTGTCGCAACGCGTCACGCGTCAAACTTCTCGCTCAGAGCGACAATATATCACTTTGCGCTCTTAATACACAAATAGCTATTCCAAGTACTTAAATAAAGCTGATGTAAACTGAAATTTTATCCTCATAAAATTGGGTTAGGACATCTAACAGTTTGGCATTTGAAATATCTAATTTAGTTACAAAAATGTCAATATCAGCAACAAAAAAATTATTAAAATATATGACATGAATTATTATGGATAGTATCGTGTAACGCTGACAATTAATTATTAAAAAAAAATGTAAAAAAAATTTCAATGAAACATTTCAAGGTACGCTGTTAAAATTTAATTGAGGTAAGTGAAGAATTAAATAGAATAATTTTTTTTACATCAGTATGATATATACTGGTATAAAAATGTTATGTGCTGGCCACATCTCATATTTTACCTACTCAAAGTTCAATGTGCATATTGTGGTCAACTACTTATGATAAATAAATATCTTGATCGATAAGGCCTAAATCCATGCTTAATAATGTAATAAACATTGTACAATATTCTTCCAAACTTATGAAAACGTCGATTAAAAAGAGAATAAAAATTTCTTTAATACTGATTTTATTTCGAGCAGACTGTTTGTGTTTTTCACATGTTAAGGAAGGTTATTTTATATTCTGAGAATTAATAAATAGGAGAACATTCATTCAATGCAGAAGAGTAAGGGGATATTAAAATTAATTACAATTAAATAGCAAGGGTAACACAAACTCCTGTATCCTAAAAAGGTACCTCCTAGTACGGAAGAGAGGCCATACATTTATAGAGACATCGGACACGTACCCAGTATCCAAGTATGCAAGGATTAATTTCTGTTTTAGAAAAAAGAGCCTCGGTTCCGGGGTGAGATGTAAGTGTCTTCAACTTCAAAGCGATATAATCGTACTATTTGTAGTGTAGTAGTGAGTAGTTATTGTTTAAACCGTTTGAAATAAACAAGTTTTTCTTGTCCAAGAAGAAGAAAACATATTTGTAAATAAAAATATAAAGTAGTCATAAGTCTGTTAGAAATAAACTTGGTTTAACGTTAAATATGATCCTCACTCGGCACTTTTGAGGTGCAAGTATACGTTTAAGAGCAACTCTTCTACCCCATAATTTAATATTATGCGATGAATGAATATAAGTTAAAGCATAATACAATTATTAAAGTAAAATTTTAATATCAACTACTGATTTCAATTTCACAAGATCAAGAAACGCGCCATTAAATTGCAACATACATATTCGATTTGTATGTTTCAGTTTAGGCTGTAATCAATATGAGTTCCTATTGATTTTGCATCATGAAACAATTATCAATATCAATTTGTTTGAGCATATCATCTAGTGACTTCTTCAGTTGCTTTATGTAATGAAATAATTATCTCCCAAAAATTGCAAGAGACATGTAGTCAGCAGAATTTGCTAAGAAATCGGATTTTAATAGAGACTTCAACGTTAGATCAAGAAGAAAACAAAATTCAAAAAAAATAGAAAATGAAGAAGTATAATTCACTGCCCTGTATGTACTACTCCTTCATGCTTCTCATTTGTTCATAGTTGTAGCTATTAAAATTTGAAAAGGTGGCAGTGAATGTCTTAAAAAAATGCAAAACATTTTGTCTTTTATGTCATTTGTGTGTAAAATTTAATACCTACGTTTTAAAATAATACGTTTTAAATGTTACATACACACTGAAAGAGTAAATAATATATGATTTTCTTGAAAATGAAAAATTAATAGATATCTAATATCTACTACCACAGATAGAAAGTTGTACATTACGTACCTACCTCAAATTTGTATTGTCCACCTCTTGCAATTAATGAGATATAAGCTGTGAATGCCTTAAAGCAAAAACATAGGAGAGCCACGAGGTTAGAAATGGAGTGACGAGATAATCGACGCGACTTATGTTTTGACGTAACTTTAATTTGACGGTGAGACTACCTAAATTATGAATAATAATTTTAGTCGCAAAATTGGAATTAACCATATTTAAGTAAAATTTACGTTGATGCGACGTGGAATCGACGTAAGTGGAGAATAAGACGACGTCGAAATTTAGTTAAATTGACTAAAATAGGTAAAATTACATATAAATCTTCCGTGTAGATGCACAGTATGTTTGGTTACTATTACATATATAGGTACAATCGACTTTATTTCGGCGTCAATTTGACAGCAAGTTGACTAGTTTTATGTAAAATCTACGAATTCATGTGCAAATGGCAAATGACTCCCAGTAAAAAAAAAAGAATTTTATACTTATTTGGTATTTTCCTTAAATAAGTAGTAGCAACATTGTTGACTGTCACCTACAAATTGAAAAGACACCTAATTCATAGTAAGATAGAAAATAAATGAATGTCGGTGATAACAATAAATCCAATTTAATTGCGTAATATCAAAAGTTCCCGGTTCACAGTGGACGGAAACGCCAAAAAGCTGGCCAAAATTAAAAAAAATGAAGATTTTTTTTTGAAACGGAAACATTTTAAATCGTTGTAGTGGTACCCCTAGCATTAGAAACGACCGTTAATACCGGTCCGGGTTCACTACCTGAGCGAGGAAATTACTTTTTGTGCGACCGTGCAGCACGTCACTTCGGCAGCTCGCAACGCTTCAAAAATCGATAAATTTTGTCTGCAGCGTAAAAATTCTCAAAGTGCAGTTTTCTGTATCATAAAAATGGATTCTGCATCAGAAAGTAAGTACAATTAAAATATCTCAGTATCAGATCAGTTTATTTATATGGTAATTAGTAAATAATTATCGAAGTGGAGTGCATTTTTGTACATGCAACGATTCATAAACTTCACAAAAAAAGCCATAATTTACGTGGTTGGTGATGGTTGGTCTTGAAACTTATTGGAATGTGTTCAATGAACATTTTTTTCGAAAGTGTATAAAAAATTAGCTGCATCTTTTTTGCATCTTTGCAAGATATTGACCAAATTGTGCGCGAATGCACGGATGCATGCACATTCGTGCACCATCAAGTGGGCTCCTTTTGAATGCGTTCATGAATGTATTCAAATAGTAATTGAATAAAATTAGTTTTCAAAGTCATTACACATTTTTATTCCATTCGCCAGATCCTAATTTTCCCGAAACAAATGAAACATGAATTCACTTCAAATCAATAATAATTTTTGAACTATGTATATATTTTTGACCGTAATTTTTTTTGAAATTCTATATGGGATTCTTCATCAGCAACCCAAAAAAAGTATATACAAAGTTTTGTAAAATGCAGCGATAATTGGCGATTTTTGGTATGTTTGGGGGGATTTCATGGCCGCCATTTTGTTTTTTTTTCAAAATTCAACTTCGGATTCTTGATCAGCGACACAAAAAACCCCTGTATGCACAATTTCAGTAAAATAGCTCAATGCCTTTATATTTTGGCCAGCTTTTCGGCGTTTCCATCCACTGTGCGGTTGTGGAAATTAATGCGCCGAAAATTTTTCCGTGCATTTTTCCTGTACTTCGAAAAATAATCATGCGTCTCCAAAATAGTAAATAATATGAAAATTCCTATTATCAAGTAAAAGGTTATAATTATAGTTTGAGCCAAAAGTATGTTATACTTGTTAAATATGACTTAACAAGTATAATTATATATTTTTTCTACTCCCTACATAGAAAATACTATTTTGCTCTCTCATTTCAGGGAGCAAGTAGTACCTTTCCTCCCTCGGGAGGAAAATACTTTACTTCCCTAGGGAGGAAAATACTTTGGCTCCCTCTGGAAGCAAACAAGTAAAAACTTCAAATAGCTGTAATAGTAGTGTATAGACTTCTTTTATTGATACACAAACTTCCTGAAAATGAATGCTTTTCTTTGAAACAGATTTTTATTACTTATTTTTATTTATAAAAATTGAAAACAGTTTAAATCGAGGTTTAAATTAACATCAGTAACTAAATATTGTTAAAATTTATGGTACAATTAGTTAAATTACTAATGGAGATTGCCCCTGAAGAAATATTGGCTCTGCTGGTAGAGATCAGTTCCTGTTTGTTGTTTTCCAAAGTCTTGGTCGCTGATGAAGTACTTGTAGAAACAAAATTTTCAAAAACAAGACAACGTTTTTTGGTACTTGAAGTAGTACTTTCTCCCGTAATTATTTGGCTGGCTACCTCACATTTTTTAGAAATGCAATCATCTAAGCACCTTTCTGCTACTGCGTTTGTTCGCCATCCCCCATATCTTTTTAGAGTGAGAATGTCACTTCCAGCATTGACTAATAACGTAGCTGAAGTACGGCGGAAACTGTGTCCAGTATAGCCTTTCGAATCATCCAAATTTAAAAATATTGCTATTCTGTATGGAATTTTGGCAATTGTGTTTTTGCCAATTACCTGGTTTGTAATTTCCCTTTAGCATAAGTTACAAAAAATCTAAAATGACATATTTTAGGGGACCTACAGTCCAGATATTTTCTATACATATCCAAGACAGATACTCCGTTTAAAATCTCATTTGTTATTGTAAATATCCTTTTGATATTAGTTTTTGAGTCAGGTATTTGCACCACCAAAATATCGCCTTTATCACTGATATCCTCAAGTACCATTTTAACTAATTCATCGCTACAGCATGCCCAGTAATTTCAAATATAAGCACAACCTGAAAAAGGAAAATGCACTTATGATAACTGCCTAAAATGTCACTTAATTGTCATATATATACTTTCTAATAAAAAATGCTGCGTTACGTTTTTATTTATTATTCAACAATAACAATCAATCTTACCTTCATATGTAAGTAAGTTTCATCTGGAGCTTCTGCAATAAACTTGTTGATATCCTTCCTTGAAAAAGTATTGGCTTTTTTTGGCTTTATATTCAGCAGATTTCCTTTTTAAAAAAGCTACTAATTTAGGAAACTTAATGTCGATATTGTCTTTAATTTGGAGTGTAGATCGCAACATGCTGTATTTGCTCCATAATGTTGAAGGTTTCAAATCGGCGCATTTTTTGGAAAAGTAAATTAGGACCACTCCTTCACATATTTTTCTTATTTGCCTAGTCTCCATCCAACAATTTAATAGCTGGTACTCTTTTTTTATATTTTTCACGAGACTTTAACGGTAATAGATTTAACGAAACCACGTTTGCTTCTTCCAGAATATCTTGAGGAAGTTCATCTTCACATTCGGAATACATTATTATAAACTTTTTGGAAGTTTGTTTATTTTGAAAGCAACAAGCAACCTTAGCAACGTTCCATGTACCTACTTTGATTTTTAACAATATTTACTTATCTAAATACCTATTATGACATTTTGACATATTTGGTTTTTTGATTGTCATGCATAAGAAAATATAATGAAATATATGTAAAACCAATGTAAAACACTGTAAATGGTCGTAGAAAAAATCATATGTATTACACAGGAGCAAAGTGCCATTTCCTCCCTTGGATATTGATCAAACTATCCGCGGGAGGAAATTATGCACTTTTCTCCCTTGTCATACAAATAGCTATTTTTAACCTTTTCATCAGTTCGTTTCCATACAAACTCATTTTGAAAATTTCAATTTCAAATCATACTACAACTGTGGTAAAAAAATATGACGTCATACGCTAATTTGACCTTCAGGTTAACTGCCTTTGAAAATGTAACTACAATGGATAATTGACTAAATGTTTGAAGTCAAGTAGATAAGCTAGATAGAATTTATCGACGTTGTCGACCTAATATTACTTTAAAGGAGCGTAATAAAGCCGACCAAGTAGGTTGCTATGGTATAAATTACGTAGAATTTTCAACAATATCTACCTAGTTAGAATATTCTACACTCATGACTATCTCCAGTCACCAAAAAGGTAAATATTACCTAATTATACTACCTATTTCAACTTTAAGAGAAATTTACTTTAAAGGTAATTTATTGTAGGTTGTTTTAGTTGTTTTTCCCTTGCTGCTTTAGCTAAAGGTGCTTGTAAGCAAAATAGGGTATGAGGTAGATTTATTGTTATTATTTACGTAAATTTAAATATAAAGTAAAACCAATAGGTAAATTTCTATGGGAAGTGTATTTTTTCCAGTTAATCTTATGTCATAACTACCTCAATGAGTAAATTCGTCTTTTACTACGTCGAGTTATACCTAATTTTATGGAAAATATTTGCTGGGTACAACCGAACGTAGTAAAGAGATTGTCGCTGCATTATAGATCAAGACTAACGAGGTGACGCACGACAAGTTAAAATTCTGATGTGTTGTCATATATATTGCTGCGGATTTTATGTTTGAAACATGCATACATGCAGTATTATAGAAAACGGTTCATAATTATTTTATGCTTTATTGTTAGTTAAATATAATACCGAGATAAACAGAATACACTCGTCTTGATAAACTCAAATGTATAAAATGTATAAATAATAAGTAATAGTTCGTACTAATCAGTAGATAATAAATAAAATTTGAAAAATAAATTCGCTAAATGTGAGTTAATATTGTTCAGACCTAATGTAAAAACTACTTAAGAGTCTATATCAGATGCAAATGAAGTATAGTCTCGATTTTACCACACCCCACGCAGCCCACGGTGCATATATACAGCCAAACCGAAATTATCGCGGCGAATGTCGAAGGTGGCCGATGTTCTAGTTACAGAACGGCATAGTGGAACATTTCATAGTTGAGTGCAAAAATAATCCTGCCCTGCTTCTTTTCTTCTGAAAGTTTGTATTTTTTAGCCGCTGAACAACTCTTCAAGTCGCTTTATAGTTTTATTCTTCTGCAAGCAGTAGATACCGAAGCAGGGAAATTTGTCTCTGAAATTTCATTTACTGCAGTCTGAAAAGGGTTTTCTATTAGGTAATTTATAAGATTTTCATCTTCTTGATTATTGCTCTTTCTGGGCCTACCGGAACCAACTTTACGGGATACCGTTTGGTTGGTTTCCCATTGTTTTTTAACACTCATTCTCATGGTTTTACTCACATTGTATTCAGCAGCAAATCTTCTTATGGACCAACCATCTTCAATTTTAAAAACAATTCGAAATTTTTGAATATCTGTTAGATGTCGAACCATTTTTAATAATGACGCCACTGATTAACGTCAAAGTGACATTTGTAAGATTATTAATATCAATCAAAGAACGAATGATTTACATAGCTAAAAGAAAGTGTACCAGTTTTTATTGAAATCAAGTGTACCCACTTTATAACAAATAAGTAAATTTGAGATATCTCTAGAATACACACGCCACTGTTGTTTACGCAAATAGCAACGTGGTTCCTAAGGCCCGATTCCCCTCCCGCAACAGTCCATTATAGCCCGTGTTTCCGAAAATCATGAGATGTCTTTGAAATATATTTTTTCTAATAATTTTTTTCAATAATCCAATCAATGAAACTACACTACGATTAAAAATTTGAATACAAAATATTTACATGAAATACTTGAGAAAATACAGATATTTTAACATATTTTTGAAAAATATAATGGTTTTCTGAGATTATATTTAATAGGGTTAAGACTCTTAACGCTAGTTAATTGCAAACTATATACAGTTATATTAGTAATGTTAAAATGTAGAGTAACATTTTTTTTTATTTATGATGTTATTTAATGAACACAAATATCGACGGCGTCACGACAAGAAAGGCGTAAGCGCCAAAAATCTGAAAATGAGATTATTATGGAAAATACGTCCGTCGTAAAAGTCAAGCCTTTCGTCTAACGCTATGGTTGAATACACAAATAATTTTAGAATCTTTAAAATTAAAGTTGCAGAAGCGTAATCGATAACAATTATCGACTGAAATGATTTCAGTTGTGAATAAAATGAGATTATAAATTAATAAGCACCGAGATCTTATAGTTGCACGTGCTGATATGCTAAGCTGCGATTATTTCGACACGATGACCAATGTATTTTTTACTTAACTACTTTTAGTTTTATTTAAAAAAAACTGAACCTATCATAATACATTTAAGATGTTTATCAATTTTTTGTCTCACCTGTAATTTTTGGTAAAATCTGCTTACGCCTTTTTGGCATGATGCTATCGATATGAACACATCATCCAATGCAAGCTCTTCCAAGAAAATTAAGGATATTACAAATTTTAACATACGCCATAGGTGTTCAAAATATTTTTTTGGTCCACTAGGTAGACATGAAACAATTAATTGAAGAACTACAAAAAAGATAGGTTGCTTGAAATTGCTGGAGGAATTTTGTTCTTTTTTTTTTACTCAAACCGTCCGAATATCATTAGCAAACCATTAGTATATTTCTGATTTTGAACTCAAAATTAACGTTTGTACTTAATTACAATATGCCAAGTAGAGAATTAGCTCCCGAAGAAAGAAATATGGCCGATGGAATAACTCGTGCTGATCAAAGTGGAGGTTGCTGCGGAATTCACTGTGTCTCAAAATGTCATTTTTTGACTTGTTTCATGATGCCAAAACACTGGATCGGCATGTGAGAAAGTTAGAATTGGTCATCCAAGAAAAACCATTGCAGCTTAGGACACCTACATTTATCTGACTTTATATAAAGGGATGCTGTACCTCAAGTAAACATAGAGGATGTACTAGACAATTCTACTGGAGTACGTGTACCGATAGAAACGGTTCGAAAAAGTTTGAGGGACTGAGGCATAGTTTCTAGAAAACGACTGAGTCTGTAAATGCGTGAAGATGTACATTGACGAGATGAATATCGTTCTGTCTTAATCACCGATAAAACTCGAGTGAGTATATTTTTTAGATAATCGCAGTGTTAGGATATTGGCCAGGCCTTATTGTAATTGAGGAACCGTTTTGCAGATTGAAACAAAATTTTAATTTTTTTTTATTTTGGTTATTTTCTTGAAAATGGAGTTATTTATGCTCGATTTAATTAAAAATGAATGGAAATTTACATGTTGATAAAATGTCTAATTTCAAACGAAAATTCATTTTCTCACAATATCTTTAAGTTTCTTGGAGCAGTTTACATCTACTATAACTCAAAGGCACTCTAGTCTTTTATTGAAATCACTAAAAATATACAACAGTAAATGATTTGATCGTAGCAGTATCAAAAATAAAATATTAGATTGCTAGTAAGCAAATAAAATAAATAGGCTTTTCAGTGTCCCCTTTTTATATGTTCGAGCGTCCTCGAAAGGGAAATGCAAAAGAAAGGAAGAAAAAAGTAAACAGTTTCAAATAAGAAAATAATTCAGTGGCTTTGTAAAAACGTATTGTGTGAAATTCAGCGTGTATCATTTGGTAAACTTAATCTTATCAATGTCAAAAAAGTTAATTGTGGTTAAAGCAGATTATTTTCAAGATAGCATAATTTTCGTAGATTCAGTGCTAAAAAAGTCATATAGAATTTAAAGAAAACCATCGCCATAATGAAGAGAAATTTATCGAGAATTATATAGCAATTTCAAACATGTAAAAATATACAAGGTTTTCTATTTTTAAAACCTAAATCTCATGTAAAAGTTCAAACACAGCCGTTTCAAATTAATGAATTTTCTACATAATTTTACATAAAAAGAAAAATATATTTCGGTTGTTCTTGTTTTACTTATTTTATTTTAAAACATTTTTTTTCTTTCTTTTATATTTGTAGGCTTCAAACCATTTTTATTATGGGCGTCAATGAAATTTTGTGATAAAAAACACGATTTTGAAAAATGGGCAAGTATTATATGAACAGAAACAAATAATACATATTCAGTTCTTGCTAGATATCTGAAAAACAAAATATATTAATAACATTGTTGTAGCAGCTTCTACATTACTAGTTTAATAAAAAAAATATTGTCATTTGTTTTAAAGACATATTGATGATAACACAACTTATTTTGTGTGACTTTTCAGATATCTAAAAACATATATTCTTAGATTTTTTGGCTTATAAAAACGAAAATCACAGAAAGTTCTTTTAAGGAAAACATAAGCAAACAACTGAAGTTTCATTTTTTGGACCCTTGAAAAATCAGAAATGAAAAATGAGAGTGTTTTAATGACAATAAAGTGCATTACCAGAAGAATACAAATTCCAGATAAGTTTTAAACCTAATTTAATATTTAAATCAATGGAGATTTAACAGCTCTTTATTATTTATATTGTATTCTTGTTTATGTCACTAAAACCCTTTTTAAATTAAACATTTCTTTAAAATATTGATAGTTCTGGCAGTGAAAGATTAATTCTCATTCCTCAGTGAAGTGAAAAATATTAAAATGTATTAAAAAAGTTTCTTTGTTCACAACAATGTTTTCATAAATGAGGAGGTATCTCTCAAGTCGCAAAATCTCCTTTTTTTATTAAACAGTTATTCACAGAAAATTATTTTAGTATAATCTCAATGGTTATGAATGCATAATTCTATGGTTACATAAATTGTTGTGTAACGATATATTGGTTTTAACTTTGTTTGAAAAGTATGTTGTTCTGAATATTCTAAACAGGAAAATGCATACTAAGTAAACAATGGAATCTGTTTCTACATACCCAACATTTTAGAGAATCTTTTGTTACATCAGAAAATGTTCAAAGGAAATAATTGGTTACATAAATATGGAAATAAGTATGAAATAGTTAAACATATATACAATTTTATCTCCCTTAACTTCAAAATGGGATCGTAAGGTATCAATTTAATTATGTTATTACCAAGGTTCAAGATGTATTAAAAAGATAATAATCTGAAAAAAGTACATATGAAAAATATAATAATTGTTGCTTTATGAAACTTCTTCGGTGCCCAAAATTGATTTTTAAAATTTTGGCATCTGCTAAAATTTGTCCTAACATATCATGATTTTGACAGTGTGTAAAAAATTTTTTATTAACCTGTGTGAGGATCAAGGTGTGTATTTCTACATAAACATTGATGTAACCTGTTTTTTAAATTATTGCTTGTTTTCAAAAAAAAGTTAAACCAAACCTACCAATAATACAAAATCTATTACATATCGAAGGCATCATATCAGAAGGACGTAAACGCCAATATTACTGCTATGATTATACGTTCTTCCGATATGATGTCCTTGATGTAATGTTATCTATGTAATACAAATATCAGAGAATAAAACAAAACAGTATCAAATGAAATCAACTTAAATTAGCCGTCAATATCAAAACTCATTACCGATTGTATAGTTTATACGACACGTTGAAATCGTATAAAAACTAAAGCCAGCAAAAACAGTCATTACTGTATATTATTTTATATGTACTATAAAGAGATGCCGACTATGCAATATACGATTAAACTATACAAGTTGATATATGATATTTAATGCCATCTGATGATTCCAGTACCGGACTTTGTAAAGCCTAGAAAGAGGCCTTTGCGCCCAACCAAGGTAATACTATAGTTTAACATAAATAACTTAATCACACAAATAAAGTGAAGATAAAACAATCAATTAATATATTTTTTCTGGATTCAGAGCACTTTCAAAGATTAGAGCTTGGTATCGATCCATCGACGGATACACTATATACAGTAATTTACGCACTCGTATAAACAAAACTATAATTTTATATAATTTTTTGCTTATGGTGCACCTGCCTACCTTGCTCCTAGTTGAAACTAACTACGGGCTGGGTCTGCCCATGTTGTTATGTTAGATATTCTTGGGTTCAGTGTAAGAATAGTACTTTGTACTAAACTTCGCCCATAATAAGGACGTTTATTTTTTTTTTTCCGGTTTCCCGATGCCGGTCAGTCCTCCCGTGGCCTCCGACGCCTCACAGGAGTCGCGCCAGCGCATCAACTACAGCCACTCCCCACATCCCGCAGGGTTAGTGACTGTAGATACCAGAATCATATGCCCTAAGCAGACGGAGAGAACCCAGAATGACCGCTTTCTGCATTTGGCCTGCTAGCCAGTCGGCTGATTTTTAGCAGGCCGGTATGATCTTCAGTTCCGAGAGCAGCGTAGGCTTTATCCCTCCGAGTACACCGATTATTAAGACGACCATTTTGACCGAGTAGCCTGGGTACAGCACTTGAAGCTCGTACCGGGGATCACGATATTTGGTCCGTTTCTCCTCCTCCTTCAAGGTGATGTTTTTCTCCGCAGGTGCCGAGAACTCGATGACATACATCAACTTGAGTTGATGGTCGAGGAGAACTATGTCAGGCTTGTTGGCTTGGATTAGCCTGACAGTCGGGAACGAGTAGTTCCAGTAAATTATTATTATTATTATATGCGTTTTTCTGTATCGATCTTTTTAACACTCGTTCACTGCGATGTCTAAAATATTGGACACTAATTATTTTTTTACCGGTAGGCCCTTACAGTATCAGTCCGGACCTGAAGGAAAACTATTGCAAAGAGAATAATTGGACTATCAGTTTAGTTACATCATTCTTTAACAGCTATCAACATAATGACATTAATGCGTATTGTGACTAACCATACAAAGTTACCTGTCATACTTTGTTTTCATTTGTCAATTTTCCCTAGGGGATCAGTTTGCCGTCCCTCCCAACTTTCTGCCCTGTAATATTTTTAGCATTCGGCTTCTTGCATATACAGAACGTCATCGATCTACTTTTCCTAAGGGAATCCGGCTTACCTTACATTTCTTACTAAGAAAATTCACCGAGCATGGATATATTCGAATGTTGCACATCGACACGTGAGTAGCTTCTCAAAACATATGTTTTCTGACGATCAAAATGAAAAATTTTAGCAATTTTATTTCACGAGTTCAATATATATGAAAATTATACATGTAACTTGAAAACTCATTTTTTCCGTTAAAATAATAGGAACACGTCTGTAAAATGACACGATATATCACCTTTTAGTGTTCGTGGTTACTTAAGGAAGTAAAAGTGCATACTTACATAAATTTTGTGGCAGTAATACCAATAGCTGTATTCAATTAATAGATAAGTGCGTTAATATAATACAAATATAATAGCTATTTTCATAAGACAAGTGATGAAAGTGTCTTTTTATTTTGTAAGTGCGGAAGAGTCTTTATCAGCTACAATTAACTACTAAGGTTTTTTTTTAACTTTTAAACTGTTTAAATTGTTAAACAACTACTAAACATTTGAATATGCTTTTTCTGTAGAAATGACTATTGAATACTTCTTGTTAAACTTGTCACTTTCAATTAATCCTTCGAGGGCTTTATTTTTACAAAAGTATACAAAGAAAATTACGTACTAGTTACATTTAATCGCAGATTAAAAAACCGACCTAAATGTCATCCAAATTCATGTAATAACTAAATATTCATCTCCGAATATATTATTAAAATTTTCATTTCCTTTGAAGCGTTCATATTTATAATTTCGTTTCGAGAGATTATCATTCTTTCTCTACTATACTTTAAATGAGAACAGTTTTTTGTATCCCATTTCTTCTTAACGTTACCATATTCTTATTTAATAATAACAATTGTGACTGTATTAATACTTATACAGTCTTCAACATTTGTAATGTTATAACTAGACACCGGAAATTTTCCGTGCATGCAGAGCCGGCACGATACGTAAGATAAAAGATAATAACATCATTTATACGGAACAATTACATACCACGAGTATTTTATAACTTCATGAAATCCCATGTATTGTGTTCACACTTATTAGTCATTGTTTCTCAGTAAATATTCACTAAATAAACCTTTATAACTAAAAATCGATTATTAATCAGTACCCAATAACACAAAACTTTAAAATACTTAAAAACCAATAGAGATTAAAATAGCAATAGAAGAATAGCATTGAAATATATATTACTCAAGCAAACAAATTTTGTATACCTATTAAGTTTTAAGTTAAAAAATGACCGAATCAGTTTGAACGCATTTTTAATCGGACCGATTCGAATAATTCGAATTAGTAGAGTGTTCCACCCATCCCATTTCTAATTCAGTCCTGCTTGATGTAAAACTAAGTTATATGAAAAATTAATTGATTGATGTTATACACAGTGTTTAATAAATCAATTTATAAAAATCGATACTAATAAATTACCTTAATTTTTCAAGATATGAGAAGAATTATATTAAAAAGGTGTTTAGAATGCAATTTGCAATTTCAGAAACACAAATCTACTCCGTTGAAACTACCTTCTTTTTCCAATAAATTAGTGTTTTATTTAGAATTTTTAAAAATCATTTTTGCAAGTTGAGTGCTCTGAAATCACAAAAATCTTTTCTAAAATAAATTAGTATTACGAATAACTTTTGTTTTTAACATCGTATCATATTTTCAACAAAAAACTGACTATTGCTGAAAAACGGGACAGTTCCAACAAAGTAAATTTGTATGCCTAAAATTTGGTAAGTAGGCACTGACTGCATTCTTAACAACTTTTTTAATGGGAGTTTTATATATTGAGAAATAAAAGTAATTTATTAGTGACGATTTTTATAAATTGACATATGAAACATCCTGTATAACACAGATTCAACTTATTTTTGATCCATCATAGCCTTACATCAAGGAGGAATGATTCCCGAAGTGTCATTCCAAAATTCGAAACATTTTTCTGCATTACACTCTTGTTACATCTATCCTGGGGCACAGTGTATATGCCGCTGCGTATGATACAAGCAGAAAAATATTTTCACTTTTAACACCAACATTAAATACCACTATTTCCTCAACTGTTCAAGTACTGGTTTGCAGCACTCATTTTCTACATATTTACAGTGGAGGTGTACTCTGAGTTAATATTTAAAATACGCTTAATAACATTAATGATTATGCATTCCTTAAGATACATAGCTTCATCAACACAAGTTCACACATACTGATTTTTCGCATCCTTCGTGATAGTTGTTACTATTTATTTTATCCTCGTACCAGTTATATATCTATGCTTTGTTGTTTGCAACTTTGAGCGTACCTACGTCTCAGTTAGTAGCCGTATGAAACAAATAATTAAATAACTAAAATAAAATAAATAAATTATTATAATTTTAAATAGAAATCATTGTATTTGCTGATACTATAAATGCACTGATGTAGTATAGTAGTACACGCAGTACAAGCAGATTGTGCCTAATTTGATTTACATGCAAAAATCCAAGCAACAAAGTATATACGACGTTTGTAGACGAATTGAACTGGTCTCAGCGCACGCAAGCACAGCTATTCTCCTTTGCTATGGGAAAGACGGAACGACCGGGAAGCCGGGTCCCTGGATTCTCGAAGATTCACGGAAATTGTCCGAAGTCTAGTTAAAACAATCTATGTGATGAAGATGATGAGATTTTTTTGTATCAACCTCAGATGAACTATGGAAAAAACTGAATAATACCGTGATATAAATAAATTAGAAAATATTGCAGTATTTGTCTTAAAATAAATTGTTAAATATGTTTTTCTTAATAGTTTTTATTTTGCTCTGTATTTTCTATGTAATTTCAACATAATATTAGATTGTGAATAAGGACGTCATAATTTGTGCACTGGATTATAATACATAGAATAAGCATTAACTATAATATGTAATTTTACCTTAATGATTTATGTAGTGTCAGTACGTACCTAATTGGAATTTCTTCTTTGGATGTGAGTTATGTATATAAATAAATAAACACCTAAATAAACTTTTAGGTGTAAATTTACTGCTTCTGATTCATATCAACGTATTTTCATAAGAAAAAAATAACGTCAAGTATATTTTTTACTATATTAAGCATAGAAAACAAATAAAAAAATTTTTGAAACGCGCTTGAAATGAACTAGATAGCATGATCTCTATAATGATATAATAATAAAGAAACAACTTATCAAATCCATATGGTGCGTCCTGGTTGTTCATGCCAAGTTAGGAAATTTAAAAATTTATATAAATTCTAACGGTAAATATATTTATTTATTCAAGGGTAGGGAATAATTGTGCATATATATAAAATAAAAGTAAATCAGGTGACAAATATTTTTTTACACGTTTTTGGCCATATTTAATTGCTAGTAAAAGATCGCCAACCGTAAATTCAGTAATTGTACAAGCAATGGCGGTTCTAGACCCCAAAAAATAGAGGGGCCCAAGATACAGATTTGCAATAATTATTTTAACAAAATTCTTCTTATGCAGCCCTAGAGAAATAATCCCTTTCAGAAAATATCAAAAACCTATTGCTATTAAAATATAATAATCTTGATGCCATATCTTTTGTAGATAACAATGATACAAATTTCAAAATGGCATCATAATATGCACAAATGTGCCTAATTTTATATCCTCCAAATATATATATATATATATATATATATATATATATATATATATATATATATATATATATATATATATATATATATATATATATATATATATATATATATATATTTTTTTTTTAGCAATTTACTTTCGATTTCACAATACCACACTTTGCCGCACACTGTGTATATAAAATCGTCTCGTATATCCATCCATATATCCTAACACCTGACAATTGTTTGTTGCTGCGCAATTTATTTATTTAATTTATAAGTGCAGCTAGAAAAATTGGGAGGCCTGGGCTATTTGAGGACTCCCGTAGAACCTCCCCTGTGTACAAGAATTTTTTTCAAAAACGCTTAGTAGTTCTTAAATATTGATGTTAATCACTGATACAGAACTATATAATACGATTAAAGCTGGATAATTGCTGAAAAATATATGCCCAAATTTAACAAACATAACCTGTATTTTCATGCTGCTTATTTGGTGGCCGAAGAAATTCGACGAAATTATCCAAAAAGAATTTAGATATTTTAATATTAGCCTAATTAAGTTTAAAAATCAGTTTTATGCTCGCGACGTTTGAACACACAGTGATAGTACAATAATTTTTGTCTTCACTTTCTATAGGTGTCAAGTTAATTAGGCTTAGTTGTACCAAAGAGAATTTTTGTATTCTCTTTGGTTGTAGCCTTACATGTCGCAAGCTTTTCACATAATCCGACATTTTATAAAAAGCCTAGACACATTGTACAAAAAGGTTAATTGTTGAGGTTAGATTTCCTCCTTTTTTTATACGATATGACTAAGCTTTCTGTAAAATGACGGATTGTGTGAAAAGCCTGCGACATATACACTTTATTGCCCGGTTTCACCTGACAAAAAAGGTAAATAAAACGAAGTCAAAAAATAAAGCACATAAAATTTACGTATGTGAAACGTCTGCAAGACACTTATTGTCCTATTACCCTTTTGTCAAATGTATAGATATTCAAAATAGTCAAAAATCCACATTGACAATGCAATTAAATTAGCTAGCTCGTACATAGACATATTTGGTTCGTTTAAATTTATTCTAGGTTGCTTTGAAACAAGGCAATATCGAAGTATAAGAGCATTCAACTATGCGCATCACGTTATACAGCCCCGTTTAGTTTTAATTAAGTTTTATAAGCATCATTTCACCTATATGCATACGTTTTATTGCACTGTTCCATCTGAAATATCAAGAGATACAATAAAATGAGTTGTATAATTTAAGTCCCAACTAAAACAAATTTTCCACAAACATATATTATTAGTGAAATATACAGATCGCAAGATTTAATTTTAAATTTATTAATACCTATTTAACGAAGTACACATATAGGAGAATGCAAGGGAATGAAGATATAAGAATCCATTATTAATGCAAGCATTATTTATATTTACCTGCAATGCAATTTGTATTTTGTATTAATACGTCCATCGTAATATATTTTTTTTGTTGTTAAGTAAATCTAAAGTAATTTACACTTAGGAAAGAAAATAAAGTCCAATACCCTTAAACTTTGTACATCTCATTTTAACTGCATACTTTTTTATTACATGATCCATATTTTTTTAATTCTGTTCATGTTAGTATACAGACAACGCAAAAATTAGTCGATAACAGGAATTATTTCATTTAATTTTTCATGCAATGATTTTCTTGTCTCTTATTCCCATTTCGGAAAGCTAATAATATAATAAAGCAAATAATGAATAAAAACAGTTATTTCATTTTTAATAAAAGTTTTAAAAACATGAACTAAAATTAATTCCCAAAACAATTATGTAAAAATAATTTTAACTGTTGTTGTTGTTGTCCTTGTTTAATTTCAATTAAAGACCAGATTTTACAAAATTGAGGTCATTACAATTGTGCTAATGTGTGATAAAGTAGATTTCTCAACACTGGATATTTAGATATTTTTATGACATTGGAATTGGGTAAGTTCAAATTGCGCTCGACTTTCCTATGGTGAAAGAACTTTTGCATTGACTATATACAACAATAAAGAGGATCACGCGTAAGGGTAGTCATTTGGTTAAACTGCGCCTTCCTTATGGCTTAAAGAAATAAAGTATGTTTATACATGTAAAAGCGATTATTTCTCTTTTCGGTTTCCCGACGCCGGATAGTCCTCCCATTGCTCCGATTAACATGGGATTCACACCAGCAAATTACCTACAGCCACTCCCCACATCGCGCAGTAGCTGTAAATCCCATAATCATGTGCCCTAAGCAGACAACCTAGAATGACCGCCGTCTGCATTTAGTCTGCCTGCCAGTCTGTTAATTTTTGGCAGGCTGGTATGCTCTTCAATTCCGAGAGTAACGTAGGCGTTTTCCTTCCGAGTATATCGATTATTAGGACGGCCATCTTGACCGAATAGTCTGGATATAGCACTTGGAGCTCGTACCGGAGATTGCGATATTTGATTCGCCTTTTCTTCTCCTACAAGTTGGTATTTTTCTGGGAAGAGACCGAAAATTCAACGAAATACCTCTTGAGTTGATGGTCGAGGAAAACTAGATAGGGTAATTGCAATAAATACGACATTTTTTGTTCTCGACAATGTACTCAGTATTTCCAGGGACGTAGACAGCACTAATGTCTGGTCTACTCGTACGAGTACCTTAGTACTCGCAACGCTGCGTTATGGTAGGATGTGTACCGAAATCGCGTATATGGGACATGCAGGAAGAAGTGCATGAGCGAAGCCGGCACCTGACGTCCGGTTTTGTACTAAATATTAGGAACATTTACACTCTACACTCGGCTACGATATACCCATATGTTGATAACATCATCTGGAGAGGCTGTAATGAATCCCTTGGTCTTCGATTTAAGAACGGTTGACCTTAGAATAGCGAATGTCAGCCTGGTCCATAAATCCAGTGTTTTTATGTTCTTATCAAAGGCACCACGCTGGGGTTTATCGACGTGCTGCAGACACAGATTTCCAAGTACATGATTTGCTGTTACAAAAGATGAATCATTTTACCTTAAAATAGCTTCTCTTCGAGAAGCTCTATGAGCCAAGGGCAGTGTCTTGTATGAACTACTACGAAAATGGTGACTATACCATTTTGCGTAGAGCCGGTGAAATAGTAGTCTAAACAATTCTATTATTCTGTATCTTTTGAGGTACTATAATGTTATTTTTCTCCTTGGAAGATAAGATTATGCCAATCGTTAAAAGAAAACCAACAATAAAGAGCGTATTTTTCGGAAATTGTCGTTTATAACACTAACAGTTCTTCATTGTTTGCAGTTTTTCATAACAGAACTTCTTGAAACTGCAATTCTACTTGTTATTGATCTTTGCTATAAATGCATGACTGAGTTATCCTCTTGAAAAATTCCCACTCATTTACAGCTTTTATATTTTCAACAATAGTAGCGGTTTTTACTACCCTATTTTCTTAAAATAGAACCTGTCTCGGCTAATCGTCTGACTGATCGATTAACAGTTTAGAAATTCTCTGATTATGCCCTTTCCGCTTTAATTTTTTTTAACAACTTACACATGAAATGAAATGAAACTTTTATCTTCTGACAAATGGGTGTAATTTTGATTAACAGATACTATAACACTTTAAAAAGAAGACACAAATACTTACAACCACCACTACGTAAACATAAATTGAATTGCTTGTTCGTTTTGGCTTAACATTAGTTCGTTTCAATGTGCCACAGGCATACGTAAATAAAGGACAATTTATTGCATAACCCTGTAAATTATTTTTTTTTTTAGAGTTGAGTTTTTTCGTAAACTTACCAACTATGTTTTTATAACAGTAAGCTATGTTTACGACCCTAGGGCGGTAATTTTTAAAAAATGTCCTAGGGACGTAAGTAAAAAAATGGCACATAACCTATATTCTGTATAACTTTAATTTCATTATACAGAAAGTACACAGAGGAATTTATTTCAAAATTTATTTATTAGAATAATATAAACGTAGAATTGTTACAATTATTTATGGAAAAGAGGACATTACTTTTATCTAAGACAACAGAGTTATCAGTGTTACTTAACATGGAATTTTCAGACATTGCGATTGAAGAATGTTGAGGACAATTCAAAACAATTGGGGTAGCACTATAAGAGGTGAAACTCTCATTGAAAACTGACTCTTTGTTACTATCGTGTAAAATCTGATCCGTGAATTTGATTTTATTTTCTATAGAGTCCTCAACATACCCCTCCGCAACCGAAGACGACTTCCATCCTCCATATCACCTTAACCCTAACACATCTACTACTCTGTTTGACAAAAATGTTGCCGAGATTCTCACGGAAAGTATGTCCTGTATAAGAAGCTGGATTTGATATGTTCAAATACTGTGCTATTTGCGATGGCCAACTTCCAATGGTGTTGTTGTCCACCACCTGATTTGTACATTTTCCATTCAGAATGTTCAAAAACAGTCTTGGAGATGTTGCCTTATCTGGTCGAAGTATTGTGAATTTACGGAAAAATTTGTAGATAATTTATTTTTTGGTCTTCCTTGTTTGTAATGGTAAAATTTCGTTGATTAGTTGTTTTAGCGTTAGGTATTTTAACTAGGATAAACGCAGCAAATGTTGAATAATTCTTCTCTTCGACAGGTACCAGCTACTCCAAATATCATAGTGATCTAACAAACGTAATCCTATTGAGTGGGCGTTTTATATAATATTAATCTGAGCTTACCTTTTGAATTAAGAACATGTCATCAGGTGCCTGAGTAAAAAATGTATCCATATCTTCTTTTGTGAAAACCTTCGATTTCTTTGCTCGGTGTCCAATTTTTTCGAAATTAGCATGGAATTAAAAATATCAATTGATTCGTAAAGGAAAATGGTAGCTTTGAGCATGGAATATTCTGCCCATACACTGTCTGGGGATTTTAGTTTTTGATTTCTATGTATGAAATAGGGCAAAAGCACCTTTTCAGTGACGACTCTGTTCTTCCCCTTGCACCATTTCTTGAAAATATTGTATGTCTTCTCGTACCGGATTCTTGATATTTCAGTAATAATTACCTCGCACCCAATATTCCATGCAGTTTCAATTTCCGAATCACCACTGATGGACTACTCATTGTGTATAATTCACAAAAAATTAAAATTTGATATTTTATGTTTTTAAACAACTCCATAGAAACAGCATAGTTAAGCCAACTTAAACATTTAATTTGGTCGATAGAGTGGTACCTTATATTGACTATTTCGCCTATTTCTCGTCTCTCCATATTCTAACTAATCCGAACCGTCAATTTTAATGACATAAATAATTTTTAAGGGTAAAAATTGATGTGCCAGAACCTGTCAGCAATTTTTCCGAATTCGTTTTACCGAAAATATACTTAATAGATAGATATCGGCAAAAAATTGTATTTAAATAAAAATCTAAACTATCAACATTTACTCGGAAAATAGTCTAGTCAAATACAACTCGTGCATACAATTTTTCCTTAGGGAAATTTGAACAAATCTACTCCTAAATGAATTGCTTTTTAATAATAGCATTCGTGCAGGTGACTATATTGACAGAAAAAATTCTTTCTTTACGGGTGGGAATTTTTTTAAAAATTTCTTTATATAACAATTTTTAAGAAAATCACTTAAGAAACAGACATTGAAATTTATCCGGAAAATTTGATGCATGTTATGTTATTAATAAGGTATACACTTCATAAATGACGCAAAAGAAAGTCAAATAAAATTGCTTGTAGATATCATGAAAAAACTCAACCGTGCAAAAAAATTATATAAGCAATTTGGCGTTTAGTACCTTGTACCGGTCTCTAATAATATGGAAAACCTTGACTTCGTCTTGGTTTTCAAACATTATTATCTACCGGTAAATGCAGTTACCGCCCTTAATACTTAAATAACTATATATTTCTAAGTTTGACATAGTGTATTTCTTTTGGACATATGCTCTATCGAGTTTAGGTCAGGACTCCCGGGTGGCCACCCTAGTACCCGAATACCAACATTGTGAAGATACTGGTGAGTTATCTGGGCTATGTACGGTCGCGCATTATCCTGCATTAGGAGAAAATATTCTCCTACAAATGGCGCAAACAGTACGACATGCTCTTCTAAACTCTACTTGATGTACCTGCCAGCATTGAGGCTACCTCCCCGAAACGTTACAAGGGCCATACGAGCTTCCAAAGAAATGCCCCCACATATCTCAACCACCAAACTGTACTCTAAGAGAAAAGCAACACTGGGCATATAGTTCCCCAGGTCGTCTAAACACTCTTTGGCGACTATCAGGTGAATATCTTGTGAAGCGAGACTCATTCATGAAGAGAACGCATCGAGATTCGTCCATATCCCAATCGGCATGAGTTCGCGGAAATTCTAAGCTCTGGCTGCGATAACCTGCGTCCAACAGAGTGCCAGAGTTAGTGCACGAGGTATTAAATTTTTTTCCTTCAACCTACTTCGTACAGTATCGGATGAAACCAAAGTACCATGAATATCTACCAATCTTCTAGTCAAAGCTATACCAGGAAGTGTCTGTTCTCGCAGAACTAGAAGTCGAAGAAATCAGTCCTCAACTTCATTTGTTGCTCGTGGTTTCCCTTGTCTCAGGTCTTCTTGAGTAAGAACCAGTTTCTCGGAACCTTTGTATTCCATCAAATACAGTGTTTCTTGGGATGCCAAGCAAGTTGGCGATATATCGGATGTTCCGTTCATCATTATGTAAAACAACAGCTTGAGCGATTTCTTCAGGACTCATTACGGAAATGTCTCACAATAAAACTTTTCTCTTTCCTCGAAAAACCTCAGAAATACACACGAAATATAAGAAACAACAATCGAAACAAATGAAAGGGCTGTGTAAAAGAAGTAAAACGCTGACGATTGAGATATCTAAAGAATAGGTATCAAAAAATTATTCTCGTCATACTTGTAAGTCCGAAAACTCGACATTATTTCTTTCATGTGTTTACATGTGCGTATTTATGTTAAATCAATAAACAGAGCGTTTTCGCAAATTTTCGTAAGAAAACCTAGTGTCTATGAGTGTATATCTAATATTTCCCTAAATGTTCATATCTATACAACTTCAAACTGGAATCAATTTTTTTTGCCCAAAATATTAGGACTTTTCGAAACCACACTATATATTTTTTACATTAAATCTAACAAAAATTCAGCAAGTCGTGTTTACAATAAAATATGTTATTTGTCGTGAATATTTTTTTCTTTATTTTATGTACCCTAGATTTTTATTTGCTGTCTAAATAGATATGAAATATAAAAAACAGTAGGAGGTTTATTTAATTCTCACATTTGTATGGTTTTGTTGCAGATTCAGCAGAGGCACCCTGCGTCAACACTTACTTAAGCAAAATGGGATCTCCAGCAGACCGAAAATCTCCTTCTCGTACACTACTTCAGATCCTAATATGGATGTTAGCGCTAAGCGCATTGTAGATGAAAGTGTGCTGTATCTAAGCAAATGTAGGCCCACTCTAGTAGCGAAGCTTCAGACACCCTTAGAGGATTTGAAGTAAATGATTATTAGAATTACATATGTATGTAAATCAGAGCCTAGCAATCGTTATATAACTTTAGACAATATGTTTAAAGTTATGTTAATTTATTCCTTGTTACCTGCTTTCTGAGGAAGTTGTCTCGTTAGAAGATCGTACCGTAAGTTATAGGTCTATTACTATTATTCTAGTTAAAAAAATATTTTTCAAATGCCGCAATTATCTGTTTGTTTTTGACTGTTAGATATCGTGTTATTGTGATCTTATAAAATTTAAATTTTAAATGTCTATTAAATGTTGATAATTGTTGTTAGGTGTCTTCTATGTTATTAAATCTTATATTTGTTTTATTGTGGTGTTTGATAGCTTTGGAATTATGTATACAATTTTTTACCAGAAACGTTAGAAAACATTTAAAAAAAACTGTGATGATAAGTTTGCGTACGTCGCTTCACATTTGATATAATGGAACTCTTTTAGATGTTTTACCGAAATTAGTGTATTTCTTTCAAATAACTTTATAAATCTCTCTAGAATAAATGTTTGTTTATATCCAACACTGTGAGTTGCCACTGAATCACAACTTATTTTGATATTATGAAGCAAATTTCATTGTGTAAAACACAGATTTTTTTACGTGAGTGCACAAATGCGTTATAATTATATTATTTTATAACTATCAGTGAAAACAAACAATCATTATCTTTGAAAAGAAAATTTCGATTATCGTAATTATCATATTAGAATAAAGGTGGTTTCAACTACTAAAATACAAGTAAATCAAATATGCTTAGCCATAATTTATCGGTGAAAGATAAAATAAAGTCAATTTCAAAAGCATGCCAAACTGAGTGATACATATTTTATTACGATTTATTAAATAAATTTAAAAATAATTTTTAATTTTTGATATTTTTCAGTTATAAGCATGTTAATTTATTTGCAAATCCTATATCTTATAACAAAGTCGTTTAAGACATAAGTATATATGAAGTTTTCGCCAAAAAATCATGCTTTAAAATTTGTCGGATGTTTCTTGAAATACCCTGTATAACTCAGTAACGATACAGTTTAGTACGTACATTAAATTAAATCTTATTTTTCTTTTTTGGATGTGGTCTTAAATTTATGCTAGTCATCTGGTACTCACTCAAAGATTAATTATTGTCAATGGTTATCATAATGATCTGTAATTGTTGCAATGCATTTCATTTTAACAAGAACCTCTTGTACAAAAATTTATTATGTTTTTCTCTCTTACTTTTATTAAAAATTTGAAGGAAATTTTTAAAATTAAGGACGAAGTGGCTACGCTTCTTAAACATCACTATATTTATTTAGTGTTACTGCTTCACTATGAATGCATTGAGAAACCTCTCAACCAGAATATTTGTTTTTTTCTGACTCAATTGACTTTGATAAGCTTTGGTGCAGACATGATTAATATTTTATACTTTTTAAAACATTTCGGACCACACAATTTTCTTGACATATCTACGAAGCAGGTAACCAGATCTTTTCTGTGAAAGAATTAAAATTAAAATCATTAATATAGTCATTGACTTGCTATTAAGTACTCTGTACGTCTGATAAAACAATTTATTTTAATCAACCACCGCATTCAGCCATAAATTTTCGATTAAAACTAATTGTGACAAAGTGCCCCAACATCAGGTATTGATCTGAAAAAATTCTTACTGACTTACAAATGATTAAACCTATTAATATTGTTATACGATGAAGTCGGTGTGAATTTTAATGTAATGTAAAAGTTAAATTACTATTACTAGCCGAACGTTTCTAACTATTATAGATGTGTTCATTAATTTACTCTAGCCGTTCCCGAAATGTAATTTTTATTAGAGGTAATCTTTAATTGTGGAAGTTACTGGCCAATATAGATTTTAATTGAGACAAAATTAGATTAAAAATTATATAAAAACATTAATCAATACGATTAATACACTAAGGATCTAATTATCACTTATTTGAGAATCTTGTTCAGACATATCGCTAACGGAGACTTTTCATTTGAAATTTGCTTGCTTTGTTTTTCGAAATATTCTGTATTGAAACATTTCTAAGTGTCAACAGGGATTTCTTTGTCTTGTACATATATTTAGTTGATATCCAAATCATACTATAAGATTCTGTGTGCTTATTACAACATAAGACAAACGGAACGTAAATCGAAGAGTAACCTTTAAAACCTGTAATGAATCGAAGAATAATTATAAAAAATAACTCGTAAAATTATAGTGAACACAACTTTTATCGCTGTGCCATCTAATCATTTATAAATGACGTCACTAGTAGTTTTCGTAATCTTTAAAGTTTAAAATATACATTCCCATTTTACCTGCATGATCTGCAAAATTTTCAACATAATAACAAAATATGCATCTAAGTATTACTAAAAAAGATTATTGCATTCTTCTTATTTATTAAATTAAAGAAAACTACGGAAACTATGTCGAATCATTGGACAACTGCTTTATCATTCAAGAATTATAATGCACTTCCTTATCTTTATATTACTATTTATTTGTTGAAAATTTGCTTCATAATTAGTAAACCTAACTTGAAGGAGTCCTAATAATTTATTTTGAATCACAGTAATTAAATATATATATATATATATATATATATATATATATATATATATATATATATATATATATATATATATATATATATATATATATATATATATATATATATATATATATATATATATATATATATATATATATATATATATATATATATATATATATATATATATATATATACATATACATATATATATATATATATATATATATATATATATATATATATATAATCTGCTGTATCAGTAGTACTCTTATTTATTTAATTATTGGAGACTCTAACGACCTACTAATTTTAATATTTAAATTAAAAATTTTTAAAGATGCTTTTGTTCATATAGTACGAGGTAGTAAATTAGGCAGATTACAAAACTATTCCAAGTTACCAACCACCAAATTAAAAAAAATAGTGCTGTAGCTAACAATCAAAGCAAATGGATATCACGTGTTTTCGGATATTTATTTAACTGTTACAATACTAGTGAACCTTCACAATGTAATGTAAAGAGGTACCTACTAATTGAAAAACAGATTGAATTTAAATGAAATTAATAGAATGTCATTTACTTTTATTCAAAAATAATATAATATTTACTTTAATAACTAATTATGTTAATTTATTGGTTATAACTATTTTAACTAATAATTTATATTTAATTTTTTCTCACACTTTTTTTACGTTCTTCAAGTTTTATAATTACATATATCAATGCCTATACTTTATACGAATTGATTCAAACTGAATATCTCAGCCACTTATCATGACAAATTTATACGTTCAAAAGGAAGAAGTAAAGCAAATACCTATCTATACAGGGTGTCCTGAAAATAGTCAAAGTACTTTATTCAGATGGTATATTTGGAAATATGTGTTTACATGCGAAAACTTTGATTGGTTAATTGTTAATTGGTTAATGGTTACAATGATGTTATTTTGAGATGTTCTATGGATTCCTGAATTTTGAAAATTAGTTATAAAGGGTATTCACCTTTATATCAACGAGGTAAGGTGAGGCTTCGTTTCTGGAGTTTTTGGTTGTGAACGAACTCGGACGAGACAACAATGGAGCAGTGATCCAGTTGCGATCGTACATTCCCAGCAAATAAAATTAATAACTAGAAGGCCAAAAATATGGCGGACAATGATGATTTAATAGTGGCGAGTGCTGCATATATGGTGATAGTTATTTTATTAAAAAAAGAGGAAAAAACCATGCTGATGAACAACTGGAATATACAGGTCGATTATCTGCGGAAAAGTATTATTACCTTGAGGAGAGCAAAACATTCACAAATGCCATACATACCAAACCAAATTCTCTTTGAAATACCGACCCTTGACCGATAGAATTCGAACTAAATCGGACCGGTCCCGAGGCAGGTTGGATATAAAAGTTCAAATTCTAGCTATTTTTAAATGTACGAGACCCCAAGATCAAATCCTTTCTTGAAAATAACTTAACATATAATTTTTTAATATTGGTATGATATTTATGTAATAAAAAGAGGAAAATACAACGAAGCATGTGAAACAGAAGAAAACGTACTGGTCTAATTGAAAGAAAAATCTTAATTTTTGGTAACATTGCTTAAGTTACATTTAGCAGTCAGTAATTAATAGGATATTGTGCTTAAAAAAAAACAATTTTCTTCAGCCTTGATGATCAATGTCTGTAACACTCAGTTTGAATCACTGAATCACTGTATAAAATAGTACATGCAAATCTCGTATTTCAATTACTAGTAAAGTTTTAAATGATTTAAAAGCATCATGTTATGCAGTTACCTCCTTACATTCAAAAACTTACGATCTAATTTAAAATATTTTAATGAAAAAAGATATTACCATCGTGCTAAAAAAAGAAAGTAGACATTTTCCGAGCACGATTATTTCAGATCTGTTTTTACTATCTATTTAATCGAAACCTTACAGAGGTTAATAGGACCTTCAAGCTCGGACAGGCTGAACCAGCCTGTGCCAGAGAATAAAACAATCAGTGGAGCTTTTGATAAATGAACTGAGTTATTTGTCCTGTCAGACATACGCTCTAGTAAAATATAATGGATATAACATCGCAAATCACCGTAAGGTTGATGCCACTGACAGAATGTTATTTGTGGTTTCACAAGCTTTTATATTTGTATCTACTTCTGAAACTCAATTTCATTATTTATGAAGTTTTTTTTTACTTTTTAATTAAATGTCCTCTACGATGTAGACAAGTACATAAATATTTTCATCTGCATTCGTAGCCAGTCTTGGAGATTTCCCAAGTCAATTATCTCATTTCAAAGAAATAATTTCCATTCGGTTTGGTTTGACACTTGTAAGTTCTTAACTTTGAAGAAATTGTTTTTAAAACAAATATCACAAGAACAATATTGTTCATTTTTATCACTAAATGGTTGTGAAATTTCATTCTATTTAAATCTTTTATTTGTTTTTCATTTTTACTGATTTCAGTTGTATAGGTATATGTCCATCTACCAAAGAACATAATTTTTAAAGGAAATTATCGACCTCGTGTTAAATAATGGTTATACCTACACTTTTGGACTCGATTTCATGCAAAACCTTGGTAGTGATGGAATAATATAAAACTGGTAGACGACAAAGACAGTTGCTGTGCGCTGCTGGTTGCTAGTTGATCAGAGCAACGGGAATGAATGTTATTTATTGCGATGTCTCCGGTCTCCGTCTGAAAGGAGTATACTGTTTCTCTCCAGCATATTTAAACTCTACTTCTCTTCATTATTATCGCATTAAACGTAGGTTTTGAATAAAATCGAGTCCAACAGTGTATAACACATTTTTTTTCAGGAATCAGAAACTTTTTTACTTCGGGAAACCTTTAAATACGTCATTTGCGAAATGGAAAAATAAAAAATGAGATTTTATTTATTTTCATACTAAGGATTTCACCTTCAATCGTATATTCATCACATACCTAACACAAAAATGTGCTGGAACTTGTGGCTGGAGTAAATGCGGTTTTGTTAATTTAACTGACGATATTAGAGATGATATTTATTGTAATATTGAAACTTTTCACATTGTAATCGTGAATACTGTTTACAAAAATATTTAACTAAACGCATGTTATTCATTTTATTTACTAGGGAGGTATAATTTTAAATTATCTAATGATGTATAATTATTTATGGCCATAAGTATAACTAAATTACAACACTAAACATAAAAAGACATTTTAGAACCTAGAACTAATTATCTTTGTTGTTGCATACACACGTACTTTGATTAATAGTAAGTGCATGTATTATTATCAATTAAGAATAGATATTTTAATGAACAATTAGAAACAATATTTTTAATTTAACTATGTTGATGAAAGCAAAGGAGATAAAATTTTTATTTTGATCACAATTTTATAACGTCATAGATCATTTAGTAATGTTGTATTCTACAGAGTAGTGTGCTGTAATTGCAACTTATAAAATGTTATATGAGTTAAATTTGTTACTTATTAGAAAAAAAGTATATTTTAGGATACAATTATTTAATGTTATATTTTTTCGATTTTTATTGGGTACTAAGAGATGTGGATTTGATATATCATCAAAACTTCGATCGTTACTTTGAAGGTCTAAAGAAGAGTAACTACGACTTTCTTTTTGATAGCCATATAAAAAAAGGACTTTTTTCCTTTTTTTTCAAAGTGTAGGCCTGAAACTCGTTTGATCGTAGTTCCAATCAGCTATCTGGTAGAAGACCAATTTCTCTACAAAAAATATTTTATGACACAAGACTTTTTTCTACAGAATTTTGTTTTCCACGAAATAGTTTGGCTGACATTGCGCTCAAATGAATTTTTGAACCAGCCAACCTTTGAAAAGAAGAAAAATGTGATATGAACGTTTTCTTTCTTTGAAGTGGCTACCAAAAGAAAAGTCGGTACCCAAAAGTTTAAAACCCGTCAAAAACTTTTTTCGGGATATCTAGATGTGTTGAAATTCGAAAAAGAGCTACCTCTTAAGAGATTTCGTGCTTTACAAAATTGTCTATGTGTAGTTTCAACATATCTCGCGTCATTTAGGAGATATCAAGGAACCAAATTTTCAATTGCTTTTTGAATATATTTTTATTTTCGGCACAAGATACCGATGATGGAGCATTTTTCATCTACAATTATTGAGATTCAGCAAAACTATCAATTCGTGAAGGTTTCAACCTGTAATTTGTTTCACGATCTTACTTTTTTGGTCTATTAATAATTTTGAATGTATTTGAATTATTTCGCTTTAAATAATAGTCATCCTTGAAAGTCAGATATGCAAAAACTTAGATCTACAGTTGAAATGAGAAGTATTAATACTACGTGTATTTTCTTTTTTTGTAATATTATTACGGAAAATGTCAGATTGTGTTTGATATCATCAAAGGTGAAATTAATGTGTAGTACTTCGTGTGAATATTCCATCGTATTTACTAAAAACCACAACACAGAGACTGGCAAACTCATTAACAAAAACTAAACCATTGCATTGTCATATATAGGTATGCAATTGCTTTGTCGACGGTGTCATATTGTCTAATTTTTCATCGTTTCTACATACATTTCTGCACTTAAACAGCCTAAACTGGGTTATTAGCAAATGCAGCTAGAAAATTTCGTCTATGCTTAAACCATAATTTCATAACAACCATAAAAAATTAAACATTTAGCTCCTCATACTAAGGCCTTATAGAACCGTAAAGAATGGTGGAGGATTCAATAACAAGCGACTTAAATAAATAATTTTATATTGAGAAATTTGGACTTACTCCGCTTTAGCTATCAGGAATCGATTTGGTTTTTTAGAAATTATTTTCTCTTTCACCCATTCGAATAAAAACAAAATGCTGTAAGAACTTTATATTCGTAAGAGTCATCTATCATCAAAGATTTATACACTCTTTAAAAAATACACTCTATATACTTTTTCTTTAATATTCAGTACAAATATTTTTAGAATGTAATTAAAAAGCACTGTTCTCTGTTAGGTACATTTTCAAAGATCAGAACTTACAAGTCAAATTAAATTTATGCTAGAAACACTAACGCAGACAGTGTATCACAATTTTAACGATTTAATCACGTTAAATAAATGTTTCTAAAAAGCTTTGTTTAACAAAAAACAACCCAGCTTCTTTGAGGATAAGAGCTTGTGGAAACACATGTTTCATTAATTTATTTTTAGGTAATTGGCATGCTCGAGCAATGTATGCATTTGACTTTGTATAAATCTACAAAAATAAAAAATATATTTATACCAAGTCATAGACAATCATATAAAGCGATCTTAATAATAATATTAAGAAAAATTCTTATGTTAGCTGTAGGGTAATATGCAACATTGCATCGCGCATGCTTAGTTATAAATATGTTATAAAATATATGTAAAATATTTATAATATTCTGGTTTAATATCTAGCCCAATACTGTCGATATATCCTAATTTACATATTGAAGCTGTCGCAAAGTGATATTTTAGTAAATTTATCTAATTTAGTTAAATTTGTTTGGCTAGATATTAAACTGCCGATTAAAAATGAAACTCGGTGATATACACATATCATTTACGTATTGAACTATATGAGCCAAAGTGTAAATATAAGTACTTTTGTTAGAGATATTGTAAATTTTATACGAATGAGTTCAAATCTTATACCTTAAATTGAACATAAATTAGCTGAGACTGTACATTTAACAAATTGTTAAGGATATTGCTCTAAATGATTCGCCTTTTTACGAATTATCTTATTATTTTGGAAATAAAATTGTATTCGTGAAAAGGAGAATGGATTTTTAAACAAATGAAATGCACCTCTGTATATCTCGAAAAAATGTTTGCTTAACTATTTTGTTACAATGAAAACCTGTAGTTTTAAACCTATTATTTCCGTACAGTTTATATACATTTTTGCTTTTTTAATTCAGTATATTGTTTCGGAAAGAAAAATCATATAGGAGCATTATCCAAAACAAATAAAAGGTATAATGCTTGAATGCCTGAACCACTATAATATATACACTGATATTTTAATTTGTATATCCTTTATATACAATAGTAAGTGTGCATCTGTGTGTGTGAAAAGTATGTGTTACTATGGTCAATGCTAGTGTATCTGTCCAACACCACGCTTGTCAATTGTCGGTACAATAAAATCTTTAAAAAAAATCGTGGGCTCAATTGGAGAAGGTAACTAACACTTTTGGTTTAATTGAAAATAACAGACAACTTGTAATGCCTTAATATCACGAACACCTCTCAACAGTTTACATAATTCTTTTAACTTTTGAAACTACCAAGACCAGAAACCTGACATAAAAGTGAATAAAGAAAACTGAATTTTTCTTATAACAAAAAGGACCGCTAATAGGGACAATAGAGTGGAACGAAAAATTTAAATATCCAATTCCTTCTCACGCCTCAACTCCTCTCGAAATTTGAAAAAAAAATTTTCAATCGTCCAGGAAAATATTTCCTATGACTCCTACATGCTTCTAATGTACATGTCGTATACATAGGGCACCAACGAAGTTTGTTGAAAATGTGCTTCCAAAATACGAGGACGAACAATATAGTTAGATCAAATATACAAAATTAGATGTAAAGAAAGGACCACAGCCCACTGTTTTGGAAATTACGAATAAAGAAGCAGACAAATTATTTTACCTCTGGATAAAAATTGCTTTACCAGCATATCTAAAAGGAAATAATAAAAGTGACCCATTACTAATAAATACAAAACCATTTTAAAACCAAGGAAAAACTGCATAATGTAAGTTATAAATTTTAAAAGCAATTTAAATTTAAATTTGTTCGACATAATATGATCTTGTAAATGCGATTTCTCGATCTGCAGTTGTGAAAAGTCTAAGAAGATCACAGTGACATCCCATTACTCTTTTTCTTGATGTTTGTCTATCACTTAAAGAATCATGCTCATAATCACTTTTTACACTTTTTACAACAGGAGATTGAGAAGTTGCCTCAACAAGAGCATACTATGTCGAACAAATTTTACTACCTAATTTAAAATTCTTTGGTTCAGTTTATAATTTTCATTATGCTGTCTTTCCCCCTATAATATATAGTTTTATATTTATTATGGTAAGAAACGATCTTATTCTCTTTTTAGATAAATTGGTAAATAAGCATTTGTAAATTAATGTGTATCTACTTTATTCGTAATATCCCAACTGTATCCAAATAGTGCACTGCGGTCCTTTTCTTTACCTCTAATTTTGTATATCTGATCGATAAAATTGTATTATATTAACGCGTTCTTATATGTCGAAAGCAAATCTGGGCCCAAATTGGGATAGGTGAGCTTAGCTCTATAGTCATAATTATTATTTTCTATTTATTGTATTTATTGAATAAAATAAATTTAGTCTAGCATGAACTACTTTTAATACTTGCTAATGCTTTACTAAGTGAAATGAAACAAATACGTTGAAATATAGTAGCTTATCGCGTTTTCTGACCCTCGTATATTGCGCACAGTATTTGTAGAATAGAAAAAACTATTCTTTATTTTTACAAGTTACTATTGTAATTGGAACATGCAATTGAAACATACTGCTCTCAAACAACTTATATTAGAAAAAGAAATTTAAACGCGATTGAAACGCGCGAAAATATATCTAATAGTAGGAGCCCAAGCGGGGAAATGGGGATTTACTCGAGCGTCGTTGGAACCTATGGTCATTGAAAATTAGATGATAGGAAGAAAAAAATGATATGGCGATACCCTTTCAGTGGTGGAGGAAGCGTCTACAGATTTTCAAAAATGTAAAAAAAAACTGTTACATGGAAATAATCGAGCGCGTCAGATATTGATAGTGCGTATATCCCACGTATCACTGATAATGGAAATATGTTAATCTGCCGATTTGCATGGTGGGGGTGGCCGTATGGAAGGGTAGAAAATTAAAAAAAAAAATTACTCGAGCTCGTCAGATTTTTAGAGGGTATATTAAGTGACCCCAAGAGAAGCTCCGATTTCAAATTCTGACGATTCGGACGTAACGCAAGCACGCGGCAGCTTTTTGAAAATGCAAAAAAAAGTAGTCATTTTGAAATACTCGAGCGCGTCAGATTTTCATACTGATGATTCAGCTTCATGCCCCAGACGTGCTGACTTATAATCTGACGATTATCTGGAGGGAATTTCTTAATCTGACAATTTAAAAAAAATTTTTGTTACTTTTTTTTTAATCACTTAATTTTGTTGAAAAAAAATTCACGGAAAGTAGCATGCAAATAACAACAGCAGATGATGAGGAAATCTCCCCAGATACTTCCACTGAATTGTCACATTCCACAACACTTTGCTGTTGCTGTACATTTGAAAATCCCAAGGTATTTTTATCGCTGTAAATAACTTATAACACTGCGCGTGATAACCTTCATTTAATGATGTTTCAGTCGAAAGTTCAACAGATAGAGAAAAAGTGAAAGGGGAGTAGAGACGCGGAGTGGGGGAATAGAGGTTTCGCTTCAACTACACGCACTAAATGTTATGAACGATTTTTGTGTCTTCGGCTTGTGGAAATCGTCAAATTAAATTTTTCCCATTATTTTTAATCGATTTCCGTCGGGAAAAAAAAACTTCGACCGCGCTCGAGAATGTCCTGGTGACGTTTTTTTTTACAAGTTTGTAACCCTCCCACTCCCTTGCTGAAATCGTCAGATTATTGAAATGCACACTTATGAGCATGTAATTAACTCACCCTTACTTTAATCTGACGCGCTCGATTATTTCTGATGATCAACTTTTTTTTACTAATCTGATCGTCTGTCCTAGGCCGTCGGCCATATATATAGGGCTCATATTTGGTGGAGGTACTCTACAGGGTGCAAGCTATCCCCCCTTATACTAATCTGCCGAGCTCGATTAAATCCCCAAATCCCCGCTTGGGCTCCCCTACTATAACTTACAATTTTTTTGTTTGCTGCATGACTTATCCAGGAATGGCTTGACTAAAATTTTCCAAGTGGGCTTCGGCGCAAAAAGGTGATATTATTATTTTCAGGTTTTTTAAGATAGCATATAGGAGACACAAAAATATTTTCCTGAAGTTCAAAGACCAAATTCAAAAAGAATATTCAAATTTTGAGGAGAGTTCTGGATTTAAATTCAAAATTACTCAGATATTTTAACAATGTAAGTAATAAATATGCTGTTATTTTTATTTTTCAGGAAAACAATAACTTAGTCTTTATGCGTGTATGATTTATAGCAATATAATTGAACAATTATCAAATTGTTGATGAATATGTTTAAACACGTGGGGATATAAATTTCAAATTAAATGTATTTAAAAACTCATCACCACATTCGAGTTAATGATTGGTTGTGTAAATATTACGTCAATAAATGCAGTTAATATAAATAATACTACCATCTTTAAAGTCATAAAGTAAGTAATAATAAGTACTTAAATCCATTTACAATGCTATACGATAAATCTTTAATAAAAAGATTTATTCGTTAAAATAGATTTTCTCCTGCTATTTAAAACTCATCGGAATGTTTTATTCAATATTCTATTATGTTTTATTACTACCTTTATACAAATAAAGAGCGGTAGGGAATCTTCAAGAATTGTTCATTAGCTCTCAGAAATTTTATTAAACATCAAGTGTAAATGCATAAATTTAACTGAGTACATTTATTGAAATACGTAAAGGTATTTAAAATCTTTTCAACTTAATACAGAGCAATAAAAGGTACCGTTATTATTAAAAAAATTTGTAATAAACGTTAATTTCGAATGAAAAATTCCAGTCGTTATTCATGTTAGAATGAATTTCTATTTCTCACAAGAATTTTATTATTGCTACCAGATTTGCGAATTACTGGTTGTTTTACAACAAAACTATTACAGGAAATTGTATAATTTATAGAAACTGTAATTAGGTAACTTTTCTAGCTTTTACTCGTTTTAAAACTGAAAAAAAATTAATACATTTCAGTATATCCTAATTATGAAATACAAATCGTTTGGAAGTTACAGCCCATGATAACAATGGTCAACAAATTTAAACTCTTTTTTGTCCTAAATGGAACAAAAAACTGATTTAATCACGATAGTATTTTTTTGTGCTGATTCCCAATTTGCAAACAAAAATTATCTATGGGGAGCGGTTTTTGATTAATTAACGTTTTTTTTGTGGTAGTAATGAAAGTCGTTTTATTACATTATTCAATATGATATATGAATTTTATTTTACGTTGCCCTAAATCGTATTTTTTTTAAATTTTCTGCTCTACATTGTTTAAGGAACATCCCTCTTGAGAGTCCAGCAGTAGTCCGCTAACATTTTCGGGGAAAAGTCCAAATGCACATCTATAAAATGTATTTTACAAAACTTGTTTCATCCAAACTTTTTATAATTTAGTAGAAGCACCAAGTTTTCTATAGTTATCCACCCTATGGTTTCCAAAGAAGTTTTCTGCCATTTCTTTGAAGCAAAAACCATGTAGCTGCTTCAGTTTCATACAAATTCTTTTCAAATGCAGAAACATCATAAGTTCCATTATTTGTGGCTCGATAAATATGCCATCCTTGATTTTCACATCACTAATTCTTGGAAACTTGTCCTTGAAGAAAGAACACGTTGGCTATTACGATCCATTACAAAATGTTTCATCAAGCCTAATTGCTTGATATGTAAAAATGGAAGATAAACTTTTCCTCTTAATAATAATAGATTTATTGCCCAACAGACTAATCCAATTACAGGACAATATACATCACACATGATAATACTAATACTAAAAACTATACTAGGAATGAGTACTATCTATGCAGTAACTAATACATACTAAAAAAATAAAAATAACATCAGTATAGCGTAAATTGCAAATTATTATTAAAGACCTAACTTATTAGACTTAAACGATTATTAAAAACTTAAGATTATTATTAGAGATTAAAACTATTATTAAAGACATAACAATAGTTTCAAAATAATACTGAGGATTTCAATAAACTGTTGTAACGGTCTTGATGTACTGACTTAAACGTGTGCTAAATATATCACATTGACTGCTTAGCTTGTTATATAGTTCCATCATGGAGTAAATGGGAGACTTTTTAAGAATGTTAGTACGGCTAGTGGGACAATAAAATAGAACATCTTGACGTGCTCCTGATCTCGGGATTCTGAAATTAATTTTCGATAATAGCGTTGGACAATCAATTAAATGGTTAAGTAGTTTATATAAAAATGCTAAAGTAATTAGGATTCTTCTATTCTCTAATGATTTCATGTGTAGTCTTGAAAGTAACAGAGTGTTTGGATATCCCTGCTCTGGATAGTTCGTATCAATTCTGAAAACTAAATACTTCATAAATTTTCGTTGAACTTTCTCTACTGCTTGCGAGTGAACGTTATAAATTGGATTCCAAATTATCGTACCATATTCAAGTTTTGATCGTACCATTGAGAAATACAACGTTTTAAGTGCATCTACATTAGAGAATTGCTTACAATTTCTTATTATAAAGCCTAGTAATTTTAATGCCGAATTTGTGGACGAGTCAATATGTTCTATGAAGTCCAGTTTAGAGTTGAATAATACTCCCAGGTCCTTAGTTGACTGAACTCTTGACAATTCTGTGTCATTGAAGGTATACAAGAACTCTATAAAACTTATCTTACGCGTGTACGTTACTACCTTGCATTTTGATACGTTCATATCTAATTTGTTAGAAGTACACCATAATTCGAGTTTGCGTATTTGCTGTTGTAAAGTTAGGCAGTCCTTGATGCTGCTGATTTCACTAAATATTTTTAAATCGTCTGAAAATAAAAGTTTTTCGCAATCTAACATATCACATAAATCATTTATAAATATAATAAACAAAAGTGGCCCCAAGTTTGAACCTTGGGGCACCCCTGATGTTGCAAGGTAAGTATTTGACTTAAAACCATTATATTGAACATATTGGAACCTGTTTTCCAAATATGATATAAAGAAATTTAATATTAAATTACTCAAACCAATATAATTTAATTTTTCAATTAATAACTTGTGGTCTATACGGTCAAAGGCTTTTGAAAAGTCAGTGTACACTACGTCTACCTGACCTCTGTTATCCAGTGATTCAGAGACAAACTGAGTTAAGCAAGCTAGGTTTGTTACTGTAGAACGTTTCTCCATAAAGCCATGTTGGTGAGTGGAAATTGAATTCTTTACTCCAGAAGAAATTATGGCATATACTGAGGCCTCAAAGACCTTGGCAAAATTGGGTAGGATTGAGATCCCTCTATAGTTTTTTACATCTGCTACATTTCCGCTCTTGTAAATGGGACATACTTTTGCCAGCTTCCAACATTCGGGAAAGGTAGATGTTCGCAATGCAATATTAAATAGAGTTCGGAGTGGGGTGATAAACACATTAGCGCAGTCTTTAATTAAAAAACTGGGAATTTGATCATGTCCCGCTGTCAATTTGTTTTTTAGCTTTTTGAAACCTTGCCTGATGTCCGTTTCCGATAACTGGTCAATATTTATGGATGGTTGGTTACTTATAATATCAGAGGATAGCATGGTGTCAGTCGGTGGTAGATAAACGCTACTAAAGAATTGACCAAAATTATCTACAATGTCTTGCGGGTTATCAATTTCCTTTTCATTGTAATACATTCTACCGGGTATTCTAGTAGTGCCTTTTTTATTGTTTATGTAGGACCAGAATTGTTTAGGGTCAACAGTTAGTGTGTTTTCGATATTTTCTATGTAATTTTTGTACGCATCATTGGTTTGTAATTTAATTAGTGATCTTAGGCGCTTATACTCTTCTAATGTATTTGCATCGTTGTATTTTTTGTATTTTTTTGCGGTGCTTATCTCTCCGTTTCACGTTCTTTATTATTTCAGGTGTGTACCATACAGGAAATTTTCTTTTTTTATCTTTAAATTTCGGAACATGTACGTCAAAAATTGAATATACAAGTAGATCATTTATATCGTTCTTCTCTCCCGGAATGAATGCATCTTCTTTTAGCCACTGCTTTTGGATGTGGTGTTTCTTCCTGTCTCTGCTATCCGGTTTATATAGGAAGTAACAAAAATGCCAACTTTTGAGGAATCTATCGCATTGTTCAGGTTAGTGTTACTGTCCCAAGATATTTAGTCCACATCATTACAGTAGACTAGGTCATCGTATTTAGAAGAGTTCAAATTCATTACTGAAAGTACCATTTTTGTATCTTTCTGTAGAAGATTCCTGTACCATGAAACCTCTAAGAAAATTGAATAACACATAATAAACTGATACTATTAGAAGATTTAACACCATGGGTGAAGAATTCTAAAGTTTTACAAACCATTACATAAAATAATAATAAATATTTTTTTATGAAGAATAATAAAGGGTATAAAGGGACTTATATAAATCTGCATATTGCAATTGCATAACAAATTTTCCTTAACCACTGCATGCTTAGTTCAATTTTGTTGGTAAGCAGCATTGATCTCCAGGATTTTTTATCTGGACTGACAATAATTGTTATTCTTTTTTTCCACCCAAGACCACATGATTTAGGATGATATCATTTTGGGCGGGCGATAGAGCCCAAACATCCAGTTGAGAATGGATGTTGAACTGTTGAACTTTATCGTGAGTTGTAACTTTTAAACAGGAGTTTGCACTACATAGTAAAATTTTAAATTGTTTTTGCAATATTTATATAATATTCTAATATTTAAAAGAGATATCCAGAAAACTGTTCTTTGCTGTGATTTTTAATGACCTCCATTCCAAATCATACTTTCTTGCAGAGGATTCATTGAACATGTATTATTTTGCTTCACCGATTTGTGTTCTATTATTATTTTTTTTATATTGTTAACAAAAAAATATGCAACATTTACCTCAAAAAATATTGGGCCTTTTGATCTGTTCCATGTTTTCAGCGTTTAGTATTTACATACCACTGAAATTGATTAATCTGGTCAAACAAACGTATTTTAAATTACAAACAATTATTAAGAAAAATTATATGGACACTCGACTAAACGAATCGGCGACATGAAACTTGAGATGGTACAACAAAGAAAAAAGTAATGATACTAGACAATTACGAAAAATTATGATTAAATTGTTGAGTGGTGCTCTTAAGAGCAAAGTACATTTTTAATAGAACACAATAAATAATACTAGTAATAGCCCAGGCATTTCAACTACCTTTTAAAACACTAAATTAATTAACATCAAGCGAATTATTGAAAATAGAACAGTTACAATGATTTATAGGTCTAGTACTAATAGAGGGCCAACACGTCTTTCTCTCAGAAATATATTTTGTATTCCATATGACGGAGATTGTATAATTAAAATCCTATATGTATGACCGAGTCCAAAATATTGTTGTCATTCTATTAGTGACCTAATATTATACTATTTATAGATTTACATCTTGCTGTCGTTATTTAAAAAAAACACATTGCTAAATTAAGACAATTACTGCAAAATTAATTAATATCATTTTGTAGACTATGAACATTAACAACAAAATAATGGAACAGAAACTGTTCTAATCTTTCATCAACTCAATAATCGTGTAGAAGAATTTATTGAAATTCATGAAATTTTATTAAGCATATAATATTAAATATGATATCAGGAATTGTAACACTCTCAGTGGGTCGAGAAAAAACATGCATGGTGAAAACCCAAAAAGTAACACAATATATAAAATATAGAATATAGTCGTTTATAGTCAAAACTAAGAACATTACGATTATTTTAAATTTTATACCCTAAGTATTTTACTTTTCGCAGTATATTATTTTGTATGAGTGTCGTAACTGAAAGATTTGAAACTACTTATTTTAATAATAAACTAATGGCGTATTTTCCGAAATTGGTAACTTCTTTGTGAGGGTAGTTAACAAGTCTTTTTTGTTTTTTCCACCAACCAAAATTTAAAGAATCCTTTTTTCTTTTGTTTGAAAATATCTACATGTCCAAATATACATTTAGTAATAATATACAAAACTAATAAACTCATAATCATAACTTTTTTATATAAAATTAGGGAGTATTTCTGGGACACGTTTTTTGATATTAAATATTAAATGTAGGCCTTTGTTCTGCCTATGAAAGTATAACATGCCAGCAAACTTTTAGATATATTAACTCTCTGTAGGATCCATATAATGTCGTCTGAACATTTTCCAAAATGAGGTTTTTGTAGAAATACTTTCCAAGCAGTTTTTTTTCTATTTTATAACACCTATTAATTGAGTCACAACCAGTTACTGAATGCAAAGCTGAAAAACTTTTACAAATGAGTGGGACAGTTTTTTTTTTGTTAAAATATCTTTCATTTGTCATTACCGTAAAATAACCTGAGTGTTCTGATATTCCATCGACAATAATATAAGAGAAGTACCAAAAGATAGTTATCATCCAATTTAATAACTGCCTTGTCATCTTTGAATTATGAATACACTGCAAAATAAGGAAATAAGGATTCCATCGCAAATGAGTAACTTCTTTTGTTTTTTGAAACTTTAAAAGAAAATTTTAACAATGTCAAAGCCACCAGCAATAGAAATAGTGTTATTATCTGGTAGAACATTAATAGATTCTTCTGCTATTTATTGCAAGATAAAGTTAACCAATATTTTTATGTCTACTAGATTTTAAAAATGTTTTAAAGATAGGTACTGTTCTCAATCTTAGTATACAGAAAATCTCGGCTTAACACTCTTTTTTCTTTATTGGAATTTTCCTCGGAAATTTCCATCGTATCTATCGAATACAACATAATATTTTCATTGTCATTTGCTTTATACATGAATGAAAGTGATTGAGATTGCTTTTTCCACTCGAAAAATGTTTTAAATTTATTAACTCTTGAATCAAATCAAAGCCATATATTAAATCAAAATACATTTTCTCAGGTGAATTTCGTACAATTCCAGAATATGTTTCACATTTTTTTTTTTTTTTGGTAAAATGAAATGTTGATGTGTTCTCTATGGGCTGGCGCATTCTGGAAGGCAGGAATCCATAATGGTGTGTTTTATCGTGCGAGCTCGAATGAATGCAATCTATTTTGCAAAATATTGTCCGTAAAATTTTATAATGAGTGGAAATGAAATGTTTGCTAATGTGTCTGATATTGTTATCGTATTATACAACAACGTATCTAATAAAGTCCTTTCATTATTATTAAGTATGTGTACCAAAGCATTAAAAAATGTTTTTTACACTTATCGTAAAGACAACTTGTCAAAATTATACATTGGAGTAAACGTAAAAGCTATTGAATAAAAAAGGCAATACCCTGATTTTGTTGAGCAATTTTATTGAAATCTTCACCAATATCGTCCCTCAGTATGACACTAAAATGATTGAAATTTTAACATTGGAAGACGCGGAATAATAAAGTTATTTAGTAATTGGTCCATTCTGTTAGACAAGCTGTCAATGATATGATCAATGTCGGCTTGCAGCAAGCCTCTTGTGTACGTAGCCGAATATCATTCAAATTATCCAGGGGATGGGATAATTATCACACTCTTCTATCAATTATGTCCCAGACATATTCGATCGGAGATAGATCGGGTCACCGTGCGGGCCATAGAAGCACTACCACATTAGCTTCTTGTAAGAAGTTTGTTGTAACCCATACCATATGAGAACGAGAATTATCCTGCTGGAAAATTGGATTATGCAGCCCTTGTAGGTAAAGCAATGCAACGGGTTCCAGCACGTTTGTTATGTAGTCGGCAGCATTCAAGTTAAATGTGTTTCAAAACCTCATAAGCCGTGAAATGCGCAAAAGGCGGAGCTTACTCCGCGGTATAAGTATATTTTGAAATATTGATTCAGCGTAACGTGGCAAATGGTAGTGCCTCGTTACGTACCAGGGACGAAATTTTGTTTTTATGAAGTAGTTTAACTGAGCCGACGGCCGAAGTTATGCCTCTGCACATATGAAGGTCGAAACTCATAAGGTTTTGAAACACCTCTACCCTGAATGAAAACTTACTGCCATAGTATATCCCATTCTACAGAGCCCTACTTCCTTCATACCGATTATTTGGCATCATTCAAAGTCGCTTAACTGATTATAATTCTCTCTTCTGTGAATTCCGCCAGAAAACTTTTTCCATTTTAATCGATTGTTAGTTACAATAACAAAATACTTCTCTGGAAATGTCAACAAACTTGTCGACGAATTATTAGTGTTGTGTTTTTTATTCAAACCAGCCGTTTATAGTTATAGACAAAAATGTTTTAAATATTCTATTACTTTTTCATGTTTTTATCCTATATACGTATATATATTTCTCGACTATTGGTGAGTCATAATTTTCCAAATTTTATGTTAAATTTGGTACTTACTAAAAGGATAGTTCTATGCCATGATTGGGTAGGTATTTCTTTAGATCAGTGTCTTTTTACAATAATCCGTTCTTCTAAAGAGCATTTAATTGTTTGATACCTACACATACCATTAAAAATGAAAAGAGAAATCTCAAAAAATAAAAAAATATCAAAAATGTCTTAAACCACAAATATTTTGCTTATATACGTTATATTATACGACCTTTATTTACAAAAAAAAATGCACCATAAGATCGATATTTCCTTGTTAATCAATTTTTTCTTGCATACCTGCATAGTAGAAATATTATTTTACAATAAAGGGTCTACAAAATGATTACATTTCCAATAGGTATATAAATTACTTCTTATCAGATTATCTGTGCAGATCAACACATGTAAAAAATGCATATGTATAAATAAGTCACGGTTTGCTTTACGTTAATTATTTTAGGGTTGAAACCCTGGATGACTGGGCTAACTAGGCATTAAACAGAGAGGAAACTTAGACTAAAAAGCCGCATACTCCGTTCAAAGGTGTTAAAATAATGAGTGGTAGCGCTTTTGCCACCCTATCGTTCTTATGCCTGTATTAGATTAGTGCCTAACATATTTATTATATTATACTACAACTTTATACCTTTATAGTATAGCTATTCGTATCGCGCATCCGTGAAGGCCTGAAAAGTAGCTGAAAAGGACTGCTTCTGTGAATACATATCATCTAGACATATCAAAGCATAGACGGAGACACTGAATGTAATAAAAATGTATACACTTATACATATCGCATAAATATATAACATATCAAGACATATCTCTTTTACAAGTAGTTTTAATGTACATAATTTGAATGCTGTGATTCTGCATCATATAAAAATTGGGTGCCATACGCACTGAGCTGTAATAATGATTTATTCTTTTTAGTTAAATCAATCATACTTTTGTCTAAAATGAACTGGAAATGGACAAATTTTAGATTTTAAAAATTACGAATTATTTCTTATTTTTAGTAATCTGTATACTAAATTTTAAAAAAGTTAATTGAAGATGAAGTTACTTTGTGAAAATCCATTTTGATTTAAAAAATTATAATCACTTTTTATTACTTGTCTAATTTTCACTTTATTCGTTATTTTACAACTAGTTTTATCCTATTCGGACATTATCAAGTAAACTAAATTATACACAGATTTTACTTTCATTTAAATATAAACTGAACTGAGTAGAAGGATGGGTCACTTTATGGTTGATCATATAATTCAAATTTGTACAGATGTTGTGTCTTTAAATGTAGGGGTTTTTCAAGGTAGTAAATTATATTATGGTGTGATTTTTATTAACAGCAGGTTATCTGAATAAGTTTAATAACGGAGAATTTAAATCTCTTTAGTTGTAATTTTTATTCCTATTTAATTTATTAATTTCTAGCACTTCTAATAACTTAAGTTTTTTACTTTTCCCACAAATATGTAATATTTTAGGTTGATGGTCATCAGTTATTGTATGACCAGAATCTGTTAGGTGTTTATAAAAGTTGGAATGTTGTTTTTGTGTGTGAATATGTTCTCTATATCTTACTTCGAACGATCTACCTGTTTGACCTACATATGAGGCGTTACGTTCTGGGCAATCTAACCGATATACACCACATTTTTTAGAGATATCATTTTTTTTGTTTTGCATTGAAAAGATATCTGCCTATATTTTTGTTAGAACTAAAAGATGTTTTAATATTAAATTTGGAAAAAGTATTGCTAATTGAATAAGAGAGTTGACCCTAATATGGTAATGAAATGTATGTTTGAACTTTTTTCTCGTTAGTAGTGGGATAAAGTTCTTTCAAGAGGGACTTATTTTGTTTCTTGTAGATTAGAGTGTTGATTATATTTTGAGGGTACCCGTTATTATGTGCTATGAGTCTTATTGTGTCTAATTCTTCTTTTAAATCTGTCTCAGATAGTGGTAAGCTGAAGGCTCGGTGTGTCATAGATTGATATGCGGCTAATTTGTGGGAGAGAGGGTTATAGGAATTAAAGGGTATAGTGGTGTCTGTAAAAGTTGAAAATGTCCGAATAGGATGAAACTGGTTGTAAAATAACAAATAAAGTGAAAATTAGACAAGTAGTAAAAAGTGTTTATAATTTTTTAAATACTAAATTTTGATAATTGGTAGTCCAGGAAACATACTTAGTTTTATTCTGTATCATCAATGATTCCAAATGTAAACATGCACTCACTGTTCCAGGTTTAAACTGAAACATTGCACTTAATTTAATCAACTTTTTTATTCAGTATCATTTATTTCATTGCTAGGAATTTTGTTAGGAGCAAAAGATTAGCGGATGATATTAAAAATGAAATTGTGTAAATACAAAACAAACAATTTTCAAAATAAAGTTAAAGCACGTTTAACTGAAAATGTCGCTACCAATTTTGTGACTTGTTTTATATCTGGCATACTGAAATTTGAAAAGCATGTACGACGTAAACTTATTTATATTAAAAATTTATACAGAAACAGGGTACCCCACCCAACCTGGAACCATTGAAAGTCATGAAAGAGTCATGGATTTCAAATCGTAACCTGAAATAGAAATCATGGATTTTCGAGCACGAATAGCATTCTTAATTTTTTATATGAAACCGTTCGCAGAAAAAATTACCTCAAATAAGCTTTGTTGTTATGAATTTGCTGAATTGAGTTACCTCAATGAACACTTCGAAAATGAATAGGTAGAAATTGACCAATAGGATGGTCACCATGAACTCCAGATATGACACCATTTGACTCCTTTTGTGGAGCTATAAAGAATGAAGTGTACAAAAATAGTAATGGTTTTATGAACGATTTCACATAAAAAAATAATATTATTTTTCGCACTATATATCCAAAACTATTAACAATAGATATGGGTCATTCCACGCCAAATTAGCGAGCCCGTGACCACGATCATTTTTAATTTTGCTGAAAATTTTTGTTTTTAGTGCCACCTGAAAGTAGTGTCCAGGTAAATTTTTAGATTTTTATCTCAATCTCTCTAGAAGTAATGGGTTACGAGTTTTAATGATTTTTCATCAAAGAACTTTCAAATGGCTAAAACTTTTTTAGAAATTAAAATATCCAAGAAACTACAGTTATCATTTTTTCCTTTGAATTGTACTTTCATAAAAAAAATATAAAAAAAAATTTAATTACTGTCCTCTGTATTTTTTCTTAGTTTGAAGCAAAAAACTATTTTTTTTAAAGATGAGCGTCGTATTATTTTATTTTTCAAAAAAATTCACAAAAAAATGATGTTATGTATTTAGCAAATTTTAAGTGAGACTAGAAGTCTCATCTTGTAGGAAATTGCAAACTATTTTTCTTTTTTGAATTGTGAAGGAAAACAATTTCTTTTCATAAATTTACTGTTTTTGCTATCAAAACTTTTATAAGACATCATTTTGAGATTAAGAAGCAAGACCTGCCAACCACATTTTTTTATTATAGTTATAAATCAATCATTATTCATTAATTTTAACCAATTCTTTTTATATAAATATGAGCAACTGTCAAACTACTTTTTTCATTTATTCGTAATTTTGAGTTACTGACAGGCCTTGTCTTTCTGTCCGGACCCTTTATGCGAATGAAAATTAATAGATAAATGATAGACAGATTTAATTATTTATAGTGTACATAACTGTAACACAATTCTTCGTAGACTTATTTCCAGTTGTGTTTTGTCTTAACAATATGAAACAATATTAATAATGGCAGTTCTGGCAATTCATTGAATGTATTTCATTACAAATGTGATAAACCATTTTCAAAAAACTATTCATTCCGATGGATTTGTTCACAATCCAATATTTTAATTCTTTTTTCGTATCGTGTAACGACTGATTTTTTTTAAACTCAAAATTACGAATAGAGGAAAAAAGCAGTTTGACTGGAAAGCTTGACAGTTGCTCAGTAGATAATATTTAAATAAAAAAAAATTGGGTTAAAATGAAAAAATAATGGCTTAAGAGAGTTATGCAAAATTAAAAAATATGACAATTAGAACAAAAGCTCCTTTGTAAAATGTTACCTTTAATTTACTAGAGATACTGCATTCGGTTATAATATTTTCAATTTATTTTGACTAATTAAAAGTATATTATTTGAACTAATTTACTATATCTAAAGACTTTTTTCCAGATTACATATATATATTTTTAAATATATATATAAAAAATAAGCTACCGTTGAAACATGTATGTTAAGTGAATGACTACCCATTTTCAAAATGTTAAGTTATATGATTATTGGAAGTTCATGTGATATTTACAAGACATCTTCATATAACAAGTTTCAGTCTAATAAAATATTAAAAATATAATATAGAGTGGAATGAAAAATAATATTAACTAAATTATTAAATTATTTCATTTATCAAGAAAAGGAAAAATATAATACATACTGTACATCTAAAGTTCTACGCATTGTTCAAATACAATACTATTTAAAAGGTACCGTATTGGTTCTCCTTGAATTGTACCATGTTCGACCAATAATATACACAAATATTATAATAGATATAATAACACTATATTTCTATCTAGTAAATATTACTAAAGATACTTAATATATGTTCCACATTTTATTAATTTAAAAAAATATCTGATACATATCAATGTAATAATTAATAAATTTAATGAATATTAAATATGTAAAATAAAGCTATATTTTGAAGACCCTATTAAGCTGTGTGCCCGTCTATGCTGCTCAATTATTTGACTAAAAATAATCTATTATCGGACGGAAATTTAGATTTCTCTCACACTCCAAATCATTAAGAATAAAAAAAGTAATTATTTTCATCGATTCTTGCTTACAATTAGATATTTTCTGGTAGATGTTAAATATTTTATTTCGTCAATGTCAGTTTACAAATAAATGTGAAATTGTTATATGTTGTTTGCTGTTTGTTGAATATATGATAGAATTATAAAATATATTTTTTGCAGAGCACCGTCTTAGCAAGTAGTCGTTCGGCCTTTATAATATTATTAAAATATATCTGTAAACGATTATCAGCAATATATACGATTCACTTTAGCATAGACTTATGCAGGATTTTATTTCTTTAATAATAATTTGACCTATACAATATAAAAATAATCAATCGATACGATTTCTACAAAGAATACATCTTTTTGTATGTTTGTTCTTATATCAAAGTGTTTTCAATGGAAAATGAATCTATTTTGTCCTCTTGATGATTTCTACAAACACTGGGTAAAGTCCAAATCCTTATTCTGTGTTTTCATATATAGAAGAAGATATTTCTTTAACAGTATGCAAAGCCTACTAAATATTTTTAAGTACAAAATCTGTTTTATAATACTGACAGTTAAAAGCGGAACTGATATATTGCGAACGCAGTATCTTGCGTGGAAGTTAATTATTTAGTTATGTTAGTCTCTAGACAGCAAACAGTAGGTGAATTATAAACCATATTTTAAGAAGAATTTGTTGCTTGGGCCTTATTTTCTGCTAAGCCTTATTACCTATTTCTATTTATCTACATTTATTAGTGGACAAAAACTACTTCACAGCAAGAAGCAATAATATTTTTCGTCTAAAAAACAAGTGTCACAGAAATCATAGAGGAAAAATTTTGTATTTACAGATATGGTGTATGTGCTAAATAGGACTATTAATAATAAAACTTAAGTCTTGTCTAAAGTATACTGCTGATAACTATTGCAGACATAAATTAGAATTATTTGTGGTAATCGTAGATTAGCAACAATCATATTTTCCAAAAAAATAAAGTAAAAAAATAGTATCAATATTTATTATGTATAAAAATGAACATATCTATCGAATCTGTACATATCATGAATGTGACTTCAGCTGTCCTGTCCAATAATTAGGTAGATTTAATTGTAACACTAAAAAAAGAATTAAAGCGTTATTTGATATACATATTCTTAAAATGTATTTTAAATATATACATTAAAGGAAATCGTGCATAGTTGACTACAGAAAACAAACGCGTTGGAAAAAGTCTATTGATGAACAATCATGTAATTTAGGACACAGTTTTCTGGCGAAGCACAATGCATTAACGCAGGTGTATAATAATAGAATAGCAACTATGTCAATATATATATATACACATATTATATAGAAACGTAAAATAGTGACATTTGTTGTATTACGTTTTCGTTACCAATATGCACAGTAACTGGAGAGTTACAGCTTAAATTTGTTCGCCATTTTGATGTGATACATGATAGATACTCTACATAGGTGCTTCTTAAAGCACTTTAGTTTTAAAGAATATAGCTCACCATTTTGTAAATATTTACATGAAGAAGCTTATATAGATAGATATAATGTGCCATTTATTTAGACTTTGAATAAGTGATGGCGAAATTTAAATGATGATATGATGATGATGATTCTAAAAAACCGAAATAAAATGTTCCAGGGTGGGCATCATAAGTCCTTCCCTAGAATCTAAATATTAACATACGTTAAGAAGAGTTTGACGCTGGAACTTGGGGTCATATTATGGAAATCGATAATTAATAAGGTAAACATACCAGAAAGTAGAATCAATTTTGGATTTTGATCGAACTAAAAATAATTTATTCATTTGGCAGAATTTTTCTAATCAAAATTTTAGAAATAAGCTGATTAATAATAATTTGTTTAATTACTATAATACATACCAAAATGGCCTGCCGATGAAAAATTTATTTCAATCATCTTTTATAAAAGATATTTTAAAATTAGGAAAAAAGGGAAGTGACAAAAGTTTAAAATCAATAATAATAAATTGAAATTATACTTTGTAATTCTATTTAGCGTAAATAACGTATGTAAATTTAAAAAACTTTCAAATTTTTCGAATTTTGGATAAAACACTAGACAAAAATCAGAGGAAATTACGAAGATCGAATACATTTCCGCTCCACAAACCACAATGTGACATACTTACCCCGTCCCACAGTCAAGATAGTCAACTTCTAATGACCCCCGAATAAGTTCTGCAATCGGGTGTAACATTCTGTGCACAACCACATGGCACGGTTTTCATCTCTATGAAAAGAAACAACAATGTACATTTTATTTACAAGAATAATTGCATATTACAAATATTTTGGTTTTAAAAATTATAGATGTAAATATAAAACTTTTAAAAATATTTTAATTTAGAAAATCTATTCTATTACTAAAGAAAAAATTACTCAAGCAAGCTCGTAATACAAGCAATTTAAAAGCAAATTAATGCAAGGAAAGGTTTGGATAAAACAATTTGTTTGGTTTTCTGAAGGTTCTTCGGTTTATATCAATCCTTGTGGCTTTTAGTTAGATGTTGCTGTTGCGCTGTGAATGCCGCTTAGGTTGGTAAAAAAATAAAATAATTTCTAATTTAATATTCCTGTAAAATCACATTAAAATTTACTGATAAACTTAGTAATTGTGGTGTCAGGGTTATGAGTTAATTTTAGATAATTAATTCCCTTCCTTTTTTGCAAAATGTTACTACTAGAAATGTTAGTTATATGAAAATATGTAAACATAATTATTATTGTAAAATGGCTGTTATAACCGGGCAGAGCCCTGCCTTTAGTTAATCTTTTGATTGGTTTGATGTGGTTTTAATAACCCGGTTGCTCTGAAGAGGCTTTTTTATTTAGTAATTTGGATATAAGGATATAGATTATATATGCATATATGTAGCTCAAAATAAAAATAATGTCATATACGTAGGCATATATTATATAAACTGGAGAATTATTAGTTTTGTACATTTTAAATTTTTTTTGTTATTTTTGTATATGTGTAATTTGAGACTAGGTAAATTTTTTCTCTTTTCCTTTATAAAATTTATATATTATTTGTCTATCCTTAATAAATAAATGATGTATATTCCCGCTAACGAGGTATGTTTTATTTCATTTTTTTTCCTTATTGCAATGTTGATAATTTTGATTATTATGGCTCAAAATTTGTAGGCTTGTTTGACTTGGCATTAATAAAATAGTTTGTTTGAGAATTCCAGAGAATTCCAATTCTGTTTTGGCAAAAAAGTTATTATGAATAAAAAATAATAAAATTTATTAAGTTTTGGAAAAAAAAAAAATGTGAATTAAATATGAAATTTGGTATTGTTTCCTAGGGAAAATTTTTGGTTTTACACAATTGAATATGCTCATAAATACTCCTTGGGGATTATAGACCATTTCCAAAATCAAGTCAAGTCTTTATAACTGCCGGTTTTGAAAATTGGCATATATTTCCTTTCAGATGATGATGCGTTCTACACAATGAATTTTTTTTCTCCCGCCCATGTAACCCCCCCTATACTAACAATAAAATTATTTAAATTTAAAAAAAATACTAAAGTGGGTTTGATCTTTGGGTGTTTTTATAACACACTGACGTTTTTTGCCACATTAACATAAAAACACCATACATTTCCCTCGTGGTCTCCCGTTCCGCCAGCAAAGTTGGCATTGTCTGGAGATGATTAAAACCAATCTTATGCTAACAATGTATTATATAATTTATACCTAAACTATTGTTAAGGTTCGGTGAACTGTGACTCACTAACCACTAGTCTCTATTCGTACTATTTTTACACTAATTTCGTAGATCCCCGACTTTTCGCTAGCTTCAGTTTGGTCTTTCGAATTGCCTAAAGAGTATTTTAGTTTATTTCCAATAAATGAACCCTGTCATCTTTAAAAATCGTACCGATACACGGGTGAATCGAGAATCGTATGGAATCGATACAAATTTGGATTTTCTCATTCGTTTTTGAAATGCGTCGAGGAATTTACAGAAGTATTTCTTTAAATTTACAATTTCCTAATTTTTCAATTATTTATTTTTTTTAAAATTATTTATATATTCTTTAATATTTTTTTTTTTTTACTTTCTCATTTTTGAAATGAAAGCTTAATAGGAGGTGAACTACAAAATTAAAACACTATTTTGTGCCGATTAAATTGAACAACCAGGTTCTGGTATCCTTTCTATAAATGAAAAATCCAAACTTATTTTCACTACTTCAAATTATTAATACAAATAAAATAATAATTGCCAGTGTTTCTTTTTTATAATAAGAATTTTAATGACTTGAAACTGCTGTTTAATATTTTAGATAAAAAAATATTTTTAAAAAATCTTTACAAAGCAAAAAACCCTGAAAAAATTTCCAAAAAAATAAGCAAACACAAAAGGGAACGTTGGAGTTTTGTTTTTGCTTCAGGTATAAAAAAACACGCTGGAGGACCAGAAAGAGGATAAGAAAAAGAAGTTGCTTGTGTCTACTCCCTTTTGTTGTTTATAGAAATTATCTTTGAGAAAAAAGGTTGGTGGGTTAGATTTTTTTTTTTGTTGTTCTTAAAAATGGGTTGTTTGAGTTGGAACAAATAAAAAAAAAATAATTTTAATTTTATTAATTTTTAAAAATTAATTTGAAGAAAATAATTTCCCAATTAATAATTAATTGAAAAAAACAGAAGTCGGGGATTTACAGGAAATTATCTGAAAAAGACTATCAAAAAAAAGTGTGTTGGGGAAGATAAACAATAAAATAAAAGTAGATTAAAGTAACTTTTGGCACATCAAAAATATGGTAGAATAGATAAGTCTAGTGTTATCAAGATGCATTTGAAAACAACCATAAAATAGGTAGTAGCAACTTAAGATTAATTAGAAATGTAACAGATACAAATAATTAATAAAATGGTATGAATATTACAGAAAGACCAATTCCATACTAGTCCATTCTATTGGTTAGGGGAGTCACGGTTCTCAAAACCGCAATAATTTGGGTATACATTAATAACATAAGGTTAGTTTTAATCATCTCAGATTACGCAACTTGATTGGCGAAACGCGCGATTGAGTGCAGTATATGATTTTGATGTTTAATGGAAAATCACATCAGTATTAATATTTGTAGAATTAGGATACGTTAGTCAAATTTTGTAATAAATAGTCATCTCAAGTTTATAATATTCAGTTTAATTTCACACACTGTAAATAATAATATAAATTTTGTCTCAAGAAGAGGACATCAACCTAAAACGACTGACAGCATTTGGCTTGCAAACCATTATTTTCGGGTTGGTATATTCTTCAGTTCCGACAGTCCGAGTGAATCAATGACTCCGACGACATAAATGATGATGTTTATGTGTTTATATAAATATTAAGAACTTGATTCACATCCCCGAAACTTCAAGGGACCTGCGGGCTCGATAGATTTCTACTCAGTGGCTGTGGTGAAATTTAGGTTGTCGTATCTCCAGTATTGGAGCATAGCCAGCCCCAAGCAATCCCTTAAGGCATAAACTATCAAGACCTTCAGCGAAGAATTTTTGCAGAGAACAAATTACGATTAAAATTTATGAAAGCTTAATTCTCAAAAAAAATGTTTTGCAAATTTCAATCACAATTTTCTTTTCTGCTGCTGCAAAATTTTTCATTTTAGTCTTGATAATTATGCCTTTAAATATTCGCGGGTCCCATGCTCCAATACTAAGATATGATTAACCTAAATTTCACCAACAACTTCTTAGTTAAAAATTACCACAACAAAAAAAGCGAAAAAGATATAATATTTAATATTATTTACGTATTCTATATGTAAACATAAAAGACAAGAGCAAGAGATTCTTTACTAAAACTGTTAATAGTCTCAATATTTTAAATATTTTGAAAGTAAAAGTATCAACATCAATACTTTAATGAATTATGGATAGTTCTACTTCGCTTATAATTGAATATCGTAAACATTATGATAAGTCTGGATTTTGGGCAACTGATATTTAATTGAATGCTGAAAAAGATCTTTTTTTAGTTTTAAAACGCGTTAAACACTTTTTAAGGAATACGATGGGAGAAGACAGATTGAACAATATTGCGATAATATACATCAGACAAGAAATTTTGGACAAAATAGATACTGCAAAAATAATTGATGAATTTGCCAAAAAGAAATCAAGACGCAAATTCATATAGAAAACTTTTTTTTAAGTACTCAAGTAACTTAATTTTTGTTAAATGTTTGAATAAATTTCTGATTTTCCTTGGTGAAACGTTGAGTTTTATTATTAGCTATATATTGCTCATTTAAATAACTCATTAAAAGACTAATACTTGGTATAAAAAAAATCGTCACCTCCTTACTCTATTTTTTTTTTTTTTGATTTGGAGCTTGGGTCTAAGGCATTCGAAATTTTTACCGCCAGGGCCTCATTCGGCTTATTCTTTACCTCTGTTGTTTATCTGTTTCTTGTTTGTATCTCCAGGTGTAGACAGTGGCACTACTAGATAATACTAGTAAATCACTCAGAATAATGTTTATGATGATAATTACAGCCCTAGTCACGTAAATTGAACAATGAGAAAGCAAATGGCAGACTGTAGATAATATAAGATCAATGTTCAAATAATAGGCATTAGCATGGAGGCTAAATATTTTAGCAATGTATATGTCTTTACAAATAATGCATTGTACTGTTATATGTACTGTAGTTTATTGATACATTTATTTATTTATTTATTAGAAAACCAAATGTAGAGTTATAAATGTACCAGGCAATAACTCGTGTCAAGTCAACTTCCAGCTAAACCTCCCTCAGGAGACCAATAAGTTACACATCGAAGTGATGGATTACTAATATTCTCTAAATCCGTATACTCCTAGGAGGACTGAAATAAAAATAAGGTTATTTCTACAATTAACTAAAGTAAAATTTTATGAGTATGATTATAAGCAATGAATATTGTTACGTAATACTCGTACACTAATAGCAATAAAGGCAACATATCCTCGGCCCAAGCTGAATCTAAAAAACGTGGTTTTCCGTTAATACCTGATAGATTCAATTGTATTCTCTTTAAAAGTAAAAAATCCAAGGGGTGGTTAGCTTCACTTGGGGGAATAATTCTGCTCGTGGGGGTACGGCGAAATAAATACGCCAACATTTATTGGAAAATTAAAAATGTTGGCAGTGTAGAAAATTGCCTTTACCCAACAAAAAATAAAAAAATCTAACGGAAAAAAATGTTTGAGAGGTGAGGGATTTAATGAAGGGGGTGATTTAATAAATAATAATGATTACTGATGTGTTTTGGGGGGGGGGGGGGTGTGGTTGGGTTGTACTCCCCTGGTTGTATTTTTTATTTGGGTTTAGGTTTGTTCTGACAGAAATATAAAAAAAAATAAATAAATTTTTTAGATGTGCTTTAATACACTCTTATTATTTATGCCGCTAAAAAAATTTTTTTTTTTTTTTTCTTTTTTTTCATTTTTTCACCTCGTGCCCTTATTATTTGATTAAAACTTATATAAAAAACATTTCAAATACCTCTGTTTTTTTTAATTATATTGAATCTTTTTTGTTTAGGGATCCCAAACCAATAGTTTTAGAAAATGGAGCAAATTATTTCCATCTTTGTAAAAACTAGAGTATGCTAAAAAAAAGAAATGTTGTTATATTCACAAAAACGTTTGTAATTTTTTATAGTTTTAAATGACATTTTTTATTTGAACTCCAGGTGACCAGGCTAAATTCCACGAAGAATCAGAGAATTCTTTAATCCGTCTGAAATCAGTTAGAAATTAATCAATTGACTTACTGGAACACTGAACTAGTAGACAGAATCCCCGATTATTGTCTGCTGGGACATAATTTCGTTTTGCGCATGTCGAGGACAGTTTGAAACCGTTTCTGATTGCCGCCGGAACAAACCTATTGAGTCTAAAAATTTGGATTTTGTTAGGTATTAAAACTAAATTATCTTTTGTGGTGACTTAAAAAACCATGTATTGCATGTTATTATTTCCTAATAAGTCTGTCCACAAACATTTAAATTTAGCTGAAAATGATAGATTTATCAGTATTAAAAATCACTGTAACAATAAAAACAATTAAATTAATTTCTCAGAAACTTGTTTCCACTAGAACTTGTTCTGGCGGCGAATTTAGAAAACGTTCTCTTGACAGAGGCCAGCGGCGTGACGTCACATGCTCGCTGGATCGCTGCCCATATTACAGAATTAAATGTACATTTACATTAATCTATGCCTATAATAAATATAAAAATTAACTGTGCAGTTATAATAACTTGGTAGTCATAGTCGGATGTGCATAGAACACATTTCCCTGCGTGGGTGTATTAAAAGAAATATATCGGCAAGAAAATGGTGTTTCTTCCTGGATACATAAACACAACTACAGTCCGTTTAATGAACATATAGAATTGGGGAGAAGCCTACTGAATTTCCGATTGCAAAACCTCGTTTCACACACTACAAATAATTTGAGAAATACTTTTTGTATTTGCTATTAATGCATCTACACTCTGGAAAACATTTTCGATTTAGATTTCATGCACAAGATGGAACGTAAGGCACTTTACACGTAACGTGTAAAAACCTACAATCGTCTACTGAAGAAAACGGCCCACCAAACACGTTGTGGCAGCGCCGTTGGTCACAAACATGACTTGTTGACAGTTCAAATTTTCCGAAAGCCTCCACCACCACCCGCTTAATTGTTTCGCCAGTACGCTCAGTTAGTCTTTTTTGCTAGCTAGTAAAAGTGGAAATGTTGGTTTAACAGGGTCGAATACACGTACTATAACATTTAAAATAGAATTTTTTTACAATCTGTCATCTCGCCAACACATAACCACAGCCGTGTATTTTTTTATGCACATTTAATCCTATTTACATTGTCTTCACGAACACTTGGTACATATCTACGTAACGATGGTTGACTTGGTAAATTTACCTGGGGATTATGTTGGTTCAGAACTCCCGAAATGCTGGTTTATCTAATATGCGCACAGGAACATCACAGGCAATCGGAGCATTAACAATAAATCAAACAAAAACTGAGGTTCCGAAGGCACTTTTTTTTTTTTATTTTGATGCCCGTTTTTTTTGACTTGAGTTTTGCTGGCGTTTTTATCCTCGCGCTTTGAGGCTTGTACAAAAATTTAACAAATTATTTTACATCACCAAAGAGTAAATCCGGATTTTCGCCGATAAAATTTATTCACTTTATCTAGCGTTCGGTTTTTTTCTACTTTTTACGCTCAACTTTATTTATTATTTATTAGTACTCTATGTCGACCGATAGATAACTGGAAATTATGTCGTGTTATCGTCTTCGTAAACAAGCGCGCGTGGCATTGGTATTGCACCCGACCCTGAATCTACCATCGCTTGGCCAGGCTTACTGATGATACGTTAATTCAGAAATGCGATGTTGTCAAGTTCACATTTATAGTAATATTTACATATTTTATGTACTGTTATATGATAACATAATATTAATCAACACACACGTTATACAGGGTGGTTCCGTTTCAATGTACAAAACTTCACCAGAGTATAGAGAATGTCATTTTAAGCAAAATATTCTCAAAGAATATACTCTCAAACCTCTTCGTTTTCGAGATACAGGGTATTGAGGTAATATTTAATTTAACAACGAAATAAATATTTATTATAAATAAAAATGAACAAAAAAACAAAACATTAAAATTCTCATGAAATAAATGTGTGACACACATTCATTATTTTTTATTTATAGACTATAAATAAATAAAAATAGAATGAAGAGTTTTGAACTATAAATTATGGTAGTGCTGCATAACATTTGCGTAATCAATACACAACGGAACAAGAAACAATAAAAACATATCATAAAAATATAAAATGATTGCCCTAATTTGGAATTTGTTTTTAATAATACCAATCGTTCCATTGTGGTGGCTCATACTCGCTTTTCTTCTGGAAGTATATAAAGCCCCACTATAAGAAAATAGTTTCCCAATGGAGCAGAGAATGCCGATCGAAAAGTATTAGAATTAGGCATGCGCTGATTTTAATCACTGATTAAAAGAGCAACCACTGATTGAAAGGCAATCACTGATTTAATAAAAGTAATCAATGATTAAAAGTGCTAGCCTGACTGATTAAGATTAATGATTAACTATTTGATTTGCTGACTGATTATGATTACTCATTAACCAAATAATCAGAGATTAGTAATCACCATTTTTTATAATCTATTTTCGCAGAGATAATTACAGAAAGCAATATTAAAAAAAAAAATTAAGTTCATCCTACATCTTATTTCATTCTATTAATATGGGTGTGGAAAATATTTTTCATTAAGAGCGGAAACACTAGCTTTTCTGTGACCATTTTAGGATGTTGCATGCCGTTCAATTGGCCACCTCTCAATAAATCACTTGAAATAATTAATTTGAATAGCTAAAGCTGCGTGCAGGCCACTTTTATTAGAAAAGCCGTGGTCTACGGCCACTTATTTAGATAAATCGCTTTCTAATCTCGCAAACATAATTAAATTACCTTTCATCACCTCGAGATAGTTAATAATAATAATAAATAAACGCATTTTTTATAAATGAAATTACCAACATAAAAATTTATTTTTGAATTTATAAATGCAAAAAACAAGAACAAGAACAGTAATAGTAATAATAATAATACTAAACACACAAAACTAGACAACCCTCGACTCCAAAGCCGAAGCTGTTTAGAGGGGGTGGGAGTACACTAAGAAAACCTGAATTTAAAACCATTCCCACCGACACTGCCAGCCAACAATACTAATTTTAATACTAATTTTCTGTTTTGTTCTTCTCAACATAAATCGATATCCATTATATTTCTGCAGAGTTTTTCAATATTACGAACGAAGGTACCTCTTGCTCTGACATCGTGATACTGACTAGAGAAGCAGTAGTGTGAGGTCCCCTACGGTGAGAACCCCCTTCAGCATTTCTACCTACAACGCTCAAAAGCCGCGCCCCTCTCCGTTCACCTCACAGCAGGTAAAAAAATAATTCTGGTTTATATTTGAGCTTATATTGAGCTAGCTAGATCGATACTCGCACAGTAATTTTGCTTAGAGAGCTATGGCAATGTGCTTTAAAGCTGAGCTCAATTGCATAGTACAAAGGCAGAATCAGCCTTTATGTATGTGAAGGCATCTTCTGTGTGAACCGCGATATTATTTATAAAAAGAGCTAACAATAGAGGACCCAGCATACTTCCCGAGGAACACCTGTAGAAACTTAATGAATCATACATATATTTATTACAGAAAATTTCCGTTTGGTCTGTGCTGCCCCACACTTCCTGCGCGATGTAATGAATCATGCGTATTATGTTCTTTACTATGGTTTGTGTAATTCCGTTTGGCATGTGCTACTGCGCACTTTATGCTGCCATGAATATAAGAAGTTGCCAAGGCCACAATTTTGGTGTATAGTTAAATCACCGCAGCAGAGAAACTCTTATTCAGTTTTCTACTGACAAATATCCACAGCACGCTGAGCTGTGTGGTTGAAAAGCCTTAAACGCGTTGAGTTTGGCCGCAGTTAGTTAGAATTCACAATCTGATAACCTGGCCCGTAGTATCTTGGAGTCTACAACGCGCTGAGCTAAACCTCCTTGTGTTGGTAGCCATTTTACCGCCATCACCAGAGTTCAGTGATTGTTTATTACTGTGGACCTTCAGCGCGCCGAGCTTGGTAAATAATTGCTGAACCAGCCGTGCGTCGTCGCCATAGTCCGGCGATTGTTTATAACTGTGGGCATACAGCGCGCTGAGCTAAACCATTATCACCTAAAAACAAGGCCTCAATGCTGAGCCGAACGCAACTTGTGACGTCACCCGGGCTGGTCCATGAATTCTAGAATGTTCCATGCAGTTGCACGTTCTTAGTATATGAATTCGGTTAATTACGCATGTTCTATATAGATTAGGAGCAGCCTAGCTTATTATTCAATTTTTCCGAGGGTTTTTCATTTAATTAGTGTTTTTTCATTAAAATCGTCAGTGTAGAATTTCGTAAAAATGTCGTGTAAATGCAGTATGGTTGCAAAGGAAATTATGTGAATGGGCCAAAAGTGCGTGTTTTCTTTTCCAAAGAATGAAAGACTGTGTAGAAAATGGATTTCAGCTATTCCAAGAAAAAGTATTTACACCTACAAAGTGCAGTAAACTATGCGAACTTCATTTCATCACACAGGAATTCATTACAGAAATCACTGAACAAGATTCCCGAACAGGTCAGGGTTGTAACCGTAAATTAATGTACCCTCGTTTGCAGTCAGATGCAATATCTATTAAATTTCCTGGTTATCCCTAATATTTTCAAAACTTTTTTTAACAAATTAATGTCCAAATAAATATCTATCATCAACAAAGAATAGTGGAGAAGTTTTTTAAATATAATTTAAACTAAACTATTACACCTGTACTGATTTGGTTTGAGTATTGTTTGTGAGGTTGCTTCATTTTCAGTTGGTGGTGGAGGGTCGTTGTTTTTTGTTTCTTGTTTTTGTGTTTTTGTGTTCTTTTGTTTGAAGAAGTGGTGGAGTATTGATTACACTGTATTCATTATAACCTAATGTTATCTTCTTATGAAGTTAGATATTTTATTACAAGGAGAAGAGTAACACATATTTGATATTATAACCTATTTCGTTTTTAAGTTAAAAGTTATTTTTAATTCGTCTGTGACTATTCGTTTTTTTAGTAATTTTTTTATTTGTATAATGGTATTTATTCGCTTGATAATTGACATGAGCATATGGGCTTGAAATTCAATTAGTACGTATAATATTAATAACATAGTGATTAGCATTTTACACGTTTAATAAATTGTTGAGTGTTGACCCTAAGATTTCATTGTATTATGTTTTGTAGATTCTGATGAAGGAGAACATATAGTCCTAGAAACCGGTCAATTGAAATAATTGTGTTTTATTTTTGTCCACTTCCCCATTTTTTTATTATTTTTCAAAACCTTTATCTATTCGTCAAAGTGGGGATGCTAAACTTTGGACAACTGAGCAAGCTGATTTTTGTTCAAGACCTTCAGAAAAGTGAAAAAAGAAAACAAATATCTCCAAAAATTCAATCAGCTATATAAATTACGATGAATTTCTCAATGTTCTAAAAACATTGTCAATTCCGAAGGTTAGTATGATAATCATGATAAGTATACAGCGAAAATATTTAATTTAACAAAGTTATAGTCCAGGACTAGCCATAAATTATGCCGTTGTCATAAATTCAAATTTGACTGTCAACACTTAATTATATGTTAAAAAAATATATATTTCGTTAAATAAATTAAAGACTACTTTTTGAAACAAATAGTTTGAATGAAATCAGAGATGTACTTGAAGTAATAGATACAGGGGAAATGGTAAATTTTGACAACTCTAATAGCAGAGATTCTAAATAGGAAGGGTATGACAACAGTGTTAAATGTATTTTCAATCATGTGCCGAATATTATAGAAAATTTAATAGTTGATGAAGACGATATCTTAAATTTCGTTATTGAACAACTCATGTTACGAATTGTTCCTAAAGTGAGAAATCGTTATTCATCCAGCACTATGGTTTTATCATCAATATTATTTTATATTAGTCCTCATGGTTATGAATTTTAAAGACATTATGATTCTCTTATATTACAGCAATCGGAAACCATAAAAAAAGTTTGTAGCAAGTTTAACTGACCCGACACACGAAGAAAGGCAGTCGTTTCTCACATACGCGAGTAATATATTTTAATTACTAGATGAAAATGATAAATATGTAATGTTGTTGATCGAAAAATTCATATTCAACCATACTTTAGAATATCCCCCCCCAGGCCAAACAATACTGTAGGAACAGCTAGCAATAATACTTTTTTGGCCACTGGTACATATGTGTTTAAGAAAATAAGTATCAAATCAAACATTAAGGAAGTTATACATATAGTAATGATAACAAAATGGGATTTTATTTTGTGCGCCACCAAGCGGAGACTGGTGGGATTACGATACTTACTTCGAGGATTGATATATGAGCTGAGGGGACGCGTCAACAAAGGAAGCCGGTTCTAAGAGCCAAAGCACCATTAAATTTTAAGGAATCTCTTTTTTTATAATAAGGCAAAGGTATCAAATTAACATATATAATGATTCCTCTTTTTCAAAAGTTGACATAAATAGATACTATACAAATAAAACCCACCACTAATGATAACAAAACAATTTGATACAAAAATGAGGGATTCACGTTGTAATTTTGAATTATTTAACTAAAACTATGTTCGAGCTCAGATAAATGAAGTTGAAATTAACAGAGTTCTCAATATCAACGAAAATGTCTGTCTTATGACACAAACAATACAGAATCTTAACTAAAAAAATACTACCGTTGGGGCCTCCTTTTTTCCTAGTATTTCTGTACACTTGGATAGTTTCCAACACCCAGGCAAAACCATAAATTCCCGTCTTCAATTTTGTTTTCTCCAATCAAATAATGTCCAGCTTTCTCCTTCTCTGTAAATCGTATTTTTGTTATTTATACTTAACAGCTCGACGTTAAACTCCTTTCTAAAAACCTTTACTTCCTCTCTTATTCTGTCACATATTTTTTCTGGAATTTTCTTTCCCTCCAATCATTCGCCAACTCGCTTCCTTTTTTAAATTCCATCTTAAATCTAAATATAACGTTGAGACCTCATTGTCTAGCAACTAACAACTATATATGTAGTTTTGGCACTTTCACACCCACTATGGTCCTTTCATGTGTGTTCTGGTACTTTTTACTCTTCATATACCTAATACCTATTACTTAAATCTAAAACTCTTGTATTATTACTACTACAAATTTGATTTACCTACTTAAAATATGTGTCAACTTAATATTTCTCATTCTGCCTTATCGTTATACCTTAAATATGCCCTTACTGGCTGCAATGTTTGTTAACTAAGATCGAAGCTTATTTTATTATTTGTAATAAACCCCATTTTATTCCATATGTATATAGTTAGTACCATTCATTAACTTTAAAACACAAATTCAGGCCACCAATTTTTTAATAATTACAGAGTCCTTAGTTTAATGATTTAAACCTTTATTAATTCCTTGGGGTTTACAGATATCATGTCAATATATCACCAAGATTCACTTTAAAACATGACAAACCTTACAATTTTATTGAAACTATCATAACTAATGTAGAGAAAATCGGTTTCAGAGCATTTTGCGTGATTAGTGACAATAATGCATTGAATGATAAAGCAGTTTGCAATTTTTCTCAAAATAAAAATATTTCTGTTCATTTATTAAAGTGCATTTTTTGTAATTAGTTGAATTCCAAGCCTGAAATAAAATAAATGAAAATTTGATTTATTCTGATTTTGAAACTGGAGAGAAAAATGGCCGTGTTTAAAGATTTCAAAATTACTTCATCAATTAGAACACTACAAACTTTTAAAACTTGGTTATTGGTTAACATTAAAAGTGCTTTCTCCATCGACCTTAAAAATCGTAGTCTTGAAGTGGGGTTGGCACTTTTGAATGAAGATAACACTGACGAAACTGTTTCGTGGAAGACTACGTCAATGTGACCTTAGAAAGACAAAATATCAAATTAACTTTAAAAATGTCTAACACCATTGTTGCAAAGGATTTGTTACAACTTGGAAATAATATTGAACGATCCCAAGAAATTGCTGATTTCATTAAAATTATGTTAACATGGTGGATAATTGTAAATGTCAAAACACCTCTTAAAAGAAAACGGTTTAACGATATTTTTCAAGAACCAATTGGTTGTAGTAATATAGATGATCCAAAATTACAATTTTTGAACCTGGTAATATGGAGAATTTTCAAATAAATTGACATCGCAAACACATACTGCTTTATATCATACAATATCTTCATGTTTTGAAGAACGTTGCTTTAATAATATAAACTCTATTATTTATACTTTGGGCTTTCTTATTTACAACCAACAGGAATCCTAGATTAATTCTCCAAACCAGCTATTCGGAAGTAAACACAGTTACATATTTCAGCGCCTGAACAGATTTTCCTACATATTTTGGGAATCAGAGCAGACTGACCAAACACTAAGAGAACTAGACGTACATATTTAACCAGAATCTCTAATAACAACAGATTGGCCTCTCCCTTAAGTAAGATTCAATCCAATTAAGGGCTGGGCTGCAAAGCTATTAAGTTTATTTAGAAGTAATGCTTATTCAACCATGTATTATTAAATTATTATTGACAAAATCTCTAATTGAAAGAAGGAATTAACTATTAAAATGATTTTTATTTACAGGAACTATACATTTTTTAACATAATAACTACAGAGGTTCTCAAAAGTTTAATTTTAACTTTTAAGTTTTACACTGTTTTTATGAAATTATTATATAAATTAATCCGAAAAAGAGGTATGCCTATCGAATAGGGGATTGCAATGATTTATTACTCTTGCTCACTGAGAAACAGACTATAGTTAATTCGACTAAACCATCATCATATGACAAGGTTTATTTTTAATTGCGAATTCCAAAACTTCTTTCAAACATTTGGTGATAATAATACAAAGGGTTAATTTACTATAATAATATTTTCTATATTATATACATAATATAGTATAATAAATATAGTTTAAAAAAAAAATACTAGTATTATTGTGAAAAAGCGTGGGTTGCTCGATATACGAAAAATCGCGCTCCACGCTTTTTTTTACATAATCTTTTTTTCGTTCATTATTGTTTTTTTAATAATTATTTTTACTTTTTGGTTTGATGTGCTTTAAAAGCGTGTTTTAGTTTTAAACTATATTTATATTGTATTGATGCTGATATTATAACTTTACGATCCACGATATTTTAAAAAAATTTTTTTTTTCAGCCATGGGATTTGAACTACGAGGAGTCCGTCGTTTCGCCGACTAAGACCCCCGGCCAACGACCGAACTGAGGAACGAATATATTACAATATTAAGCCTCTTGCTCTCACGCAGAGGATACGTGAGGAAAGGACTGGCGATCCTGATCAGGATAATGTTATAAACTTATCAAATTATTGTATTGTTACCGGTTCTTCGTAAGTGTACAAAGTTTCAATTAAATCTGTCCGTTTGGTCAAAATCGAGTCCCAAGGAGTCGGTTACAAACAAACAAACAAACAAACAAACAAACGTACAAGTGAAGCTAATAATAAAGCGTGTTAAAAATGCTAATTAGACGTAATAAATTTCCTCGTTTCTCATTGAATTTTAATTGGTAATTAGTATTAAAAATATTGACCTTATTACCTATATGTTATAAAAAAATATACTTTCAAGGGTATCAGAATTATTTCGAAAATGTGTTTATTTTGTTATTATTTATGTTGCTGTGGGGAGTAAAGATGTAAATTAGCGTATGAGCTAAAATAACAAAATATTGTTTAATAAATATAGAAAATTTATATAGGTATCTTATTGGTTATAAGGCTAGAAAACACATTTAAATAATGCAAGAATAACAATATCTACTATTGCTCTTAAAAAGTTAAAAGAAAATATTGCTCAACTTATGTGTATTTAAAGTACTTAACATATGAGAAGTAAAAGCGTATTATAAATATATCTTAAATTATAAAATTATTTTTATTGAATGCATATTGAGGACTACAAACAGTTAGGTAATGTGCTGTGGAACGAGTAATGGACACAAAAACAGTTGAAATGCACGTTGAAATGCGATTGCGAAACTTACAAGAGTATCATGATTCTGCGAGTTAAAGTTTGAAATAAATGAAAATAATTTATTAAAGTTAAAAGAAGCTTCAAAAGTATTTTTATGTCGAAATGGCTTTATCATGCATTTTCTTAAATTTACTGTCCTAAGTATGTCAACTCTATGTTTATTTTAATAAAGACTGCATTATTTTGTATTTCATTGTCGATCATTTGCTTACATGCTTAGCTTGCCTGACGTTTTCAAATGTTTACATGTTTCTATCACAATTTATTTACAATTTTAAGCGAACCGACCTTTTTACTCATTTAATTAACGTCTAATTCTATTCTATCGATGTTACCAATTTCAGTTACCGACGACAGTATGTCAACTCACTCAATGTTTTCGTCACCACTGGCATCCCTAACCAATATAATTTTACCGTACCCCCACTACCATAAATAAAATTAATAATAACAATAATCTCTTTATTTAGCAATAAGCTATTACACATACACTTATAGAGCATAAGATACAGCAAATCTTAAATAATACAATGTATAAGGTACCTAAAGAGTTAATTATCCTAAGAATTTTATGAACCTAATATTAAAAATATCTTCCTACTTATTAACAAATTAACAACATATTTTAGTTATATTATAGTTTACAGTCATATATATCATTTTTAATTTTTTGACTATATACACTAAATTGTTTTTAAATTATAGGTAATTAATACATTGTTTGATATTCTCAGGAAATTGGTTGAATACAACGAGACATTTATAAAACACTTCGACATCCGGCACAATCATCGTTGACATTTCTGAGCGAAGAGTACCAATAACCTCCGATTTTTTGCGCTAGTAGAAAAGAAACGCTCTTTTTAAATAAGTGATCGCTTGTTCTGCTGACAGGACGCGAAGTATTCATAATACCTTGAAATCTTGATAGGACATATAAGACACTCTGTACAATCGGCAAGACGTTGTACAATCTATTATTACTACAATCCTTTTAAAGCACTCTATATAAAATATTGCATTCTTAACTGAAACCAACTTATTTTTATATAAAATATGGTAGATAATGGAAAATAAAAGTCACATTGCATTTTCAGTTTGGATACGACTTGGAAATTTACATACAGTGGCATGTTCTCGGGGGCTAAGAGGGCTTAGTCCTTCTAGAACCCATCAACCGCCAAAAAAAAGCCAGATATTGTAAAATATAAATGCAAGTATTTAAACGTGTTACACCATTACCACCTAAGAACAAGGTCCCAGTGCTACGGTGTGAGGTCATAACTGCTAGTCTCAGCCGAGCCAGCGTAATTTGCCGTAAGTAGTGTAAAAACGGATAATAAACATCGCTAAATTATTTGTAGCAATTAGTAAATGTTTTCCTGTAAAAATTGGGTTGCCAGTCATGAACTGAGACCTTACATCGTACCCCATTTGTTCTTTTTGCGTATGTTAAACTATTGTACAAATGAATATTAGGATAGTTTTTAGATTTAAATGTCAAAGAAATAAATTAGAAAATCGATACCATATAATAAAATACATTTTAATGAGAAGTTATAAACACTGTTTATGAGGCATTAAGTCAATAAACAAGGGTTTCTTATAGTGGGGTTAACAAACAAGAATTACAGTTGAAAAACACATTAAAGACTGAAGATTGATGCAAGTTTTTTCCTTACGGGTTGCGGTTTTGACTACCCGCTGTACTGAAGCTTAAGCTTATTGTACCCCATAGTCTCATTATTCCATAAGACCCGTTCTTTTCCAGAAGGCGAGTATACAGTTTATGGCAGCTCTGGCTATCTCTTCCGAGGTTAAAAGTGGTCCCTCGAAGTGTGTTAGTCTCATTGCCGTTAGGGCTGGGCATTCGCATAAGATGTGATGGGGAGTTTCTTCCTCTTCACCACAAGATCCTGCAATCTGGATTGTCTTTCACCCTTATATTGGTTAGGTGTTTGTTTAGTGTGCAGTGTCCTGTTAATATTCCCACTGCACACCTCAGCTGTTTTCTGCTCAGCTTTAGCATTTCGTTGGTCCTTGCTCTAGATATTTCTCCGATGAACAAGCGTGACTACCTCATTCGGTATCTCTATCCAGTGCGAGTAGTGTTTCTGTCTTAATAGTTCTTTTACCGATCCTTTCACGGTGCTGTAAGGTACCCCGCAGGTCGGTTCGGGACCTGTTAGAATTGATTTAGCGCCTTTTCTGGCTAGCATGTCTGCTTTTTCGTTTCCCGTATTTCCCTGGTGTCCTCGTGTCCACTCCAGTTGTACACTGTTGTGTTACGTAAGTTTCTCCAGGGACTCAGGCAGTCTTTTACTGTTTTAGATCGTATTTCCACTGCTTCCAGAGCTCTGTGGGCCGCTTGGCTGTCAGTGATGATGGGGATTCTCTTATTTTTGTATGCCCTCCATATCATTTCTTGTGCACAGACATCTATTGCTGTGATTTCGGCTTGGAACACTGTTGCGATACTTCCGAGGTTCAGGCTGATGTCTGTCCCTGACTGTTCTCCCGCAACTCCTGCTCCGGTATTGCTTGACGTTTTTGATCCGTCAGTATACCAGATGGTGTCATTTTGTTGTCTCTGCATCCTGCCTCCTTCTCCATCCCTTTCAGGTATTTTTACCCTGAAGGTTTTTGTAAGTTGTAGGTTGTGCGATTCTGTCTGACTGCATATCGAGTAGCCGATTTTTTCCTACATATTGGAATACTTCAGTATGGTATCCTCTCCTTGAAATGGTCCCATACCCAGTTGTTTTCAGCCTGTATGCTGCCATTAGTGCCTCATTCTCCACCATTAGGTGTAGTGGAGGTAGGCCTAGCAGTATTTCCAAAGCTGCGGTCGGCGTTGCAAGTTTAATTGGTCAATAGTAAATAATTGCCCTGACTATTGTTAGATTTAAAAAATTCTGCTGATTAACAAATTTAACTGAAAAGTTTCTTGTACATGTAATATTTAAAGATTGCTTAAGTTTGGAAAATTGTGACCTGACTAAAATATGGTTTGAAAAAGTCAGAACTGTTTTTGAAGTCAACAAAGTAAAATGTGTTTTATTATATGGTAATGATGAATTATCAGTTATTAACAAGTAACGGCTTATACAATTAAATTTTTTAAAAATCTATACCTACGTGCACTTATTTTTATTTATATTGTTACGCCACTGATCTGGGTAGATTGGTTAGATGAGACTGGAATTGTACGAGAACGGCCGGAAATATTCTGGAATGTTCTAGACTCTGTGAATGGATGTATAAATAAAGCGCACGGTGGGCCGAGATTCAGTCTTAAGTTGAACGTGAACGAGGAAAGAAGAAATAAGAAAGAGGCTTATAAGTGATTATAGTTTAAGACATTAATTAATCTATTGTTGTTAATTATTAATTAATTAATAAAATAGTGAATAAGTGTTACCTGGACTTTCACTCAACGAATCTACGAGTATAGGCGTATGTGGGGATAGCAAACACGTAACAATTTGGTGTCGGAAGTGGATTGGAAGAGAAATTTCTGAATTATTTGAAAAGGTTCTACAGTGTTCTTCTCAGATATTAGTGGTAACACGGAGAATTAAGCTACTGTATAGTGCTTGGAGGACTGTTTCTGGACTGAATAGTGACTTTAAAGTGGATTTTCGAGAAGTTTCTAGAACATTCGATTTAGAAATAGCTGCAAATACGCGAATGCCGCTAGTAATAACGTGTCGTGGACTGAGAAAAAGGACTATTAGTGTGCAATTTCGGGAAAATTCTAGAACATTCTATTTGGAAACTACAGGAGATACGTCAATTGTCTCGACAGGAACATGTATAGACTTAAAAACAAGACTATAAGTGACTTTTCGTGAAAATTCTAGAACATTCGATTTGGAAATCACAGAAGATACATGACTGTGTTAACAAAAACGTGTTATAGACTCAAAACAAGACTTATTACTGATATTTCGTGAAAGTTTTCGAACATTGTATTGCACAATTAGTGGAGATAAGTGAATTTTGCCAACACAAAAGTAACATAAACTTTTAATAAGACCATCTAGTGCTGTTTCGAGATTTTTCTGGAACTTTCCATTATTAAAATAGACGTGATAGATACATTTTATGGACATTATAGCGTATTCAACTTTATTTTGAACTGATTTACGTGTCGTGAGTTAATGCCAATAACAAGAAGTATGGCGGAGAAACAAACACAGGACTTGCTAGCAGCGTTGTTAGAATGAATGAACCATTAAGAAAGAAAGGGACAGGAAGAGAAAGATGAACAAAGGAAAATTATGGAAGATCAAGAAAGAAAAAGACACGAAGAAAAAGAAGAGCAAGAAAGAAAAAAGGCTGGAAGAAAAATAATAACAAGAAAGAAAAAGGCAGGAAAAAAAATAAGAACAAGAAAAGAAAAAAGACAGGAAGAAAAAGATGACTTAAGAAAAATGATGGAAGGCCTGGAAATAAGACTCCAGGAAGAATTACGACAAATTATGGAGGGACAGCATCAAGTCATTCTCTCGGTTACTGAACAATTGAAGGAAGATGTACGGGCTGAAGTTAGTGAATTTAGAGGAAAGTTTGAAGGAGAAATAACTAAAGTTAATGAAGAAGTAGCCCGACTTAAACAGCAATTAAGAGAGAAGGGTGGCCAGTTAGTAGTCTGTAGTCTGGTACTAGGTTACAACCACCTTCCTTCGACGGTCAAAGTTCATGGTCAACTTTTAAGAGACAGTTCGAGACAGCTGCACGTGCAAATAACTGGAACGATGATGAAAAGATAACAGCATTGGTATTAGCACTAAGGGGCCAAGAATTAGACCTGCTCCAAACAATTCCTGTCGCACAGCAACAAAACTTTAACATTCTGGAGGCATCGTTGGAACAAAGATATGGCGATCAACATCTCGCCCAAGTATATCAGGCTCAGCTAAAATTACGCAAACAAAGGGGTGATGCACCAATTCAGTTTCAACAACAATTAACAGTTGGTGCATTTGTTGATGGAATAAGAGACCAGGATGTTAGGCGAATCTTTAAGTTAGCTAGGCACAAATGAAGTAATGAGGCTCTAGTACATGCCCTTGAGATTGAGGAGGCCTATAAGAATACCACACAATCAAACCATAGAGTGTGGGCCATGGCTGTGGAAGAGACTCCTGCAGATAAAACTCTGGAGGCTATATTATCCGAAATATAAAAGGGAATCACACAAATACTGACAAATACAAATTACCAGCCAAGACAAGACCAACAACAAAGTGGGAGGCCGAATGGAGGTATCCGTTGTTATAGGTGTAGCAAAGTGGGTCCTATTAAGAGGAACTGTCGTCAGCGTAGCCCAGAAAGAGTAAACACTGCTGTGGTTGAAGAATCGAAGGAAAGCTAAAGATGACTGGCACTTTGGGGGCTGCGCTTGCCAAGAAATGTGGTGACCCTCGAGAAATAAAAGTATCCCAGCTTTGGAGGATCCAAAGTAATCTGCTGTTAGAGGGTTATGTAAACAAGAGGGAATGTGTTTTCACAATTGACACAGGTGCTACCTCATCTATAGTACGTTCAGGATTAACAACAGGTTTTAAAATAAATAAAAGACAAAATGGATTAGTCATTCGGACAGCTATGGGTGATACGACAGTTCATGGGGAAGTCGACATGGAGTTGCAGATTGGCCGTTTATGTTTTAAACACCAAGTTATCGTAGCTGACATTACAGAGGACTTCCTTTTGGGATTAGACGTCGTGGAAAAGTATGGATTTATACTGGACGTGGGAGAACGTGTTCTAAGGATTGGAAATTGAGAAATTGTTCTTTCAACGGCAGATGAAATATTCCATAATATCAGGTTACTATCATCGAAGACAGTAAAAATTCCTGCACACACGGAGAAAATAATTGAGGCAGTCCTGGAGGGAAATTCAGGGGGATACCGTTTTGGCCTCGTTGAAATGGATGACTCAATTAAAACGACCGATAATGTTATCCTGGCAAGGACTTCTGCAATGGTAAAAAAGATGCTTAAAGACGGAGTTATTGAGAAATCAACCAGCCCTTGGTCGTCGCAAATAATTATAGTTGCTAAGAAGGATGGAACTTTAAGATTCTGTGTCGAATACAGGAAGCTGAATGATGTCACAAGAAAAGACAGCTATTCGTTACCCTGATTTGATGACACACTAAGTACGCTGGCAGGCTCACAGTGGTTTTCAACTCTAGATCTTAGAAGCGGATACTGGCAAGTGGGACTTCATCTAGACGACAAAGACAAGACAGCTTTTTCGACAGGAAGTGGCCTTTATCAATTCACTGTGATGCTTTTCGGCCTATACAATATACCTAACCTGGAAGACATGCCTAGTTTATCTTGATGATGTGATGGTTATGGGACGGGACTTTAAAGAGCATTTAAAGAACCTTCAAGAAGCGTTTGGAAGAATCAGAAATACACACCTGAAATTGAATCCCAAAAAGTGACTAATTTTCTAGAGAGAGGTCAAGTTCCTTGAACATGTCGTGTCTTCGGAGGGATAAAAATAGATCCAGACAAGATTTCCGCGGTACGAGATTGGCCGAGGCCAACAAATGTTCACGAAGTACGAAGGTTCCTTGGCCTATGCACTTACTACAGACGATTTGTGGAACGATTTGCTGATATTGCGAAGCTACTACACCGGCTTACAGAAGAGAAGGTTCAGTACCAATGGACACAAGAGTGCGAAACATCATTTAGAATACTAAAATCAGCACTATGTTCGAGTCCAGTTCTTTGATACCCACAACGGAAAGGTTTCTATGTATTAGACACGGATGCAAGTAATTCTGGACTTAGGTGTATTCTTTCCCAAATTCAAAACGGACAGGAAAAAGCAATTGAGTACTTCGACAAGACGTTGTCCAAGCCATAACGTAACTATTCTGTGACACGGAAGGAAGTATTGGCCATTGTCAAGTCCATAGACCATTTTCACAAGTACCTATATGGACAATTTTTAAAGTTCGGACCGACAATGCTGCATTGCAGTTGAAGACCCCAGAAGACCAACTAGCTTGCTGGATAGAAAAACTGCAACAGTACGATTTTAAAATCGAACATCGTCCTGGAAAATCCCATAGAAATGTAGGTGCTCTCTTTAGAAGACCCTGTCAGGAAGACTGCAAGCACTGCCACCGAATAGAAAAACAACAAGGGATAATAATTGTAAACATTATTAAAATTGATGTTCCTGATGATTAGACAAAAGAGACATTAAGAGAAGAGCAGTTAAAAGATCTAGAAACTGGTCCTATTCTGGAATGAAAAGGAAATGGAGCCCGACCCGACGGGAAGTGACATTTCAGACAAGTCAGTGGGACACAATGGACTGTTGAAACGAGCTTGGAAAAGTCCAGATGGGAAGGAAATTACTGTGAGATTGGTAATTCCCAGGTGTCGCATACCAAAAGTACTCCAGGAAGTGCATAATGGCACATCTGGCGGACATTTTGGCATCAACAAAACTCACAAAAGTACACGAACGACTCTACTGGGTGAACAGCCGCCAAGATGTGGAGGCTTGGTGCCGTAAACATGAAGTTTGTGAGGCAAGTAAGGGGCCACGGACAAGAAGTAAGGAACAAATGAAGCAATATAACGTCGGGGCTCCTTTTGAGCGAATTGCGATCGACGTAGCTGGTCCACTCCCCGTGACAGGTGTAGGGAAATACATCCTAGTTGCCAAGGACTATTTTAGTAAGTGGTCTGAAGCTTATGCCATACCAAACCAAGAAGCAGCCACTGTCACTCAAGCTGTGGTAGATAAACTAGTATGTCGATTTGGAGTGCCCCTAGAATTGCATTCGGACCAAGTAAGAACCTTTGAATCAGGGGTGTTTCAGAAGATGTGTCGCTTACTGGGAATTCATAAGACAAGAACAACAGCCCTACATCCACAATCAGACGGAATGGTGGGGAGATATAATAAAACAATGGAGGAGCACCTATCCAAAATGGTTGAGGAACATCAGAGAGATTGAGATCGTCACATCTTTTCCTTATGGCATACAGGGCCTCCATTCATGAAACAACAAAACAGACGCCGAATTCAGGAGGGTTCCAAGCCGGAGATCTGGTTTGGCTATATAACCCACAACGAAAGAAAGGCAGGTCCCTAAAGCTTCACCCGTCCTGGGAAGTGTGATACACTGTTGTCACCAGACTAAACGACGTTGTATACCGAATTCAGCAAAGTCCAAAATCAAAGATGAAAGTGGTGCATGTAAAGAGACTAGTCAAGTATGCAGTGAACAATGAATTGCCTGATCAGGACGTTCAGGCTTAAGAAGGGGGCAGTGTACTGGACTATGTAGACTTGGTTAGATGAGACTGAAATTGCACGAGAACGGCCGGGAATATTCTGAAATATCCTAGACTGTGTGAATGGATGTATAAATAAGACGCACGGTGGGTCGAGACTCAGTCTTAAGTTGAACGTAAACGAGTAAAGAAGAAATAAGAAAGAGACTTATAAGTGATTATAGTTAAGGCATTAATTAATCTATTGTTGTTAATTATTAATTAATTAATAAAATAGTGAGTAAGTATCACCTGGACTTTCAATTAACGAATCTACGAGTATAGGCCTATGTGGAGATAGCAAACACGTAACAATATTTACCTACCAAGGTATTGAATTGCAAATATAGTACCAAAATTTTACTACTACCAAAATATTGAATTGCAAAAACTTAGTGTATCGGGCTGTTTTGAATAATTTTGTCTATTAATGTATTCAATGTTTGTTTTTTAGTTTTACTGAAATAGTAGTTTTGTCACAACAGTTTTTCGGTAAAGTATTTGTATTGCAAGTTAATATGGTAATTTGCAATGTTCCGAATTTCTCAATCACTAAAATCCATTTTTAGCCAGATTTTTACTGAAGTAATTTAAAAGAAAATGAGTGGCAAAACCTTTCTTATGAATATTCAAAAATTCTACCTCATAGCATTGCAGTAATTTATTAAATATAATGTAAACACATGATACCATTTCTACTACTTTACGCAAGGAAATAAGAAACTTCCTCGACTTAAATTTATAATGATACTATAATTATTATAAATTATGCCAACGGCATAAGAGAGATGGTCCTGGAGTACATGTTAATTTATATATTGTGGCTTTATCCTTATCATGAATATTATATATACCTACCTTCCGAAGTGTGCGATGTGTTTAGAATATTGAGAAATTCTTCGTAATTTTTATAGCTGATAGAATTTTGCAGACATAAATATTCTTTTTCACTTTCCTAAAGGGCTTCAACAAATTCAGCTTGTTCAATTACAAGATGAATAAATCACACATATTTTAATGTATTTTGAAAGTCTAAATCCTGTTCTTGGAATACCAGAAATCTATTTTTTACACAAACTTTCATCATTTGAAAAAAAAAACATACGCACATAATTATATGAATGAACTAATACACTGCATTAATACAGCATGTTTACGAACTTCAACACTAACAATGTAATTTAAAAAATACTAATTATAGCGTGAAACCTCTCGGAAAAAACAAATACTAAGCTAGAATGTGCCTAATCCATATATAACACGTAGAAATAACTGCACTATTGTATTACAAACGTGAAACTGCTTGGTAGATTCTCGAATGCTGAAGCCTAGCGGGTGTGACGTAAGCAGGTGTGTTCGGATCAACATTGAGGCCTTGTTTTTAAGTGGTAGTGTCTTATGTGATGATCGAGTTGGATGGCAGTACGGAACTTCCATAAAATTTCGCATACGACGATCATATTTGAACGCAGGTTGGAACGTGTGTAAGGGTGCTTTGACTGTGCTTACGATTATTGCGACGATTTCCTTGCCTTTCGGTGAGCAGTGCATTAAAGGTAGCTGTCCAAATATCCTATAAATATCGACTGCTAAAATATACATTAAAAATATAAATTGTTGGGAGAAGTTTATTGAAAAATATAAACAAAATAGCTGTCATTGGGATCTAGAATCGAAAGATTGCAGCCACAAAATAACAAGAAATGCTTTTACAAAAGACCATCCTCATCAATTAGCAGTACTGTAACTACGAGGGCAGCTGCTTTCCTTCTCGATATTGTGGAAGACATAATGACGATACTGTACATCATATATACTTTTATATTCAACTAGATATCGTTGACCGATAGGTGGAAATGTGTGTAGGAAAAACGAACAAACAACAAATCGATTGCAGTTCATAGTTGCCAAATCAAAATATTTTTATTTGATTTGAATTGATTTAACGAACTTGTGATGTTATCGATATATAGCAGACAGTGATGGAATAATATAAAACTGATAGACGACAAAGACAGTTGTTTTGCGCTACTGACACACGGCTGATTTAACATTCGCTTGCGCATTGTGTCGCTCTGGCGGGCATCCATAGTGGCAAGCAGTCAACTCACTCCCCCATATTTAAACTCTAATTTGCTTACTTCTTATTTCATTAAATGCAGGTTTCGCATGAAGAAGTGTCAGGTAGTATATAGAAATATCGATATACATTAAGAGGATGTGATTTATGAATTGGATCTCCCAAGATTAGAATATACTATTTAGTTGAATTTTTTGTTTTAATTTTTTTACTTTATTAGCATATCGCCACTTTTCTAGTTCATTTGTTCTTTTTTTTTTTTTTCATTTTATCTAAAATTGTTGTGATATAGAAATTTTTACATTATTGAATTATTTCTTGAAATTTACCATCTTGTTTGTATTTTTTGTTGATTCAACCAATCATAATGCATATAGTGGTTACGTCTGTATATAAAATATTAAATAAACACCACACTATTTCATAAATTAGACACTCCTGAAAACCAAAGCACGGGCCGGGGCGACACTGTTGAAATAACGTGGGCATATAACCACTCCCCTTGACTGTCAGGGTGAAAGCCGAGCAGAGTAGTCAGCAGACGGTAAAACCAGCTATGTTCGTCATTCAACTCCCCAGCTCACTGTGCTACCGACCTCAAATAAAATTGCTATCTTGTGCTAAATGAATGTATATTTTGTAATACAATATTTATACTAACAGAAAGCAGGAAAAATATTTGTTTAAAATGGTGTAATCTTTTTTAAAAAGTAAAAAAAATTAAACAAAAAATATCTGATGTGGCCAGCACATAACTTTTTTATACCAGCATATATTATTCTGATCTAAAAAAATCATTCTGTTTAATTCTTCACTTACCTCAATTAAATTTTAATAGCGTACCTTGAAATGTTTCATTAAAATTTCAATTAATTAATTATCATTGTCATTCGATACTGTCAATAATAATTCATGTCATATATTTTAATAATTTTTTGTTATTAACATTGACATTTTTGTAACTAAATTAGACCTTTCAAACGTCAAACTGTTAAATTTATCCTAACCCCATTTTATGATGCCACATGTGTAAAATATTTCAGTTACATCAGCTTTATTTAAGTACTTGGAAAATATATTTTATTCGCTTGATATAGTAGACATGAATTACAATCTTTCATCAAGAATATATTTTTTTGTAAAGTCAAATACAAGAAGTTTGGGTCCCATAGACCCCTTTCAGAAGGCCAATTTTGCTCATCACCCAATTTTTCATTGTCTTTAGAACAAGTGTACCAAATTTGAAAGCTTTGTCTTAAAAACTGTGGCTGCTATCGCGATACTACAGACATGCGGACAGATTTTTTTTCATAAAGTTATGTTTTTTCATTATGCAATAATTTTTTTTAAAATTTTTTCCAGAAATTGTACCTATTTTCTTCTTTCATTCATTATGTCTCTTCTGGTGGTACCACACTCACCAAATTTAATGTGTCACCTAAAATGTTGTTGACAATCTTATCTGCCAAATTTGGAAAGTCTCCCACTAGTATTTTTTGAATTATCGCGGATACACTCATCCACACACACATCCACGTACCACGTACCACGTAGCGACAGACATCATTCGGAAAATAGTGAAAATGGATTCAGAAGGGTTTAAAACGTATATATCATTCAAAATCTCGAGGTCGAAAAAATCACGATTACTATACTTCCTTATATTAGGTATAAGAAAGTAAAAATTGTATAACAATAATAATAGTAAAATTATTATCAAATATGAAGGTAACCATCCCTATTTCGCTTGCATTTAATTAAAGAAACTCATCCATCTTTCAATTCAAACTTGTGAATAAGGAATTAAATCCTTTATAAACTCAACGTTTTGTTTAAATTACATTTACTGTTTAACTTTGAAAACAGTAAGAGAATATCTAATTAAGAAATTTAAATGGACAATGATTTCGTTGGATGATATATACATTTATATTAAATAAATGTTTAATAAATAGCATTGCATTTAAAGGAGTAAAATAAATTTTAAACAAATTTCAAGTCTAGTCACCCTGAATATTTCTCGAACTAAAGCAAATATCATGTTTAATAAAAACACGTCAATTTAGCCATCACGATACACTGTAAAAAAATATTATTTTTCATTTTACCCATCTCAGTTTGAAAAATTCAAATGGTTCCCCATTTTGTAGAGTGTATAAAATCTTTTGACATTCACAAAATTGGAATAAACACAAACGTTCATGAGAGCCAAAAATTCTTTAAAATTAGTAATATTACTAATACATTACATTCTATATCACTTCAAATGTTCAAAATGTCCTCCATTATTATTTAGCCTATTCTGGAACGCTTGCCGGAGTTTTTAAAGTATTTCATTGGTAATTCGCCTACATTCATAGATAATTCTAATTTAAAGTTCTTGGATACCCTCAGGTATTCTGAAACTTCTGGAGACCTCTCCTACCAATCAAATTCCCAGTAAATCTTTAATCCAATCATTGTCTCACAGGTAGAGTATAATGAGGGGAACCTATGTTTTGTTGAAAATTCAAATTGTGTTCTCTAAGCATTATATATTCTCTCCTATATCAACCTGATTCTAAATGGATGATGAATGGATCTATAAGATTTTCTAGGAGGTTTATATACAGTTGTCTATTCAAATTTTCCAAATAGGTCCATCCTCAGAATACCAGCCCCCGCCGATGTATTCTAGGAAAATTGAATATGACCTAAAATGTGAATTCTCCTAGCCCCAGTATCTGTCATCATATTTGTTCACAATTATGTTTGATCAAAATGAAAGTAGATGCATTTCTGAAACAGATATTGTTTAATAAATTTAAATCGTTTGTAATTCTTTGAATTCTCCTGCCATAATCATATTTACTGACTTATTGAAGAATTTGAAATTTAAAAGGGAAGAACTTTTCATTTTCAGCTTCTTGTGTACTGAACTAACAGAGATGAGACAACTTAGCCACTTTGGCAGTAGAGATTGTGGGATGTTGAGCGAAATTACCGAGAACTTTGATTTATGTAACTTCATCCAAAATTCTAATTTGTGTTTTTTTTATTACGTATGGGATCAGTTTCTGCGAACTTCTTCACCAGATCTATTACGTATTGGTGACTTCTGGGATGCCCCTCGAGCGATTCTAAGATCACTACGATTTTCAGCTTCATAATTGAAAACTATGTCTATTCTGATCTTTCTGCCAAAGTATACACCATTTTTGAAAAATTTCGTAGTTTATACTAATCGTATCCGTAATACCAATAAATGCTTATTAACGACCGTCGACTTAAATATCTCTGAGATAACAAAAATATGTAAAAATCTATTCTCTGTGAAATTTTTATTCTGAACACTTGGGGAAAAATAAGCAAAATAGGCATTTAAGTTCATTTTTTATAGACATCAGCTATTTTTACTTGAATTATACGAATTCTGTCAAATTAGGTAATACATCATTCGATAATTATTGTAAGAAGTTTAGATTCTAAAATACATTGATACAAAATATATTTGAAATCACTAATCATCTGACTCGTATTACTCTATTAGTGTAACTATGTAATAATGTTTTAAAGGAACAAGTCAAACATATAATGAAATTAATTCTCTATCTGCCTCAACACATACACAGTCAATATGAGTGCAATTATTATCATTATTCAGAAATAGCTCAGAAGATTGTTTAATGTTTAATTCCTAAAATTTCAGAAACATGTAAAAGGTTTAACCTATTACCAGCCGTAACTCATTATTGAGAAAATTAATATTCAATAGCCTAGAATCAAGACCTCGTAAGTGAATATTTAAAAGGCTTTCAAATGCAAGGTACTGATTTTAGGTCATCGTATTTCTTTTATATGTATATAGGATTTTTTTATCCTCTCAGGTCAGCCTGCCTGATAGTTATGGTGACCCTGCAGCCAAGGAGACTTATTGTATATTGTGTATTGTGTATTGTGTATATAGGACAGGATGTACCTATACAACACATGAATATGTATGAAATTTGTACTACAGTTAAATAGTCGTGGCATTATTGGCGGGTTACCTTAGATAAAATCAAAGCCATATTGAAAACATATTTATATTTTCAAATATGAAATTATCAAATAATGTTTATTTATTTTAAGGTATTTATTTTTTATGAAACAGCATAAAGCAAGTATCATATGTAAAGCCGAGGTTTATACATGTTAGCATCTTTTGTAGTTTTGTCATTATTCAGATGCAAATACAGTTTGTATGTTTTATAGGCATAGAACAATATACAACGTACGGCATCTGGAGAATGCGTCCAGTAGATGTCTTCCTGCAAGTTTATGATATCTAATAAATAATAATATTCCAATAAACGATTTGAAATCATCTTGGTAGAGATAAAAATGTTGTTATTTGTTTTTACCTCACATACAATTTGCTTCGTTTTTAAATCATTTTTCTATGTCTTTAACACTAAGAAACTGCTTTCTAAACATTTACAAAATTACACAAAATTCGCTAGTTACTACACAACAAACGAAAACACAGTAATGAGCTAAACCATAACCAAACTCTTCTTTTTCCACATATATCAAACGCCTTAAGCTTCTGGCCAATGTCCCATTTATGGGACACCAAGAAGAACTATTGTTTCACAAAATAAAAACATTTAGAAAATATTAAACAATGTAGATTACAAGGTCACTATTTCGCACTAGAATGCTGTAATATGAAATACAATTATTTATTTCTAATAAAAAATATTTAAAATCGAAATTGTTGAAAAAAAATTAAAAATGCACCAGCTGGATAAGCGATAATATGGTTTCTATGTTACAAACTTAAGATTTAACCATAAGTAGGTATATACATAAATCAGTCAGCTTTTCAACTTAAAAAAGAAGATACTTTAAACATAGCGATTAACAAATGAATACTCCAAAACTAGTCGTTCCAAAAAATACGATGTTTGCGGGTAATGGGTTGATATCTTTTTCAAGTCGTTTCAAAATGTTCTCTTATTTTATCGATTTGATGTAAAATAGTTATATTATGACCTTGCGATTCAGCCCTCATTATTTATTTATCAGAAAAATGAAATTTCCAGTAGGTACTTCTAGTAGATTCCTCGTATTTGGAATTTGATTAAATTTAGAATAACTCAAGGTATCATTTAACATTCTGAAGTAGTTGTAAGAAATACGAGTTCCACAGCAAATTTATATTTCAATTGGATTTTATTTCCTCCCACCTATTTCGTGAAACATTGCTGGAAGGTAATAGGCGGCCCACATGCGGATATGAGGAGCAGAATACAGAATGAAATAACAATTTATGTTTTAAAAGCAGCTTCGCTTTGTTAAGGACGTTATTAAATGTACGTGCGTGTAAAGTCCCAGGAGATATTTAACTGAGAATATATCACTCTGCAAAGAAGATAACTCTATTGTCTTATTTTTATGGCACGGTATGCTTCATTACTGATATACAAGGGATGATTAACAGTGACTTTATTTGATAAATCTATACAAAATGATCAAGACTGCGAAAACTGTTGACATTCATGCACGACACTCATACTTTAAAATTTATTATTGAGACACACTAGCACACAACGAACATGTTTCCTTGTGTCAATTCTATTAGGTGACTTTAATATTGATTTTTTAAATCACTTATAAACTCATTTAATAAATATACACACAATATCATTAATTAACTTAAGTGAATTTATGCAATAGAATCTCACATTCTAACAATCACTGGCCGACACAATTTTTGTAACATAATACCTCCAAGCGTAAGACTGAAGAGCCTACGCACCTATGTGAGCACGGTGTGAATTCCAAGTCCAGATCAACGGAGACGAGGAAAAGTGTTTGAGGAGAGTACCTCCCTTTATATGCCGCTGGTAGCTGATATAAATAACTGTATATTTGTTTTGATTTTTATGATAAAGGAATATCAACCTCATTTTATTTAGTTGAAGTTTGATACCGATAACCTTAACCTCGTTTGTCACCAAATATGCTGTGAACTTTCAGTGTGGCCACATTCAAGGTATTTAAAACCTTGTCTTAATCACTGTTACATACTCTGTGAATAAGGGTTGTGTCTTTAGTAAGTATTTTAATTAACATTTGAGGCACAGTTATTGTAAAGTAATGTATATGTGTTATTCTCATTGTTGAAAGTTGTACAAATATAGCCTGTTACATAAGAAAATCATGAAATTATTTGGTAAAAATTTTAATTGGAATTATTATTACTAACATTATTTTTTTTTTATTCCTATTCTTCTTAAAGTAATATTTATCCTTTGTATTAACAAGATACGTTTTAATGTAACTTATCTTAGTTTTATATCAATTTAAATTAAAGATTATATTAAAACAAATTAAATGTATATTTCCATGTTCTTAATTTCATGATTCGAGTAAATTAATTAATTGTTATTCCTTTCCCTATACAGTAAAATAATAACAAATTCCAAATCTGGTTTGGTCGACATTATCGGAAAATAAATTAATTGGACGTTCGGTCTGGAAATAAACGGAGAATAGGGTAAAGGTATTCTAGAAAATTATTCATTATAATAGTCTGTTTGAGGAAAAGAGAATGAAATTATGATTAAATGAATAATAATTAACAGTCTTGATGAATTGTTATTGTATAAATTTGGTTGTCATAATTCAAAATTAATCCTGATTTAATTAAAATAGGTTGATAGATAATAGGTATACGAAGGTTATTATAAAATATAAAACTGTTATAAATATAATATAATGGTGTATATGGAACTTCGTAATAATCGCAGTGTTATGTAATTTTATGCTTCACAATTTCATGCCTCTCATGTAGGTAATTGTTTCTACAAAACAATTATACAGGGTGATTCCGAAATAAACCGAAGTATATAATGTAAGAATAAAAAAATAAATTGGTTATTTAAAACATTTGTTAAATTACATGCTTCATTGCGTAAAGCGATACTTTAAATTGTTCTACAACAATAGTTGAACGTGTTGTGGAATTATTCTTGTATCAGTATGAATTAAGTTACCTTCCATTATTGCATATAACCTGTATTGCAATATTAAAATACAAAAAACTCCAAACTTTCGTTTCCCGTATTAATGTTTAAAAAAAAGTTAGGAAAAAAATTATAGCGAAAATTCACCATCATCGTCACTCTTCCTATGGGTCGACCGACGTAGAGCACCGACTTTAGTCGTTGTGATTACCGACCAAATGTTCACGAAATTTTACGTCGGCTTAAGGTGGTTGTCAAGCTATTACCAACCTTATTTAAAATTGGGTTAAGTAGTGAAAATAACCAACTTTGTATATTATTCTATTTGTCGTAAATATGATATGAAGTAGGTCGAAAACATGTAGTGACCCCATAAGAATAATATTTATTTTAAGAATTAAAGTACTATTTTTATTTTTTTACTTTTAAAAAATATTTCCCTTTACCAAAGAAAACGCAATTGAAATATTGTATAATTAATTTTACGAATAAATATAAACATTTTTGTTTACTTTATTTGAAAAAAGAGGCAAATTTTGTGTATATAAAATAATTGTAAACACACAATCAACATGGCTGCCTATTCGTTTCTTCTGTGAAACCATAAAATATGGCGAAGTCGGGAACTATTACCTAACTGACTACTTGTGATAGCTCCAAATAAATTCACGAATTCCGATTTACTGTTATGATAAATGCAATTATTTCTACTAACAGCGACGTCAAGATGAAATAATTTTACCTGTACCAACTTTTCGTAGGCTCAGGTGCAGAAATCTATACTAACACTAATGTTCATTCCAAAGAATCACGCTAATATCAACTCTGCGTTGCAGTTGGTGTATAAATCTGTACTAAATATCTACCAATACCTGTATTATCAACATTAATTTTAAGGTTATGTTAAGCCGAGGCCCAAAGGTCACACACCAACATCGAGCCGACCTTGCTAGATGACTACATCAGTCAGTAACGTTTAACCAACGTTGGAAAGTAAGCCAAAAATGAACTATACTTACTTAATCAATTACCAACGTTTAATCAACATTGGATAATGATCTGAGAACACACCCAACGTATTTTGTAAAAATCTGACATCAAATCAAAGTTGGTAAATGTGCTAGACGTACATAGTAGATTTGCGAAGTTCAGGCTACGTTGCTCCGACGTTTTATCATAACTGTAAAATTGACTATTATTTGTAGTAATTCTTATGTTGAAATTAGTAAAAAAGTAGTCGATAATTGGTGAAATGTTACTTGGGTATGTTGTATTTACACCCTCTAATAAGTTGTAGGTCCCTTATGAACTGATTTAACGCAAATGTTTATATACAAAACTTAACTTATTTTTTATAGTCCTATCACCTCCTTGAAGAAAGGTACTTAATTAGAGGACACCCTGTATATAAAAATATGTTTCAAATCATCTTCCGTGCATTAAAAATTATATCTTACATTAAACCTGCCTGGCTCACATATTATTTGATCATTAAAACGGGTTAAAAATATTCTATCTACTCTTTATCTCTAAATTATGTAAATTTTTATAGAAAAAACAAACATTAGATCACCACTTATTTAGATGTTATATTACCTGCCGATAATTACAAATTATAGAAAACTGTCAGACTTGGCCAAAATGTCAAGAATACATAAATGCGTTCAATTTTTCAAGGATGCTTTTTAAACAAGGCAACCTTTTTAAATATTGTAAATGCGACGTACAATATATTCAAATTATTTCATTGTTTAATGCCAGTTAAACCCATAATTTACATTGAGATCGTTTGGAATTTTTATTATTTGTAATTATCAAAAAAATTTAAGCACAAGCGAAGATTAAGAATGAAATATAATATGTTATTGACAAAGTATTCGACCTACTCAATTTTAGTGATTTATTAACAGAAATATATCTGCATATTTAATGAAAGTATTAGTTAATGATCAAAAAGGTGAATTTCATTTACCACATGCCACAAAAGATTGTTAAATCTACAGCGCATAGTAACATATGTATAGTTTATGACTTCGCTGTTCTATTTATTGTTCACTTTTTACTCTTAATTTAACATATTTATTGTTATTACTCCATGACTATTCGTTTTTCATAGTAAATGGTTCTTGTTTGAAGCACCTTCAATTTAAGCAATGGTTCTATAGCATGCAGCAGCATATCTAATCACACTAGATGGAAGAGTCCATGACAGAAAGTATTCATATTATATTAAGCAACAAGAAGTCGCCGTAAGTAGTTATCAGCAAGTATTTTAAAATTGCAGGTGACTGTGTCGAAACATCTCAAACTAATCAGTCATATGGAACTACATACAAAAAATCCAGTACCTGTGTAAATGCATATATCACGCCAAAGATAAAATTTTAAATCCTTACGTCAGAAACGTAATTATTATTATTAATTAATATATTACTAATCCACGCAATTTCCGCTTAGGTACAGATATTTCATGTACTGGTGAGCAAGATGCTGAAAATTTCAGAACCTCTCAAAGGGTCAAACTCCCAAAGGAAGGCAATATTACGTATTATTGCTTGAATATTCACATTTGTCTTAAAATAGAATTTTGAAGAACATACATAAGCGATTTTGAATTAATGTAATAGACTTATTCCAGTAGGCCACTTATTATAAATAATGACATCTGATGCCCATTATATCTATCTGACTACTAGATATGTATATTATTTGCTGATTGCAGTGATAACAATGACATAATGTTAAATTAATGCTCAAATGATGAAATTCATGGTTTAAGTCGGACATTACCCTTTCATAAACTTCGAATATCCAAAAAAAAACATCTATAAAGCTATTCAAAGAACTGAGCTGAAGGTTAGAGTGCAAATAGAATATTTAAATTTATTTATTAATTATACAGGAGTCCTCAAGAAATATAGTGTTGTTATATGTATAAAATAATGGTTGGACGAGTCAACTGTATTTGCATAATATCTTGAATTTATAACCTGACAGCAGATAATTAACAAACAATTAATTATATGGTATGGTGGAATCTACAGTTAATGTTAATAATATTTCCTGTGTACTATCTAAAATGTTAACATTGACATCGTAATTCTTGTGATATGAGGGTCCTTCACAAAAATTACTACACATAATTTTAGCAATTCATTCCAGTGCTGCCATCCAGAAATTAATTAATGTAATGCATTTTCTCCATGGATCAATCTGGCTGGTTTATTTTGCTATTACAAATGCTAAATAATTACATGACCATTCGATTACCGATGTCTCATTTTGCATTTATTAATGTTCGAAACCTAATACTGTGGTAAATGGAAATTTAACAACAATAATTATCATTAATTTTGAGAAGATTTTGACTAATTTTGTTGAGCATTTTATGCAAGGAAGTCCCATAATAGTATAGACAGGGTGATTCTAGAAAATGCGACTATTTTAACCAAATACAGGTAAAAAAAAGCAAGACGCGTAATTTTTTCTTTTATTTTTTTTTTAACCTGATTAAAACATGGATCTTCTATTCCGACCACCATTGAGATATCCCAAAAAAGTGTTCTTGAAAATTTTTCGGAAACTGGAAGGTTTAAAAAAACAAAAATTAATGTTGTGGTCTATACTAATGCCTTCTTTAAGGCAAAAATGGACATATTCAACAACCCTCGACTTGATTAGTTAATTTTGTATTCTGCGATATTTACCCTTTGCTAAAAGATAACTATATGAATTCTCTAGTTGATCTAGAATCAATAACTATTTGACTAATTACACTAAGGATTCTAAAAAAAGTATACTGTATAAACAGCCTTTGCAGTCAGTCAAAATATCTATCATGAAATTAAGCCATGCTTTAGAAAATATCCTCGGTGTTTTATATGAGGTGCCTCAAGGTTCCATCTCAGGCCCTTTGTTGTTTGGTGTTTGCACTATTAACATATTGCATTCTTTGAAAAGTTGTAAAGTGTAAGTATGGACTGAGTCGTACATTACTTTTCGTCTCAAGAACATATAAATATTAAAATGTCTTCATGCACTTTGGTGCGAAATGCATCCAGAGCATCGCGCCCTCTCTCAACAACACTTGAGAAATCAAGTATCCTTCTTGCGTAGGACAGGTTACGTAAGGGCACCCCGACAGCTGGAAGAACTACCAGCCGCAGTCCCACCGCGGCAATTACCAGCTGATGGGGAACATTCTTTAGAGTTCACCGATGTAGACTTAAGGACGAGGGTTAGCCTTAACACCAGGGCTAACCTAAGACCACAAAACCTGGCTAGAATGGACGCGGTCATCGATGAGGAACTTCCAGAAGATGCAGACATCTTGCAAAGCAACTGTGCCGTATACAACGCCGCGAAGCAACTCGTCCCCCCGTGAGAGGTCAACCAATCACGGGGTCGAGAAAGCCAAGCGGCGTGTACAGAAAATCGAGGGCAAGATACAGTCGGCCAGACAAAACGCTTCTCGCATCCAGAATATGGTGGAATACAAGACGAGTGGTAGAGTTTTTACTCCCAAAATCCGGCGCATAGCAGCCGGATAAAGACGTCAATACCATACTCTAAATCTGACAGTGATGCTTACCAACAAGCAGCACTGTCTTGATAGGATCCGAGCGCTCATGGCGATAAAGAAAACATTGAAGAGGTAGGTGAGGAGTATGGAGCAGAACAATTTGTTCAGTACGAATCCTTCCCGCCTCTTTCAAGAGCCACAGCGTGTTGTCGAGAATCCACCGACTGTAGAAGATGTCGAAACCTTCTGGAAGGGAATCTACGAAACGACGCGTCCATTCAATAGCGACACTCCAGCAATTGCACACTTCGAGGCTCTGTGCCACAGCCAACTTGAAGAGCTAGAAGAAGTATGCCCGGCAATCAGCACGGAAAAAGTCCAACAAGCATATGTTGGTACCAAGAACTTTGCTGCCCCGGGCCCAGACGGCATTAACAACTGGTGGTGGAAGAAATTTCCATCCACTCACCGCCGTCTGGTGCGAGTTTTTACCTCGCAGCAGATTCCGGATTGGTTCGTCGAGGGACGTACTGTGCTTATCCCTAAAAAAGGGGGATCTTTCCGACCCGAAGAATTATAGGCCGATCACTTGCCTCAACTCCTGCTACAAAATATTCACACGTATCTTGTATGCTAGGACACTGAGGTCTGTTGATCGCGTCTTGCAGCAGATACACGAACAGCGTGGTGCCAAAAAGGGCATGTCAGACTGCAAGGACAGCCTTAAGTGGTAAATTTAATAGATCGCAATATTAAGAAATAAAATATTTCAGTCAACATCAAATATTTATTGATTCAAGTAAATCATCAGTTTTGTTTAAATAATACAGTTGTTGAACGAAATGGCACATTTCTTACATTAAATGTTAAATGTAACAGATTCCAATAATCTCTACTTTTGAACTGAATAAATGAAATCTTTGATTAAGTATAAGTTAGTATTGAATATTGTTCTAAATTTCCTCTTAACTGAAGTAGAACCATTATTCTAAAGTTAATAATTAGTTATCATTAAAAGAAGAAGACTGCGATAATGACTTTTAAGAATAACGTTTTCCTTGATGGAAAAATATCTATTCTTGCGGATGTATAAGTACAATAATGTCTAGTTTAGATTTTTTTTCCGTGTACAATGTCTTTCAGAATACCAAGGAGAACCATGTTTTGAGATTATAAGATGGCTCATAATTATTATTGCGTGAAATAATGATATTTGTTTTTGTCACATATTAATAACATCCTTTAGTAAACCAAGGAAATTATTCACTTAGGTTAGTTGTTATTAAACTTGAATTACAAATACAACAAATGACATATTTCGCAGTCACAACATAATCTTTCTCTTAGCCAAACCCAATTTGGTAGTCATCAGAATATAAAGATAAAGTTTATATTATATATTTATCAGTGGCAGAGTTTCTTTTAATTATTTTATTATAAATTTAAATAAATATTGTTAATGGTCGCAGAAAAAAATTGGAAACAAAACTTTTTTTAAAGTTACTAAAAGTATGACTTTTTGGGTCCGAAATTAAAGTACCAAAAAAGTTTAAATTTTTGCTTCAGATGTGATAAATCAATGAAGAGACATATCGGCAAAAAGAAATCTTTATCTTTTTCAAACTATTATTAGGTTTATCATTCCGCAACGGAACATTATGAATCCACAAGTCGTCTCAATCTAACCCGGTTATTGACAATTAGTTTGATTTCTCTCCAGGATTTGCCCAACGTTTTTGTCTCTTCGAGAACTGTTCATCTTCATGTGATCTTCGGTCGGCCCCTACCGTGTCAGCCTTTGAGGATCCTCTCAATGGTTTGCCGTGTGCGACATCTTTTCTCAATTTCTCTTTCAACAGGTTTCTGTTCAGTTTTTCTTCAGAGTTCTATATTGGTGAATCAATTAGGCGAGTAAATTCCCAGTATTCCTCGTAAACACCTGTTTATAAAGAGCTGGATTCTTCTGTTATTTATTCTTGTTACTTTCCAAATTTTGCATATAATAGAACCGATTTAACATTGGAATTGAAGATAAGAGTCTTAGTTTTATTGGAGTACTTTCTAGATTTACAGACGTTTTAAGCATTCCAAAGATTTTTCTGACTTTTTGTATCCTCTCTTCAACGTCACGGTCGGTACCACCATCTTTATCAATTATACTGCCTAGATAAACGAATTGTAGTCATTCGACTTTTTGCTTCATATCCTCCGGACAACGTACATATGTTATTCACATAATCTAGGTCTTCTAACCGCCCGTTATGGTTCTACCTTATTCCTCTAGGGGCATCAATTGCCTTGCACAATGCGTAGTTCAGTATGATAATAAAGAGTAAGAGAGAAAGGACATCCTGTTTGAATCCTATGTTTACTGGTATATCCGCGCTTTCTCTCTAATCACCCTCCAACTCTGCAAATAGAGTTCACGTATAAGTCTTTGATATTTCGGACTATTCTGTCCGGCACTCTTTTCCCTAAGTTGGTGGGAGGCGCGTTCAGTCTGTTCATATCAGGTATAGAGATGATCAAAATTCGTTGGAGTTCTCAGTTATTATGTACAAGATTAATATTATCTCTACAAGATAGAATTTTTTCTTAATTCTGCCTGTTCGTTCCTAAGTGAGTTCTATTACTTTTATAATTATGTTATTTAAGTGTTGACGTTAATATTTTACTAGCTGTATTTAGTAATATAATTCCACTCTAGTTTCGGCAGTTGCTAAGATCACCTTTCTTTGAAAGTGGTATTCTAAGGCGTTTTCTCCATTCGTTTGGGATGGTTTCGATATTCAACAACGATTCGATAACCGGATGTAAAAGACTATCTGTGATTTGAGGACAAAGAGTAATGAACTCTTGCAGAATATTATCTGGTCCAGCAGCTTTACCTGATTTAAGGCGTTTAGGCAGCATTTTCGTATCACGTGAAGGCACCTTTCTGTCAAATCTTAAATCTCGTTGAGCTGGTTCTGGTTGTTTTTGATGTAGTTCTGCTGTACAGTTAGACATTCACTAAAATGTTCCCTCGATCGTTCTAACTACTTCTCAGGTGATGCTAACATTTCACCGTTGTTGCCTCCTATTTTAGTAGAGTTGGAAATTATGTTGTTCGGCAAGTCACCTAGTTATTTGGTACAGAATACGTAAGTCACTTCTTTTTGTAGCATCTTTTGCTGCTTATGCTAGTTTAGCAATCCATTGTCTTTTAACAGTTTGACACTTCCTTTTACATTAGTATTAGCATTAGCTATGCTGTACTTTTTTTGTCATCTTTGTTTCTCGTACTCACTGGCTTAAGCAATTAATTTTTCTTTTATTTATCTCCGTTTAATAATTAACGTCCAATACTCATTAAACTCTTTTCTGCCATGCCTCTTTATATCCAGAATGTTCTCACTTGCCCTTGCAGCACCCTTTTCAGTGTATGTCCAGTTGTGATTGTTCATTAATTCAATCGTTCCCTAGTAATTACTTACTCAAATTATTACGATTAGGTAATTAATTAGATCTTGAGCTTCAGTCCTCAAAGAATATTTTATATATTACATTATAATTTCAAATATCCTGTTCTCTGAAACCATCAATGTTTATTACATTGGGGTTTATTAGTATTTAGTTACTTTGCATCCTTTAAATGAACTGTCCAGACGAAGCTAAAAGTAGAAACACGGTCGGCAGATGTTTTAAAGTCTTTAAAGTGATTGTTCAACTGATGAGTATCTTTTGTTTTATTTATTTTTGGTTTTACTGAACAGAATAGTTGGAATTAAAAATAATATTATTGAGACAGTCATACTGAACATAATGTGCATATTATCTTTTTTGTAATCCAAGTTTCAGCGTTTTGGTAAATAGCCGGGAAAATAATTGTTTAAGAAGATATATGTTGTACTTATCTATGATTAGTTTTGTAAAAGTAGTAAATTATAATTAGCAAAAAAATTTGTCAACGTTATTATTTTATTATTTTATCATTCCACTCTATATTTTAAACTTTTACCAAGAAGAGGAAACTTAATTTATTTTTATTTTTATAATATTTTATTTAATGTGTTGACTTTAATTATTTCACTAAAAAGTTTAATAAAAAAATACAATAATACAAACTACATTTCACAACAATAACATATATTTTTCGAAATATTCACATTTTAATTTTATTTTTCAGAAATTTTCGGGTATTATCTATTCTCCATTTTCAGTTATAAGTCCAATGGAATATATCCCTAAAGGGTACTTTATTTTAGAAACATTTTATCACAGCACATAAACTCCCAATGAAGGTATCTTAACAAAATTTATTAAATAATCACAGATGTACCGACATATGGCAGAACGACAGACAATTTTACAGGCTGCTAGAACGTCCGACAGGCAGACAGAGAAATGTAAACAAATTTCTTATGTAATTTATTTCAGAGAAAACTTTATTGAAGGGTTATAGCTTTGTACTGAAAATTCTGTGTCCTGACTAAAAACCGGAAATTTGTTCCCCGGAGTTCTTCTGCAAGAATGATTCTACGCATCTAGTGTCTTTTGTTTGGAGAGCCCTAGTAATTTGAGAAGTTTTTCAGAATTATAGTCAGCCATTCGGAAATAATTCTTAAGATATTTGGATCAATATCGCACAACAAACTACCTTAAAAATTTCAAGGCACTGTCGTTATATTTTATATTAACCTGTTTTTTTCTTTTGACAAATATAATTGCCTTTTTTTATAGTCACAGTGAAATTTCGCACGAAAGTGTAACACATTTTTATTCAGGAAAACATATGTCTTGTGTGCGACATAAATAAAATAAATTAGCTGTTCCGATTAGTGAGGTCATTATTATCAAAATTTGTGTATACGCCTCTTATTTACTTATTTATTTTGGCGGTGTGAGCCACCCCAATTCCCGATCAAAAAATCAATCAAAAAATGTATTGCTTAGAATTAGAAAGCCACTGGTTCAAATTACTGATTCCAAGGTAAAAATTAAATGTAAGTGACATTAATGAATGGAAAAAATATACATTTTGAGGTCAATTATAGCGATACGACACTCTTGTTACATAAAATACTAATTTGACTTTCTTTACTAATACTGGATATGCGAGTAGATATCGCTTCTTTAGTTATTTTTTTTAGTACGCCGCTGAAGTAGGGAAATGGTTCCGGGTAAACGCAGGTGCATGAATCTATCTCCGAAGTGGACATCGACTTCGCGGCGGGCATTTGGTCTGACCGATGCGAGAGAGGATTTTAGGATATTTCTCTCATCTGATCAGGTGGGACGTAGCCCATGAGCTCGCCCATCCCAACACTCGCTCAGCACTTAAGTGTAACCATCGACTTCGACAAATCGATATTAAACAACTGTGGTCTTCTAACGTGGTAGAAATTTACACAACCATAATGAGATTCTATCCAGACACAATGATATTGATTGGATAATAATGTGTAATTTTCCTGAATAATTTCTTTGTAGGTTTAATTTTTTTGTTGTTGCTACCATTAATTTTTTTAACCTTACAAAATATCGTTAACTTACAAATAATTACTAGTGTCTGCCTAAAAAATATGGATATAATAAGCATGTTTTACAATGAAAAGTATTTAGAAAAGCACTTCAATTATAATCCATGAAGATATGAAATTATGAAGGAACATTTTTTAGGAAGACAATGAATGAAACTGGCTATCATATTCCTACATATTCATTCAACATACAAAATATGACATTTATTTTGAAGGATGCATTGAATATTAATACGAATCTTTTAAAAAACATATGCCGAAATGAATATCTTTGGAATGGAATGTTTCTATAATATGATATTCCTCACGTGAATACAGATTCCCACATCTCTAGTTCTTCGGTACACAAATAGATGGTGCTAATTATAAACCGTTATCACATGTCAGTTGACTGTCACTAATAGTGAAAAAAGGAAAGCTGCAAATGGGCATAATGCGCAGGCAGATTACCAATGCAATGCAATGCACATTTTGATCTAACTATGGCCAAAGTTGCTGGCTGCATGCAGTGTTGGCACCTTGATGGATATATCCCGAGAGATTTTTGAGGTCTACAAAGGACAAAGAGATATTCACGTAATTTTGAGGAATCTTTCAAAACTATGAAAAAATGAAATAAATAATATTTCTTTTGTTATTGGTCGCTGCTTTTATTTTATTTAATTGATTGATTTCCCACCATTTTGTGGTCCTAAAGAGATACAACAAATATTGTGCTGGTTCATTCGGGCGCCATTATTTAGGTCTAATGGAAATGTGCTGTGACTTGAATCTAATATTATACGTATATTATAGAACATCTGCACATGACGTCAAGCTTTTAAGGTCGTTGCTTGAAGGATAAACAAATAATACATCATAACCTCACTTCAGTTCCTTATAATTTAAAAATATCGTTGTACTTATTTAACAACTTTTTAAATTTTTGTCTCCTTGCATTTTTAATTAAAACGCTAAGTTTTTGTACTGTGGTGGGTTGTGAAAATATCGTGGCAATAGACAGTGTCAGTTTGTATAGAATTTCATCAGTCCTTGATAATCATAAATAATATAATCAATTGGCGTGTGATAATAATCAGTAAATTTTCTGACACAGGAAACACAGGAATGCGTTCACAATAAAATATTACAACCAATCAATAAACTATTATGTGACTAAATAGCATTTGAGGTTATGGTCTCTTCTTTGTTTTACCTCCAAGCAAGTTATAAGGTCATGTGCCGCAGATGTTCTATGTTCTTCCCTGGAAAATTGACGTGACCCGAGGTTATAAATAGGCCTCGGGAGATATTCAGTGTCTGAATAAAGTCTGATATTTTTTATATTTTACTCATTTTTATTTTATATTATAATATTTTACTACATAATTTAAACTAATTGGGACATAATTTAAACTTGGCGGGATTTTTTAAAGAAAATATGGGATATTTTATGCATGCTCGTGGGATGGTTTGTTATGTTCAGATGTCAACACTGGATGCATGCGTGATATATTGTACAAATGTCAAAATATATTTAACAACAGATTTTATACATTCTCTTATGCAGGTACATAAACAACTTACTTAAACATATTTTTTTCTTTTTTCGGAAATAGTTACTCTTTACAAAAAGTTTTACTCGTCTGAAAAATGAGATTCGCATGGAAATTTTCAACGTCCAATATATAGGGTACACAAAAATTATGAAAACATAAAAATAATTTGAGATAACTATCTTCATTTTCAACTTTAGGGAAAACTAGCAAATAAAAAAAATTAAGAATTAAAACGATATGATTTATCACGACCACGATCGTACTGTATCATTTCGATACGATCCATAATACAAGATTAGCATACCAGTAGGTATGCTAATCCGGCGACCGAATTTCTTTCACTTCTGTGCATGACGTCAGCGAAATTTAAATTATTGAAATTGTGAGGTTGTCATTGTTTTACTGTCAAGTAGTTATCGGTGCTGTTAAGACAACTATTGTAAATTTTAAAATTGCCAAATTATGCTATAGCTGGCTGTAGAAATTATAATTGAATAACCAAAGGAATTGATATAAGGAATTGATATAAGGTATAGTAGGAGAAATCGCTTTAGTGACGGGACGTGCTAGGTAAGACGCGAAATGAGGGCGGGAAATGTCTAACACATAACATCTTCCGTCATTTACACCATGTTACTCATGACACCGTAAAAAAGGATGGACTAATGAATCTAGAAAATGTCAACCAATCCCATTGCCCCTAATAAAGGGTCTCGGTTGATTATATCACACTGTGGATCACTTGATGGATGGGTTGATAATGCCTTGAAATTGTGCGGAAAAACATGGAGGACTATAACATGGATTACCACAAGAACATGGAGGGGGAAATATTTGAGGAATGGTTTGAAAATACCCTAATTTCAAAATTAAAATCGAATAGCATTATTGTTTTTGACAATGCAAAGTACCATTCGACACAACTGTATAAAATTCCTAACAAGAGTTCTACTAATCTGGGGTTACAAATTCTGTTAATGGAACATGATCACTATTATGAGGAAGAATATAATAAAGTACAAGGCTTGGAAGTCCTGCAAACAAAAAATTATGAGAAGTATATTATAGACACTGTAGCGGACAGATATGGCCGCAAAGTGTTGAGATTACCGCCATATTTCTGTAGTTTCAACCCGACTGAATTTATTTGGTACAAATTGAAGAAAAATGTCAGAATCGTAAATATTTCGAAAAAAATCGTAGAGTTAATTTAAAATGAAGTGTCGAAAATTAACAAAGAAGATTGGGAAAAAGAATTAGGAGAGTAATTACAATTGAAGATGATTATTTAAAAATTGCTCAATGTCATACAAATGGTGGAAATAAATATATTTTAAATTTGAACGAGGATAGTAGTTCATCTGAAAATGAAGAAGAGGGTGAGAAGTGCGAGAACTTAGCAGAAAAAGCGATGTGAGGTGAGGTAAAGTGAAGTGATGTGAAGTGAGGAAGTGAATTTTGTGATATTACCTGTATTTCAGTTTTTGTGCTTTCATAGTTCAATGCTTGAGCAATATTCTTTTTCAGGATGTTATTAGTTATTAATATATTTTTTTCATTTTGACAAAAATACGACTTTCTGCTTTTATTATAGTAGTAACTTTACTATTAGAATTTATTTTTAGTTTATTTATTGAGAAAAATATTTGTTTCTTTTTCTATTTTGAGAGTATATTTTTTGTTTTTACTTTGTTTTTAAAGGTTTCTTGAAACTTTATAGAATTTATTTATTCTATACTAATATTCCATACCCATCCTTTCCTGGCAAGAAATACTCATAGCTCCTCGTGTTTCTTGCTGAATAGCAACAATTTATATTAAGCGAACTTGAATACTGTAACTATAGCATGTGTGTAATCAATACTTTAAATTCAGTACTTTTATTTCAAGTTAATACTTTTTTCTACAATTGCTAATTTGTTACTAGCTAAACTAAGCACAAAAACCTACATTGAAAAAGTATACGAGCGAGCAATACAGATAAATCCAGCTCAGCGTTCTGTAGCGTCTTACCCCGCACGTCCCGTCACTAAAGCGATTTCTCCTACTATATTTTCATTTTCCTAAGGACAAAGCTCTTGTGGAACAGCGAATTGTGGCCTGGCGCTGCAGTGATAAAATAAATTTAAATATAATAAAGTTATCTAATACCTAATCGTAACCAGTAGAAACGTTACTAAAAGCCTAAAAGTTTGGAATGCTTAACAAAACTTGATTAATAGGTTTCTCCGTAAGCTGACATTAAATGTATGAATTTATAGACATATATAAACCTACTTTCAGAGTTAACTACTTATTGTACAAAGCCGATTTAGTTCAAATTTAAATTAGTTGCATGATATATTTCCTTGAAGCACCCGATTTTCTCATTCGAAGATAAGGTAAGGGTATTTAATATTATAATAAATAATACATAATAAGTTTACTTTCATCATAATCTGACTTTATCATATACTGTAGAGAAGGAAGATGCCAAAAGTACTCTTCGTAGATGATTTCGTCGTGAGCCGTTTTCAATGGTTTTTCCTGCAGTAAATATTTGATACTAGATAAACCCTTTTACCTGCCCTTTATACAATCAGAGAATGGTTTAGTTACTAGCATATTTAATTTGTTAACTAGTGGTACCTAGTTGTGTTGATTCGATGTAAGCGAAATAATTTTTCGTTAAAACATTCACAAGGAATGGTCCGGATTTCACTATAACCTATAAGTCTATCAGGGGCGTGCGGTGAGTTTTGATACAGGGGAAGCAGTTTGTGATATAGAGTGATGGGTAGCGCGAGGCCCCGAGCGAAGCGAGGCAAAAAATTATTTTAAGAAAAGGGACGTGGCTTCCGTATACTCATTTTAAAACAAATGTCGAAAGCTGCAAAGTTATGACATCTAGAAAAAAGTACACTTGTAGGACCGCCACTCCTCAATAAACATAAAACATAAAAACACCACAAAAATTAGACAACCTCCGATTCCAAAGCCGAAGCTGCACGGGCGAGGGTTACACTTATGAAAAAAACGCAGACACACAACCATATCCACCGACATTGCCAGCGCCGGTGGCGAGGATTGAATCCGCATCGAAATAGAGAGTTTGTTAAGTAGTTAACATGCACATAACTACCTATTTACAATGTAGTTTAATCCGCCTCTCCTTTTTTGCGATGTCGGAAATAACTTCGTCGTACAAGTTTGAATTTTTTGACATCTTCACAAAGTCACTTTCTATTGTTAACAGGGACAATTTTGAAAGCCGCTCTTCACTGGTTAAATTTCTTGAAAAAGTTTTTATTCTCGTGTCCGTTTTGATAATTTTGAAAAAAAGGCAGCCATTCCACTAATACTTGAAAAAAACACTTTGCACTCTTTAAGACACGCTGCATATTGAGCTAGAACTAAATTTAATCGATGCGCAAAACAATGTACAAATATTGCATTCTGAAAAGTCTCTTTTACTTTGGCCTGCAGGCCCCCCAATTCACCAGCCATTACAGCGGCCCCATCATAACTTTGGGCGATAAGTTTGGCACCACACTGTAGATCATCGACTATCTGACAAACTATAGTATATAAAGCTGCGGCCGTTCATGGCGTTGCTACGTCTAAAAATCCTAAAAAGCGCTCTTGGAATTTCCCATTTGGATTTATGTAGCGTACTACGATTGACAACTGACTAATATTCGTAATATCGGTTGTTTCATCTAACATAACTGCAACAAAAAGGAGCTTTTTTTATTTCTTGCTTGATCTTTTCTAAAACAATATTGCTTATCGACTGAATCAAATCATTTTGAATATGATTTGATGTATCGTGGAGTGTTCCAGATGGTTACTTAAAATTGTATCGTATTTTGCTAATAAATCAACTAAATTGATAAAATTGCCCCTATTAGCAACGCTTCGAGATTCAGTATGACCTCTAAAACTAAGTTCATTTTCGCCGAGAAAACAATCAATAAGTCCTTTTAACACTTTCTTTCAACTGCTGATCTAATGAATGCTCAATTCGTGATTTTCCAAATGTTTATTCTTTTAGCACCGCTCCCAAATGAGTTTCACACTTACCATGCCTTTTTGTCACTTTGTGAATGTTGTTTAAATCTGAAAAGCCATTTTTACTCCAAACACCTTTTTCATTAGTGAACAGTACACATGGCCAACAAAACAATTTATACAAATTTTCACAACCCCTTAACTACTGATTAGCACTGTACACTTCAATATTAAAGTACCTATAGCATGATTTAACTTTCGTTTTTAAGAATTTTAAATCAGGTGTTGGTTTCCCATTTCTAATAATATCCAGTTTATCTTGAAACGAATATGTTGAAAATCCCCTTTTCAACAAATTGCACACCACACAAACGCAAATAATATTTTCCACAGTGCTAGAACCAGCTTCCAAATTTAATAAGTAATTCTAAATCTGCGTACACGCGCACTAATATTCAACGTTTTAAAAATCACTTGTCGCCGCACCACAGGTTTAGAAACACCAAAAAAAGTTTTTACAAATATAGCACAAAAGCTAAGAATAATACTAAAAAGATTAATATTAAGTATAATATTAAAATCAATATTAAAATCGAGATTAAAATCTATAAAATAAAACGTATTACGATGCTATACAGCTCAGATATCAAGATTATGAAGTGGGATGGGATGCATTTCAATAAGTTACCTACTTACCAGAGACAGTTGTCTCTGCTTACATATATCGAAGTTGCGCGAGTTCGTGTTGGCTCGATTAATCGAGTGCGTCATCGTTACGGTTTTAGCGTGCAACATTATCTCAGCTGCATAAAAGCAGGGCCGTATCTATTGAAATTGGGTAAAAGTAAATTTTAATGATTAATATATGTGATAAATAATAATTAGGTTCTATTTATGTGTTTTTTTAAATAATCCCAGGGGAAGCACTGCTTCCCTTGCTTCCATGGACCGACCGCCACTGAAGTCTATAGTTACTTCTTTCACGCAAAACTAGATATACTAGATTTCACTAACTTGTGTGACAATTTATAAACATTTTTCAAACAAACAAACAAAACAGTTTCAAACAAATTCGTCTTGGTGGTAAAGCTTTCCTTAGTGAACGAATATGGAAAATATGGTCCAATATCAATAGAGACAATATTACAATTAATTAACTTGGCAACAGAACTTACCATACATGTAGTTTTGAGATCAGAGAGTTAGCTAAGAATTTCAGTGGAAATATAAGGCAGCAGTAAGAAACTTTCTACTTAATATACAAACTGGGTATTGACTTTTACTTATAGGTTTATGCTGTTAAAAGTTCATAAATCGTTTATGATACTCTGTATTCCATTTCTCTTTCTGTACTTATTTTTGTACTTTTTTTTAAGTTTTTTTATCTACAGAAACTAACACATTTTATAAGAAATAAAAGAAATATCATCAAGAGTATTATTTCGATGTGTGAGTCCAAACTTCCCATGATAAATTAAATTACCTCTTTTATTTAATTAACTAAAATTAATTTAATGACTTGTGTAGATAGCTCTAAATTCAATTAAAACAGCATATTCTAAAAACCAGAATCTGAGTCTGATTAGTCTTTTCTTTGACGTTCTTTACGAACGAGCTGCTTCTGAAGGTCTGTTTGTTTTTTATTATATTAATGTTCTCATCAAACTTCGTTTGTTATTTTTAATTATTTCAGTAGGTACGCCATTAATTTCAACTAATTCTACCTTGTTCTGACTTCATTCTCTTTCAATTCTAAATATACGAGTGCTATTGTCCATTAATACAACAATGAACGTTTTAATTTGCATATCTTTAGAAAACTTGTCAAGCTAATTTAAGCTGTAAAGAAATATTATTTGAACTTTTAAGTGTTGCTTCTCAATGGGCAGCCTAACAAAGATTTGGGAATGAAATATAAACTGCCATATTTACTATAATTGTTTAGACCAGTATGATGTATAAAAAAAGAGAGTAAATAAACTCGATAATTATTGTTTGTTTTAAGCGGGTGGGGATTAAAACATGAAACATGAACACTACAGAAATTAGACAACCCCCGACTCCAAAGCCAAAGCTACATGGGCAAGGGTTACACTTATGAAAAAATGCGAACATACAACCATTCCCACCTACATTGCCAGTGCCGGTTGCGGGATTCGAACCTGCAGGACGATGGAGATATAATCTAGTCACAATTTCCAATTAGCCAATTTGCCAATTTCTTTCATTTATTTCCTATTCTTTACAATTCTATGTATACAAACACAAACAAAATATTACTCAGCATGGGAATATAGTATTATACAATGTTTTGTTTTCCACCAGAGTGACAAATTCTGTCTGAATGTGGATGAGCCATTCTGGTGGCCACTGTTGTGGCCCCTGTCATGAATTTTGAGATTATGAACAGAATATACAGTGCGATTTAGTACATTATTTTTTACAAATTTTTAAGATTTAGATATGTTTAAAACAACTGAAAAATTAAAATATGTGTGAAACTGGTTGTTGGAGTGGAAAAGCCATGTCTATGCTTTATAATGAGTTAAAGGAGGGGTATGGGATGTTTGGCTAGGGTTGTGTGTTGTGGCTTGTAAAATAGGGCGTGAGTGTCTGTCGTTGTGTATGTTTGGTCAGTTTTAGTCAACTTCATAGTAGAGAGGGAGATTTTCGTGTATCAGTCTGTGTGTGAATGTAATTGTGATGTCCACGTATGTCTGTTATATGTCTGGTTAGGTTTGTGGCGTGTTATGTCATTATAAGAAATTATATGAAATTTATAAATAAATAAAATATTGTAAAATCCTAAAAGATAGGGGTTAAGTGGAAGAGTGTCATTGGACTACAAACTTCCCCCTTAATGAAATGTAATCTACTGTTTCATTAATAAAGACGTACATTATTATTATTATTATTATTTTCGGTTTCCCGATGCCGGTCAGTCCTCCCGTGGCCTCCGACGCCTCACGGGAGTCGCGCCGGCGCATCAACTACAGTCACTCCCCACATCCCGCAGGGTTAGTGACTGTAGATACCAGAATCGTGTGCCCTAAGCAGACGGAGAGAACCCAGAATGACCGCCTTCTGCATTTGGCCTGCCAGCCACTCGGCTGATTTTTGGCAGGCCGATATGATCTTCAGTTCCGAGAGCAGCGTAGGCTTTATCCCTCCGAGTACACCGAGGACGACCATTTTTACCGAGTAGCCTGGGTACAGCACTTGGAGCTCGTACCGGAGATCGCGATATTTGGTCCGTTTCTCCTCCTCCTTCAAGGTGACGTTTTTCTCCGCAGGTGCCGAGAACTCGATGACATACATCACCTTGAGTTGATGGTCGAGGAGGACTATGTCAGGCTTGTTGGCTTGGATTAGCCTGACAGTCGGGAACGAGTAGTTCCAGGCATCCGGCATTTCTCGTTCTCGACAACGGACTCAATATCTCCGGGGACGTAAGGCAGCACTGATGTCTGGTCTACCCCGTACGAGTGCCTTAGATGGTAATATAGCACTCGTAAAGCCGCGTTATGTCGGTGGATGTAGGCCGAAATCGCATGGGGCATGCAGAAAGTAAGTGCTTGAGCGAGTCCGGCGTCTGATGGCAGGTCCTGCAGTTGATATCAGGAACCTCTACACGCCAAACGCGGCTACGGTAGACCAAGGTGTTGATAACACCATCCTGGCAGGCCATAATGAATCCCTCGGTCTCTGACTTAAGCCCGGCTGACCTTAGAAAGGCGAATGTCAGCCTGGTCGATAAACCCAGTGTTTCTATGTTCTTATAGAAGACGCCATGCTGGTGTTTATCGACATGCTGCCGTTTCGGGCTTTCAGGTGATTTGGCTGAAGTTCGGTGGCTGACTCAACATCAGCACCTCGCCGGCCTCCTCGCCCGATTTCAAATGCGAGACCGAGTTCATCTGCGGCTCTTTTTGCTGCCTTGAACAATCCTGCTCCCACTCCTACAGTTTCGTGATGTTTTACGAACCGCAAGAGGGGATCTGAGCTCCTGAGGATGTTACATGCCATACTCAGAACTACTCTGCCATGCATACACTCCAGGCTCAAGAGTCCTCGGCCCCCCCGTTGACGTGGGAGTTACACACGAGGAACGGACGATCTAGGATGAATACCTCTGAATATTCATCATCTTGCGGGTATCTCTGTCTAATTGACGCAGCTCATCTACTCTCCACTTTACTACTCCGAAGCAGTAGAGCAGAATCGGAACGGCAAGCATATTAGTTGCAGACACCTTGTTCTTCCCCGAAAGTTCGAAAGACCAAATCTTTCGGAGGCGGTGTCTGTACTTGCCGTGGAGAGAATCTTTTATTTGTGATACATCCTGGATGTGCCTTTGTTGCACACCCAGATATGTATAGGTCTTTCCGGCATCCAGATGTCTTAGGATGCTTCCGTCTGCGAGCTGCGCATCTTCAGGGAATTCCCCGCATCGTCTTCTCTTGAGGTGGACGACTGCACATTTGTCCAACCCGAACTCCATACCAATTGCCCGCGTATATTCTTCGACCACCCTAAGAGCGTTTTGTAGTTCGCGCTCTCCGGGGGCATAAAGTTTAAGGTCATCCATATAAAATAGATGAGAGACCTTATGCCTCCGGTCGCTGGGTGGCCCACATTGATATCCGCGGGTTTGGCGGAGCCCAACAGACAACGGCAGCAGTGAGATGGGGAAGAAGAGAGGACTCAGGGAGTCACCCTGGAAAACTCCTCTCCTAAATGCCACCTACTCTGTCGTGATCCGCTTATTATTATTATTGTTGTTATTATTATTGTTATCTTTGTTTTAAAGAATTTTTTGTAAGGTGTCAGTAATATAGTCAGGTATTAGTTGTATGTTAACGTTTCTGTGCAAGTCATCTATTCGTATATATCTATTGGCATTAGTCATAAGTCTGAGTAGTTTGTTTTGTGTTACCTGGGGGTGTCCGTATTGGGTGTTGGACATCCTGTTCCAGGCAACACAACCGTACGTCATTATTGGTCGCAGTATTGTTCTATAGAGTAGTAGTTTGTTGTCTGTGTGAAGTCGTGATCGTCTGTTTATTAGTGGGTAGAGTTTGTGTAAGTTCATGTACGTCTTGTTAAATGTTTTAACGATGTGAGGTTTAAATAACAGTCTTTGGTCGAGTGTTAGTCCGAGGTATTTTACCATCTTCTTTTCGTCAATAATTTTGTCGTTAATTTTTAATGGAGTATTTTTTTCGTAAAAGTCTGTCTTTGCCTTGTTTATAGTTATTTTTCATTATGCGTAGTATTTAAGAAGTATGTCTAAATGGTAGCTTAGTTTAGTTGTGGCAATTGGTCCGTAAAAAGATTGAGGGTAGATAGTCGTGTTGTCAGCGCACATGATAGTCTGTGTGATGGGGTGAGTAGATAGGTCAGCTAAGTATAGGTTAAATAACGTGGGTGAGAGCACCGCTATACTTGCTACCACATGTTCTAGCTAACTACTCCACCAAGTCGGGTGGATTCACTGGTGAAATGATCATACATCTTGTTAACGTAATAAATGAATGAACGAGTTTGTATAGAATGTTGTGAAATGGTATGTAATTAATTATGGAGTAAATAAATATCAGCACATTTCACTACGAGTCAAATAATATAAAATAGTGGAAAAACCATTAAATAGTGAAACGCTGTTTATATTTTCAGAACTGGTTACGGATTTTATGAAATAGTATGTAGTGCAATGACATTCTATTCATATGTATGAAAATATGTGTGAAAACATATTGAAATAAGTAGACATGCCATAACCTAAATAGCGGCTAATGCGAACCTCCAACTGACGTGAATAATATTTTCATTACATTGACAACCATGTAACGTGAACAAACCAATGTTAGTGAAATCTCAACAGAATCATTGTGAAATGGTATTGAAATTATTATGAAATAGTAATTGCCTGATTTTTAAGAAATTGTTGAAATGTAATAGTTATTAAGGTATCAAGGGTGTTACAAGGATAATAAAACACCGAGGTCGGTAATGTACTTCCCAAGGCCTCTGGCGCGAGGGAATGAATGTCGACCGAGGGCCTCATTATCCTATAGTGGTGCCTTTAATGTTAAATGTCCTACTAGTCTGTTATTTAATTCGAAAATTCTTTGATATTAACGACTGATTAATTTTACATTTATTATGTTTAAGATAATTTCATTTAAAAGAGAGTAATAATCAAAATTGTCTGTAAACACCGTAACTATGGAACACATTTTGTTTGTCAATAACGACATCACTATTTAGTTGTTTTGTGTTGTATTGTATTGAAAATGTTAATGCTTTATAAATTAATAATGTCCTAGGGCATTATTTCTCATTTAATGTACCCCAAAATAGGGTTATTATTGCAAAATAATAGACTAGCAGGACATTAAATAATGTATCTAAATTATTCCGTCATACTTTATATGAGATGAAATTACATTAAATTACCATATTTTTTTAATGTCGTACTAGTTTGTTATTTTACAATAATAACTCTATTTTGAGAATAACGCCCAAGGGCGTTATACATTTATAACGCATTAAAAAATTGTTTCGGAACTGATGACAAATACGTCTGGATTAGTGTTTTAGTTTTGTTTTGCTTTAGTGGGTGCATTAATGTTAGCCATATACTTTTACTCGTGTGATTGCTAGTTACAAATATGTACATCTGTGAATTGTTACATAACAAAAACATAACAAAAAAAAAACACACCACATAAATTAGACACCCCCCCCCAAACCAAAGCCGAAGCTGCTCGGACAGGGGTTACATAGTTGAAAATATCTGAAGTGTACAGCACATAACTTTCTTATACCAGTATATATCATCCTGATGTAAAAAAATCATTCTATTTAATTACCTCCTTTCAGCTGGCCAATTTTGCTCATCATCGAATTTATCATTCTCTTTGGCCTTCAGAACATGTGTACCAAATTTAAAAGCTTTATTTCAAAAACTGTGGCTGCGTTCGCGATACTACAGACATGCAGACAGATTTTTTTCCATAAAGTTATGTTTTTTTAATATAATTCGTCGAGATTCGTCCAGAAATGCAATAAAAATTTTAAATTTGTTTCCCCTAAATTGTACCTTTTTTCTTCTTTCATTCATTGTGTCTCTTCTGGTGATACCACATTCACTAAATTTAATGTGTCACCTAAAATGCTGTTGACAACCTGGACTGCCAAATTTGTGAAGTCTCCCATTAGTATTTTTTGAGTTTCGCGGACACACACGCACGCACTCTACTTTTTACTACACAAAAAAAGCAATGGATTTAAAGCCCATTCACTTTCTGTAGTCCTAACTAAAGTTATATTTTCATGTTTTTAAATTGGCAATATTTTTTTAGGTTATATAATGTCATTACCTACATGATATAAAAAACAGAACTGACACTGACAACAGTTTATAATTCAAGGAGAAATGTTTGTCCAACTTTTGTTTGTCCAACTTGACCATGCGAAAATCTTCAATTAGGACTGCATGAAGTGAATGGACTTTTATCTTATTGTTCTTGTTTCTTTTTATGTTTCCTTCGGCGATTTTATTTTTGGTATCATATATATCTAAGAGTATACAAAAAGATATGAATTTTTCCCACGTTACACATCATGTTTCCCGGAACTACACAAACTCCTAGGTGTTAAGAGAATTATTGTAGACGCCCAGTGTGTAATATTTGTAAAAGAAATATTAATTGTTTTGAATCAGTAATAATGACATTTATTTATTTTATTGGTACATCATACTCGAAGTTCGTTAAAAAAAATCAGTTACGTGTCATACAAGATACAACCCTATTTATTCATTGATGTATAAATTTCCAAATGAATCTCTATATTTAACAAGTTGTTATTGTTTTGTTATTAATTATTCGTAAAAATATTAAAAAATAACAAGAAAGAAATACTCCATACATGAATGTAAATACTATGTTAGAGTCATAAACTTAGATAAGATATAGATAAGATATTATCCAAAATCGTTGTTAAAAAACCACCAGCTCACCTTGAATGATGATTCAGCTATTATTTGAAATACAATGAACTATATTAATTTATATTTTTGTCTGTGGAGTCATGTAAAAAGATAAGGATTAACCATATATAACACATTAAATTTTATTGGCAAATTTACCATAAATGTGCGGAAAGTAATTGGATGTTAAAACTTTTCATAGTTCAGTGATAAAAGTACAGTCCCAAATCAAATGTTAATAAAAATATTGGCATATAAAGACGATTCGCGAGAGATTTTTCCTGATTTTTTACAGTTTTATAGTAACCTATATAAGTAAATTTGTTATTTGATTTTGACTCAAAGTGTACGAAAGATGATCTTTTGTAATTGGAGCGTGTATTTTCTGTATATAAATCTTTGAATCGGCCATAATAATAATATATCGTTTATCACTCATCGAGCGTCGGTTACAGCCTGTTCAATGTAATTGATGACATTAATACTGTTTATAAGTTATATAACAGCAGAAGGCCTAATACTGATCTCTGAGGTATTCCAATTCTGACATTTGAAGATCAGAATTTATATTATCTACGATTTAGAAGCAGTTCATTTCAAATTCCAAACGAGAGTTTGAATATAGTAATATTTTCGTTAATAGGTGTGTGTAAAATACAATCGTTTACTAATTATACTAACCATAACCCGTACACCTAACAGAAGATGTGAAGAAAAATACCCCTATCAAATAAAAAGAAAAGACATGCCTATCCTAGTGATAGTTTCAGTGATAGTTCTAGTTATAGTTCTAGTGCTAGTTCTAGTTATAGCAATTAAGAGCTATAACTAGAACTTAAGTATACAGACTTAAGTCTGTTCACTTAAGCTTTGCAGTGGTAGGTTGAACTTAGTGAACCCGATATACAATGGGCAAAATAGCGAGTGTATTGTAAATTGCTTATTTCTAGGTGTAATAAATATATCATTGTGGGTTACTTATTTAATACCAGGCGTAAAAAATATTTCAAAGCATTAGAATTAAGATAAATGTCTTTTAGATCTATTGAATCAGTGGAAAAATATTTCAAGAGAGTGTACATACACATACATAAATTTATTTACAATAACAAGAAATGCCTTTTATTGGTTAGCAGTGGAAAGGAACAAAATAACAAAAATAAAATTGACACAGTTTCTTTAAAGTTTTGAATAAGAAACTAAAATTACTGGTTACGCCGAAATAAGAACATCCTAATTTAATAAAAAATTTAGATTTAGCTATAAGAAAGCCAAACGTCTTAAAAATTTCAGTTACTTTTTATTTTGTGTACCCATAAGAAATAATGTCAGAAAATAAAACAATTTTAAATTCTACCTGATTTAGAGCGGACCAAATTTTTTGCTGCACAATTTTCATACTTCTGCTTTAAACAATGTTATGTTTCTCTCTATCTTAATATAAAGTTAATATGCTGCATTTTGAACTGACCTGTGCAAAAAAGTGATTAAAATATACACGATATTGTACTGCGTTCATTCATATGAGCACATAAAAAACTGTTTACCTGGGCTCGCGGAGCGACCCTTTGTATACCGTCTATCTTAAATATAACACATTATTATTTTTAAGTAAAGTTAAGGGAATATATTGGTCATTAACAATTAAGTTTAATACTGACAAATTAATATTAGTCGTCGAAAACACAATTCAATTTATATTAAAACACAATCTACAAACGTCCAACTATTACCGATGCCTATGAAATAAAATACACAATGAAAACTGATTAACCGCTATCGGAACTTTGCATTTGTGTACATTTACCTGTCATCTGCACCAATCATCTGCGCGCATTTTGTTCCCTATCCTGGCTAACGCTGCAAAGCTTATGTGAACAGACTTTAATAATGGGTCGATTACATCTTCAGCAGCAAACTTACAGTTACACTCGTTGTGGTAGTATTTCCATACAGTTGCACCCGCTCTGGTGGTATTTAAATACAGTTACACCCGCTATGGTGGTATTTACATACAACTGTGGTGGTATTAATATACAATTATAGCCGCTGTGGTGGTATTTGTATACAGTTATAATTACTCTGGTTGTATTTACTCACAGTTACACCCACTGTGGTGGTAATTGCACATAGTTACACCCGCTGGAATGATATACAGTGTGATGATATTAGTTACACTAGAGTCGCGTGGTGACCTTAAAGGCCTGAACAATGGTATTTATGACCTAGTAATAACAGCGTTTCAATTCATTTCTAAAACTACTTAACAACTATATTTTATTTTATTTTATTTTTATTTTACATCCCAGTGGCTGTTATCTTCTATATTACTGACGATATAATTGAAGTATATGACCTATGAACAGCACTCTCCATAAATGGATCTAAATCATCATTAACGTATCTTACATTCTTGTAGGTACGTTCTCTTATTTCGTCATTGCGCGACAAACGGCAGTTACCTGATGGCCGAGTGTAGGATCTCACCACTAAGTATATAATTCATTTATTCATCATATATCACCGTGCCTAATAACCTACATTATACTATTTATCTTTTGTATTATATACGAATTATTCAGGTAGACTATGATACATATTAGAGGCACTTTCATTCAAAATACCAAACAAAAAGTTGATTTGATGTTTTCGTTAATTAAATGTGTAAAATACATTCATATTATAATAATTATACTAATAATATCCCATACACCTAACACATTTATTTACTACTTACTTATTGCTATACAAGGTGGTTGACTTTAACTTTCCCGTCATAAAGATTTCGATTACCTTAGACAGTGATTCTGAGTGAACGAAACGTTGTAATACATTTATTTTATAAAAATCATATAAAACACGAAAAGTTGTTCTAAGAATGCTTTTACAGAATATAGATTGGATGTCAAATAAACAACATATGGGAAAAAATATAGTTTAAAAAAAACTAAAAAAATACGCTTTTAAAGCACATCAAACTAAAAAGTGAAAAATAATTATTAATATAAACTGAAAACAATAATGAACGAAAAATACTAGTATTATTGTGAAAAAAAGCGTAGGTTGCTCGATATACGAAAAATATGGCACAAAGCGCCCCACGCTTTTTTCACAATAATACTAGTATTTTTCGTTCATTATTGTTTTCAGTTTATATTAATAATTATTTTTCACTTTTTTAGTTTGATGTGCTTTAAAAGCGTGTTTTTTTAGTTTTTTTAAACTATATTTATTTTTCACTTTTTAGTTTGATGTGCTATGAAAGCGTGTTTTGTAGTTTTTTTAAACTATATTTATATTGCTTATTGATGCTGATATTATAACATATTACGATGCAACAGATATTTCTGAAAAAAAATATATTTTTTTATTTCAGTCATGGGATTTGAACTCACGCCCGAGGAGTCCGTCGTTTCGCGTCGACTAAGACTTGCCCGCTCGGCCAACGACCGAACTGAGAATCACGGAATATACTTACAATATTAAGCCTCTTGCTCTCACGCAGAGGATACGTGAGGAAAGGACTGGCGATCTTGATCAGGATAATGATATAAACTTATCAAATTATTGTATTGTTACCGGTTCTTCGTAAGTGTACAAAGTTTCAATTAAATCTGTCCGTTTAAAGTGGGTCAAAATCGAGTCCAAAGAGTCGGTTACAAGCAAACAAACAAACAAACAAACATACATACAAGTGAAGCTAATAAAAGCGTGTTAAAAACAAAATACGATTTTCTCCATTTTTTTCCAGATATCTGAAAATTCATACCAGATAATTAAGTTCTGTTGACCCCAAGATCTTAGCAGGAATATTACGTAACTTATCTCTATTTAACCTATGTTATATATCGCAAGATAATTTTTTTCTATATATTTTTCTCTCGTACAATAAATAAAGTGCATTAGATGCACTAAGTGTACTACATAGCTTTAGTATCCTGAAAAACCCTCCTGACAATTTGTTTCAGAACAAGCAGAATTGAAAAATTAAATTAGTTGTAGTTGTAGTCTAAAAACATTTTCTTTAGTTTTAGACAACTCCTGATAATACGAGTTTACTGTTTACCAATCTAAAAAACAACTTGAATTTTTTCTTCCACAAACCCTGGAGTATAAATATTTCATTGGTATTTTAATGACGTAACTGTTTAAAAGTAACTATAAACTTAGTTATTAACTTTTCTCATAACTTCATAACTTCCCACGTAAAATAATAGGAACAGCAGTTAGAACTGTCTTTTATATTTTACGTTTATGATCATATTTCCTATTCCTCGTTTGTATTCCACACTAAATTATGTATTATTCCCATTGCCAATGACATTTACTTGAATTTCTGCAAAGGAAAATGCTATTTTAAAAACTGTCACGTGTTTGAGAACTCGAACTATAAATTATTTATTACCCGCTACCTTACATCGCTCTACAGACAGTGATTGCAGAAGACATACTAAAATCCATAGGCTACCAAAATAAATCAATAACTAATAGAATTTGTACTTATGAAACATGTTCTGTTATTACCCAGAATATAATTTATCTATTTCCTCAAAAAAAATACTATTTTTTTCCATTAATTTGAGTAGAGAAATGAAGTTCATTTTAGCACCAGTGAGAAAAGTAAATATTGTTAAGTAAACTAAATTAAATCTCTACTTAATACAGATTTTTATTGTGCAATTTTTACAATTTATTAAATTTATATCGGAAATCTATTGTTGAGATCTTGTAACACTAAATTGGTTGTTAATGTTTTGACCGTTACTTTCAATTTGTTCATTTCCTCCTAAAATAGTTCTTACAATTTTGTACTTGTTTTTGTGTGACCCTACAACATACTCCTCAGCCACAACATTAGACTTCCAGTTCCTGTGTCGTTTTAATGTTAAAATATCCAGTGTGGTGGATGTTCTTCTGAAGCAATGCCCAGTATATTGCTTGGGATTTGGTAACTGTAAATAAAAAAGCTAGGTATGTTTTTGACATAGTTCTGGATGAATTTATTCCCACAGATTGCCTTGTGTTTATGCATTTTCCGTTCCGACAGATTACGAAATATCTCCCATGTCCAACACTCTTAGGCGCTGGTCTCAATAAACGCCGTAGGCCTACTCGTCGTTAACGCCGGTCTGTATTACAATGAAATTATACATGTTTGTCTCTTTTTGCCGTCAAGGGGGCGTTAAAACACCGCACGTGGTTCAAGATGTTGTCTGCGTTTTTATAAATTTTGAAGCATGTAGCGTACGGACGTTGTGGAATACCCACGCGCCATGAGTAAGCGTTCCACAAAAACTCTATTTCTTTTACTACAAAATATTCCATAAACTTTTGTCATTTATAAAGTATTCAGCAAATTTTTAAAACACCTTCTCTCTCCTCACACTCTTCTTTTCTCTTTTTCTCAATACATGTTTCCTCCTCCAGTAAAAAAAGCTTCTTGATCCATTTTTAAAAAAGTAAGATCGGCTGAACTAGACTGGTCTTATTTAGAAGTCAAGCACTACAAACTTACCCAACTGATGGTCATGCTTAGGTAACACTGACGTATTCTCTGTTCACCATATTCAATCTCTCGACATCTCCAGCCGTTACAAAACACTCTCGAACGATTTTCGTTTTCGTAGTTATTAATGTAAAGTGAAAGGTGTTTCCTTCGTCATTGACATTTTCCACAGTAAGGTCTGGGAGGCTCTTTCCTTCAGCAAGCACTAGCCAATGCAATTATAAATGTTAACTACAATATATATCTAATTAGCAAAATTCAGAGGCAAAATTAAGAAGAAATTTAGAAAACGTATTATATTACTTTTGATAATAAATATTGTGCGTCATCAACTTCTCTATGAAATATAGAAACATCCTGTTTGGTAAAAACCTTGGATTTCCTTGCTTGATAGCCTACTCCTTTTCTCTTACGAAGGGTTATAAAGTTTGTATACTTGCTAATATCGACATTTTTAGGATAGAAAGTACAGCTTGCAGTACAGCTCCACAATGAAGAGGATTTTTTACCTTTGGATTTTCCTTGGAAGTACGGAAAAAGACTCTTTCATTAGGAGTAATATTAATGTGCTTTTCCTCAATTTTTTATCCATTTTTTATGATTTTCCTGAACATGGTACACATATACAAGAAAGCACTGTAAATGTTTAATACCCACAATTTCCATAGTAAGCGGTACTCATGGGATGTCAATTTCTTATCCGCGACTGTGAGTTTTACAGTTTTTTCTTATATTTTCAGATACGAGAAATGTACCCCATAATAAATAGGAGTTTATTATAGTTGAGGAGTGATGTTATTTACTAAGGACAAGTATTTAGAAAAACGGTGAGTGTATTACCGATGGAAAATATAGTATTAGGTATCACAAATAGTAAAAAATCTTAAAAGCAAAAAATTTGCCTAATGGTATAAATAATAAAACTCATAAATTCTCATATTATAAATCGATTAGTTTATCTCATTAATTTGTCTTTATTTCAAAGTTGCTCTCCGTATCTCTTAAAAATGGCGTCTGTCATTCCTATTTTTAAAAAAGGATAGATCGATAATATTGAGAATATATATATGTATATATATATACATATTAAATACATATATATAAAATGTATCATATAGTAGTATATACCGTATTTTTTATATTTTTGCCATTTGCAATTTTTGCATTTTTCACCATGCAATTTTCTTTATGCGGGCGTACCCGTTGAATCATTGGTTTTTTATTACTATTATGTAATTATTTCTACGTTTATTTTTATGTTCATATTCAATTTCCTGGATCAAAATCCCATGCAAGTTGCTATAGTTGCTATGTTAGTTGCCTGCAGAGCTGCGGTTTATTTACTTACTAAAAAAAAAGGGACGCCCTCATAAAGAAAAAATTGCACGGTGAAAAATGCAATGTGGAAGTCACAAAGGTGCGACTGGCTCCCTGTCAGTGGTATTCCTTTTGTGTCTTTTTTGAGTTTTGTCCATCATTTTAACTATATATATTATCGTTTTCATAAATGACGCCTGTAAAAATATATTTTTGTTGCACACTATCCATTACGAATTCTATAAGTTTGTGAATGGGACCTTCACAAAATTCACTTGTTTATTTTGAAGGAACGCTACCACATCATCATATACCTAGGTTGGTGCAAAATTGCATGACATGAATTGAAACATATATATTTAAAGTATGTTTTCGAGTATACTTACTCATCCAGAGTATAACTTTAATATTACCTTAGACATAACATTACTATTATTAATAATATTAATAACGATTAGCGAACAACCTTCTGCGATAGCATTATATTACTAATATTAATAATTCTTGCAAACAACCTTCAACGCTGGAAAAAATTAGAGGATTGTCTCCTTATGGAATATGTGCACATACCAGGTGTTCCAGCTACGATTTTCAGGTTTGTATCTCAATTGCCACAAGACATGACCAAACAAACTTTATGTTAAGCATATGAGAATCAATTTTTCTATCTAATGGTAGTATCGGACGTGTTAAGATTTTATTTTTCAAAAAAATTATATTATCTTTTGGTTTTTCATATATACTTAATATTTAAAAATTATAAATTGATTTCTACACAAAAGTTACAAAATTCTTTGAAAATGTTCATTATTTTACAATCCTTTGTTTTCAACTTGATTTGAATCTTGATCCAACGTCGAAATCTCTCAATAGTGTCACAATATATTTTATAAATTTTTAAGTATAAATGACTTTTAGTAAACATTTTATGTACATCAGCAAGATCAAGGTTACTTAGCGGCAATAGGATGCTATAGTTCTATCAAACCAAGTCTAGTTAAATATCTTGACCAATTTTTATCAATTTAAAAACTAATATTACAGTTAAATTTATAGAACCATTTTTCATTTGTTTGAAAAGTTCAAGGGCCTTGGCGAAATAATAGCATTAGTATAGGGTTTATAATAAAAAAAAAAATCAGCTATAATGGAATGGAAAATTTAAAAAAATGTATTTGAAATAATTTACCATCTATAAGAGTCGACTTCTCTATGATCTTTAATTAATTACTCTATCTCTATTTGTTCAACTTGCAAGTTAAAAAAATTTATTATTTACAAAATTTTATAATATTACACATGCATGTGCAAGCTAATACCATTTAATTCATTCCAATTTTTATTTGATTAAATGATTATAATTAAAAAATATTACCTGTTTATTAAAAAATAAATAAACAGTCTAAAGCTTGGACCATATTGATTCGGACAAAATCGGTTTCGAATCTGAACGTTCACACATTCGGATACCAATGGTTGAACGCGGATTTTCCCGTGGAAGAGCATAGAAAAAAATGTTTTAGTTTAGTGTTCTATTCAGTCGATTTCGTTTATACATATGTGGACCAATTTGCATTCCATCGGAAATATTCCGATGGAATGCTCCTAGAGGATTCCGAAACGGTTATCCGTTGGTCGTCAGGTGTAGGCCTGTCAAATGTGGGCTTACACATTTAAATCTATTTGTTTTTTCCATCGACAATTGTCTTTTCCGTCCGAACCAATTCCGGCCGGATCAATGTGAACAAAATTTAATGATTCTTCGCTACGTTGTGTAAATGCTTAAATGTAAACATATTATAGTTAGATGCACATTCCAAATAAGTTAATTTTAGTGACATAAATTAATTGAGAAATACCCATTACAAATTTGTTTTCAATTTTAACATAAGTTGAGTTTTACGCATATAGCGTCATTCATTAATTAATTTTTTGTAGGCATGTTTGCACGTATTCTGCTGGCTAATTGTAAAGTAAATAAAAACACTTCCTGACCAGAACAAAGAGTTACAATAGTAAGAAATCATCATTCATCTCAAATTAACACAGTATATTGGTTTCACAGGTTTGACGCGTTTGTATTTGCCATTACGTAAAAAAAATCTATGAAAATAACAAACAAATTTGTACCAGTATTAATTAGTGTCATTAAAAATACCAAAATTACTAGTTTTTCCCTTATATCATATTTACATACGAATTAACTTAATAAATTAAGTAAATAGCTTTGAATAATGAATCCATTCTACAATTAAAATTGTGTGTGTGTATTTAGAAGCAAATAAGACAAAATGTGATATGAAAAACATCTTATGGGTTTCTAGAAACTTTTAAGATATTTTATCATATCACAAAATCACTTTATACCAAAACATGTAACCTACTATGAACTAGAAAAGCAAGAATCGTGTTAATTTTCCATACTAATATGATTTCACGAAAATGCATGTTTACTCTCGATCAAAGTAGACTTGTGTTTGATCTAGAATTATTCTGTCAATTCGACAAAATGGGTGTAAGCGTTTTTAAGCCAACATGGTTAAAAATAAATGACCCATTGAGATGTGTTACATCTATCTAACCCCAGTGTACCTAGATTGTACTGCTTGCCTAAGATTTTCTAAGATACATTAACCAGGAAAGTAGGTGGGTCCTATGGTTTCAGCAATTGGATCGTCCACTCACCACCTATCAAAATCATCAACAGAAGAGTTTGAAAGTTTACCCATGGTACCACCTAATTTCGCTGTGATTAATTCCAATGATTTCATTAATAAAGTGAAAAATATCCAGTTACAAGAGTTACAAGAAGGTGAAATTTTGATCATGAGGATCTACTGGAATCAAATAAGTTCAGTAAAGATGTAGTAAAAGAATATCTTCAACTCACTAAATTTTGCTTTCGATTCAACAATTTCTTCAAACAACTTGAACGAACAGCAATGAGTTTATGTGACCATTCATTGCCAGCCTTTTCATAAACAAATTAGAAACAGAAGCAAAATAAGTATCCGAATATTTACCTAGGGTTCGGCTTAGATGTGGATGATATTTTTGCAGCGTTTGATACAAAAGTCACTGATAATGACAACATTGTTTCTAAATTTCACGTCAGTTAAATTCACATATGAAATTGAAAATTCTGGATAGCTACCAATTTTAAATGTTTTAATAATTAGAAATAGTGAAAATAGGTTGCAATGTGGCATATACAGAAAAGGTATATCCCTAACAGCTCTCGCAATTGTGCTCAATATAAAGTGGTAAGATTTAATTTTCTTGTTCATCGCCTATTAAGTTTCCCCCTCAATAGGGAGAGGTTTGATAAATATAGTTTAAAAAAACTAAAAAACACGCTTTTAAAGCACATCAAACTAAAAAGTGAAAAATAATTATTAATATAAACTGAAAACAATAATGAACGGAAAATACTAGTATTATTGTGAAAAAAGCGTGGGTTGCTCGATATACGAAAAAATATGGCACAAAGCGCCCCACGCTTTTTTCACAATAATACTAGTATTTTTCGTTCATTATTGTTTTCAGTTTATATTAATAATTATTTTTCACTTTTTAGTTTGATGTGCTTTAAAAAGCGTGTTTTTTAGTTTTTTTAAACTATATTTATTTTTCACTTTTTTAGTTAGATGTACTATGAAAGCGTGTTTTGTAGTTTTTTTAAACTATATTTATATTGCTTATTGATGCTGATATTATAGCATATTACGATCCAACAGATATTTCTGAAAAAAAAATATTTTTTTATTTCAGCCATGGGATTTGAACTCACGCCCGAGCGTCGACTAAGACTTGCCCGCTCGGCCAACGACCGAACTGAGAATCACGGAATATACTTACAATATTAAGCCTCTTGCTCTCACGCAGAGGATACGTGAGGAAAGGACTGACGATCCTGATCAGGATAATGATATAAACTTTTCAAATTATTGTATTGTTACCGGTTCTTCGTAAGTGTACAAAGTTTCAATTAAATCTGTCCGTTTAAAGTAGGTCAAAATCGAGTCCAAAGAGTCGGTTACAAACAAACAAACAAACAAACATAGAAGTGAAGCTAATAAAAGCGTGTTAAAAAGGAAAGACATTGATTAAGGATATAGCTATGAGTAATGGATATTTTGTAAGTTTAACTGATAAAATAATTAGGAGACGTAAATTTAAAGACACTTCGAATTTCCTTGACCCTTCAAAATAAAGGAAAAAATTCGAAATTTGTATCGATTCATACGATTCACGATTCGCCCCTGGTGTTGATAAGGAGACAATCAATTCAAACTATATTCAAGCAACATATGGCTCATCTCAAATAAAAATAATGTGAATAGTGACAGAGGGCCAATCCCATATAGTCTGTTCTATTGCTTAGTGAGTCACGGTTCACCGAACGGTAATAATAGTTTATGTACAAATCTCTAGATGATGCCATCTTGTCTGGCGAAATGCGCGTCGAATGTAGTATGTGGTGTCTTGGTGTTTCGCGGAAACCACGTCAGTGTAATAAAACTTACACTTATTAGTAGAGCTGTCCGAGGTGGCTGGAGTACAGCCACGGTCTTGCAATGGCGTCACACATGCCGATTTAGAAGTGATTTACGCTGCAGTCTTATTTGAAAGGTTAATGCGTGAGGTTGTACCTATAAATTATACATAATGTCAAACGCGCCAAAGGGTAAAAAACGACCGTACGCGGACACAGTGAATAAATTTATCGGTGAATTTCCGAATTTATTCTATGACGGATGTAAAATAATTTGTAAAGTTTGTAATCAAGACTTAATGTGCTGGCACAAAACAGATTGTCGTCGTCATCAACACCGTGCAACATCAAAATAAAAAAAATGGCATGCCTTTGACAACTCAGTTTATGTTTGATTTATTGTTAATGTTAATAGCCTGTAATATTCCGCTACACATACTGGATAAACAACCATTTCGGAAGTTTTGGAATAAATACAATCCCCAGGTGAACTTACCAAGTCGTAAATCGTTACGTAGATATATTCCAGCTGTTCGTGAAGACATTGTAAATAGGATTAAATGTGGATTAAAAAATACACGGCTCTGGTTATGTATTGTCGAGACGACAGATTGTAAAAAAAATTCTATTTTAAATATTATAGTACGTGTACTGGGCCCTCTTAAACTAACATTTCCACTTTTACTAGCTAGTAAAAGACTAACTGCGTGTACTGGCGAAATAATTACGGGGTGTTGGGGACATTCGAAAAATTTGAACTTTCAACAAGTCAAGTATTGATGTTTGTGACTGATGGTAACGCAACAATGTGCATGGTAGGCCGTTCTTTTCAAAGAGACAATTGTAGGTTTTTACATGTTACGTGTAAAGTGCATGCGTTACATATTGTGGCAGAAACGATTCGAAAATGTTTTCCAGAGGTAGATGCATTAATAGCAAATACAAAAAAAGTTTTTCTCAAATCTCCTAAACGGCTTCCAACATTTCACAGACAGTGTCCTGGTATCCCTGAACCACCAGAGCCGATTCTTACACGTTGGAGAACGTGGTTGAAAGCGGCTTTTTATTATGCTGAATATTTTCAACAAATAAAAGCTGTGATACTACAGTTCAACCCTAACGAGGCTGCAGCTATTAGGGAAAACCAGACAAGCTTTCAAGACGTTTCCCTTGAAACAGATTTAAAAACTATTAATAACAATTATAGAGGACTGCACGACGCAATAGAAAAATTGCAAAATAGTTCGTTGTCGTTAGTGGAATCGCTGCAAATAGTGGACGACGTAAATACACAGCTACAGGCTATAAATGACGCAAAAAATAATCGCGTTAGTAAAAAATTCGAGAGTGTATTACAGAAAGATCCTGATTTTAGCAAATTAAGACAAATTTGTGATGGTGCATCTACAACTTCGTTAAGTGAGTTCACAGATTGTTTTACTTATGCCTGTATTACATCCGTAGATGTCGAATGGTCATTTTCAAAATGCAAAACATATTTTTTCACCAAAGCGAACATCGCTGACGGAGACAGCTGTAGAAACATACCTGATGCTATTATACTATAGATCTTCCCCACTTTGTGATGACGACAACCAAACTACTTTATAAATCTGCTTAAAAGGGTGAGTTTTATACAAATTTTTATAAAATGTAACATTATTGTTAAAATTTATTTCCATTTATTGTACTTATTCAAGTATTATGATATGATGTAAACATATGAGTCATATGACGGCTCTGTCGGCCAGGTGACCTCGGACAGCTCTACTTATTAGTTACGTTTATTTATCAACGAAAACGAAAAAAAGTGTTTATATTAAACTGTTTTTTATTATTATTTTTATTACGAAGTGTATTTATTTATTTTGCAATTAGCAGACACAAATTCTACGAACACTGTCTACAAAATATATTGTTACATACCCATTGATTAAGGTCAGTCATCTACATTTGTACTATGTTAGATTCAAAACAAGATTTTACAAGGTATTTCTTAATTTATTTATTTGGTGATTATATTTATTAAATCAAAATAAAATTAATACGTAACAATAGTTTTTTTCGTATATTGCACAAGCAATATTTTCCGTAAATCAGCAATAGTATAATAATTATTTATTTTACAATTAACAAATAAATGACAAGCGTCAGTTTTCAGATAAACACCGGAGAATATGGTTTATTGAAACATAAATGAGAATCGGATAACCAGATTAATTTAAATAGGTACTTAAAAGAAAAAAATCACATTAAAAGTGGTCATATCTTAATGCAAGCATATTCTTAATATATACAATATTAAACATAGAAGTAGAAGTATATCTATTCTACATCTAGTTTAAATTTTGTATGCCCGCGTCCTTAAGTAGCATTTTATCTAGAATCAGTCCAAATTTGGAAGTTCTAGTGTAACTGATATGTAGAGACCGCAACTCAGATAGTCATTTCGCGAATATTAGGGGGAAATTAGCTCGTGTATACAAAATAGACATTATTTTACTTTATACTTGTGACGGATGATTTTTGTAATGTCCAAAATTAGATGATCGTTGAACATTTCGCAAAAACATTATAGCACTATAACAATTTTGTGGCACTGGAATAAAAGTATATTATTAATAATCGTTCTAAATGATTTGGAGTTAGATTCCGGCGCCTGTCACTAAAAATCCATAGGTAGTCTGAAAACGACCGTTCCATGTCTGCCAACGTAACTGAACTGTGTTTAAAATACTGAAAGTTTCTTTGAGAAGGCGCATCCACATTAGGATCAGAAAAGTCCACTTCTTTGTATGTAAAAATCTCCACAATATGACACATAGTATTAAATCTCGGATTATTATTCAAAATTGTTTTAAAATTTTATTTCACATTGTCCGCAATGGTACCTGATAACTGGAAAATAAATTGGTGTAGATCGTACTCAACATTCATTGCGTCAACTAAACAAAATTGTGATGTTAGTTAGAGCTCAAGACTGTGAAATTTGTGAAAAATTTCCATGTATATAGACTAATTTCAAAGAATCGTTGGGTCCATAAATGCTCACTTGCGATGTTTCTAGATGGTAGGGTCCTGTCTTACACATGTCTTCTTATTTATTTATTTGAACTGCGACATATTATAGACGTTTTCAATTTATAATAGATCTTTTACGATCGTAGAAAAGCTACATTTATTTTGGTGCTTTGTTATGTAGGTTTTTGGTAATTCATATGGGTTTAATTAAGGAACATTCATTTTAGACTTTTTCAGTAATTAGGTACTAATCTTCTGTATTTAAAATATGACAATATAACTTATATTCGTAACATGACGGCACTCACGTTTAAAATATAGTTTATTGTTTCTTCACTGTTTCAGTTAATTACGCGAGTACGTAAATATGTTGCATTTTGCACGGAATTACCAATATACCTACAATAAAACAATATGACAGAAAGTTATTAACTAATTCGTAAATAAATCGCATTTCACAATATTTATTCTCATTTTATTATTTTTATATACCGCTAACGAGGAACGGGAGTTGGGTCTAAAGTGTCCTGGCGGGTGAGACGAATTTTTTTACGTAAAAAGGGGTGCTTTTGCGCACATTTTGCCCTGATAAAGTCAGATGGTTTGTCCGCGCGTTTTCGCGGGGGTGGGGGGTGAATTTTGAAATATTCGGTTTTTTTTCAAAAAAATTGTTCCCCCAATGCAGGTATGGGACCACTAGACTAGTACAACGTCGTCGAGATCGCTTCGATAGCTCTTCCCGTCGCCGAGATATAGGGCCCGGAAAATTTCCCCCCTTGCCTAATTTCTGAACGCGCCCCTTCAGCAAATTCGCGTACGGCGTGTCGTTCTACGTCGCGAACGGCGCAGAAAAGTCTAATGACCGAATTCGATCAGACGCGTCGTAACGGCGTGACGGCCAATAATGTACAAATTTTTTCCCCGACAGAGGGCGATGCCTTGCGACGCGCAAAGTGTGCGCGTAGCGCACGCTTAACTTATGCACATATCAGAATTGGATACGGGGGTTAGTCGTTCACGTTCTCATACTGTTCACCCGTTCTCACTTGTTTGTACGTAAGTCCGTAACTGGAATGACTACCTTAGATGCGGTTTCTACTTATATGGCAGATGTAATTTTTTAAAAACACCGCTGTTTAAGTGTCCTATAAATGGCTATTAGAATGAGCCACAATGTCTGTGATTTATTTCAGGTAAATTTGTATAAGCAGACCCATTTGTAAAAAAGTTTACTATCTCTTTATAAATGTTAATAACGGTGATACAGTTCTGAGACCTGTAGCAAATATAAGTGCATGTATGCCCAAGATGTTATACATAAAGTGATCAAATTAAATTTTGTGATCATACTTTATAAATTTCATTTTAATCTAAAAGTACGTCTAGGATTGCCTCTGAATTGAACGCTTTGTCTACCATTTAACCGAACTAGTAAATCTTTATAGTTACTGTATGTTAGTGTATAAGTGTGTAGTTAATGTTTTTCAGCCGTAGTTTCAGTATATATTGTACAAATTATCTATGCTATATTAGCAATCGTATTGTCAATAAATTAGCTAAAAAATTAAACAAACATTTGGTATATTAATTACAGTTATTAACAGCATTGTAAACAGACATGGATAAATATTATTGCTAAATGAAAACAAAGTTTCAAACAATAACATTTTTCCTGTAACTCACCATTGCGTAAATAAATACACGAGTACAAATTATTAAATTCTAAGAGCTCAGTTAGTAATTAATTTTGTGAAAATAAAAATGAAACAATATTTTTAAGGAATATGAATACGAAATTACACTAAACATGAACAGTTATGGAATTCATTACACAACCATCTTTTCCTCAAGCACTCAGGTATACCTATAGTGCAAGAGATGTCATCATAAAATCCCGTTCAATAAAAAATAATCATGAAATAAATTAAAGATTAAAATTACACTCGATGACTAGCATAGAAAATTTTACCCAATAAATCACTGGAACTATAATATCAGCCACAACTGGTGATATAACTAACACCTATTATTTTTTAGCACTTTATATAAAATAATCATATGTGGTTCTTATACAATATTAAATTCAGCACAACCTAATTTGCGCAATCCATGTATTAATTCCATCAGATTATGTGCAGTCTAATACAGGTATAATATTGTTGAGTATAGTGAACTATATAACACAATTGCACATCAAATCGACACCTGTAACAAGCTATAATTTAAAATTGTATACGCTAAAGCTGTTTCTGAAAACGGTTATCATTAGTTACATAAAAGTCCACTGGAGTTAAGCAGTTACTACTAGTACATGATCGAAGTCAGAAATAACAACTCTGTTAACACTGATAAGGCCAGAATTTTATTTTAACGCCAAACTGAAAATAAACTGACATTATTCCCAAATGGAAATTACTAGGCTATGACCAAGGCACTTCGTAGAACATCTGCAACTAAATCTTTGTTTTTAAGAAAGAGAACGTTTCGATAATGCTGTAGTCAATTGACAAAGCTGATACATTTGCATAGATTCAGCCAATTGTGCCTAAAAATAGTTATATTATACAAAATTCCCCCATTAAACGAAAGAGAACTACTCAAATTTTAAATATGTAATATGAGGGTTAAGCGCAGGGTTCGCCCGATTTAAAGAGTTTGATTTAAATCATGATTTAAATCCATGATTTTAGTCAAGTGATTTTTTTATTTTAATCGATGATTTAAATGAAAAGAGAATGCTGACAATAAAAATACTATTTATTACAAAATATAAATCAACCATTAACATTTTAGTACAAAACAGGTAGTTTCTAAAACAATTAACATTGATTTTCATTATAAAATTTATATAGGAACATGTTCTGCTTTCCCACTCCTCATTTATCTCGTAAAGTAGAGTGAACGAGCCCAAATGCAGAATATACTCTTTCCACCGAAGCTGATGAAGAAACAGCACATAAAAATTGCTTCAGTATAGGAAGAAGTTTCTCAATATCGTGGATGTTTTTTATGAAACCCACCACTATAAAGCACTAACATTAGACAAGGGTAATTCTAATTCTTCCTTAAATATTCTTTCTCATTCTTTCCATAATTCTACTGTGTCAGATAAGAAAGCATTTTTTTTTTCTGTAATTTATCAAGTCCCACAGCTATAGGCTTTAAAATGTTTAGGTACTCTTCACCTGCTCGTTTCAGACAAATGTTTGAAACTTTTTAGTATATTGTTGAGTCTATTTCTTTTTTTATTCTCATCACGTACTTTTAATAATTTCTCCCATTGACTTACATATACTTCTAAACAATCTGCCATACTATTCCATCTCACGTCACTTGAAAGCACTAATGTTTTTCCATCGACTTGCTTGAATTTTGGTCTAGCCAGATGATCATTTCTGAAATACTTAATAATTTGTGTAATATGTTCTTTGATATCCCTTATTTCTAAATCTTTGCAAAGTAAGTTCAGAAGGTGAGGTAAGCTGAGCATCCATTAGTTATGACTCTAACATAAACGTGCCTAATAGCCTAATTCAATAAAGACTTGTCCTCAACCCTAAATTATTCTATATTTTGATAGAAGACGAGAAAACACTTTTTCAAAAACGACAAAAAGCGCAAAAACATCATGTTTGAGACCCTGTTTATATTTAAGCCGTGTCACATAAGTTTATCATACATATTAACACACTATGTTTTGGTTTTCAATACTTAGTTTTATGGGTGGCGTGAGATCACCTTAAATAAAATAAATAAATATTTAGATTTAGAATACCTGCAGTTAAATCAACTTTATTACTTGGTTAAGCCACTTCTGTATCTACGGTTATGTCTTGGTCTTGCACTTTTCATGATGGCCTTTTAATCTTTAAACAACTCCTTGCATTTCATTTTTTGCAATTTTTACACACCGCTCTGCTACCAGTTTTTCCTTCTTCTGTTTCTTTTATAAAATAATTCCAAATTTCATCTTTCTTCCTTCCTCTCATTTTTATTTTACACTTCACTTGTTCACTTTTAATTAACCTGGACACAAGCTCAATAAAATTTTTCAAATGAAGCACCTTACTACTATCCTCCTTTTATATTCTATTATGCAGACAATTTATAACAGGAAAATTCTTGCAATAACAAGTATCGCCAATTAAAAGCGACCGTCGGGCATCGCCTCGGCATCTATGAAATTAATGAAACCGACCGCCAAACTTGTCAGAACAGGGAAATGCTGATTTTTTATTATTTGTATGGAAATATAGACCACATAGACAATTTTTCCAATGACGTGAATAATTTATGTGTGCAAATTGGTACAGAGACATCTATGAGAAGTTTCACATACCTCTCACCACTACTCAATTTACCTTAGTCAGTATATGACTAGCAGGTTGGCCACTATCATTTGTCTGTTCCATAACTTATGGCATACTGAGGAGAACTAATAAGATCTAAACCGGTCTATGTCTGGTTAGGAATTGACAAATGATATTGGCTAACGATCTATCATGATTTGAAGGTATAATCCAATGCAGGTCGGGGTATTTGCCCGCTGAGTAGTTGTTTCCTTCAAATCATATTTAAAAACAGTAGTTTAATCCACCTGGACTAGAGGTCGCCGCTCTCGGTACATGCTTCGCAAGTCGCTATCCGCCACAGAGACATCTATGATGTCGGTCGGATAGTAGCATTTGGACTTTATGAGAAGTTTTACATACCTCTCACCACTACTCAATTTACCTTAGTCAGTATATGACTAGCAGGTTGGCCACTATCATTTGCTTGTTCCATAACCTATCACATGCATACTGAGGAGAACTAATAAGTTCGAAAGCGGTCTATGTCTGGTTAGGAATTGACAAATGACATTGGCTACTGATCTATCATGATTTGAAGGTATAATCCAATGCAGGTCGGGGTATTTGCCCGCTGAGTAGTTGTTTCCTTCAAATCATACTTATAATCGGTGTACTCGAAGGGATAAAGCCTACGCTGCTTTTGGAACTGAAGATCATACCGGCCTGCCAAAATTCAGCCGAGTGGTTGGCAGGCCAAATGCAGAAGGCGGTCATTCTGGGTTCTCTCCGTCTGCCTAGGGCACATGATTCTGGTATCTACAGTCACTAACCTTGCGGGATTTGGGGAGTGGCTGTTAATGCGCCGGCGCGACTCCCGTGAGGCGTCGGAGGCCACGGGAGGACTGTCCGGCATCGGATAATCCGAAAAAAAAAAATAATAATATTGCAATTTGGTGGGAATAGGCTAATTAAAATAGACCCTCAGGACTAGTTAAATCGCGTTTTTCTTGTTCATAGTTAGTAATAAATTTGGAAACAAACTAAAACTAGTACAAGACACGGGTTGAAATAAATAGAACATAAAACACATAAATGGTGTCGATACACCGCAAATGATCATTTACTGTGTATTGTTATCATATTATATCACATAAATATGTGCTGTAATTATTGGAACAAATTTTATTTAGGTCATTTTTTAATATAGGCCATATTTATACAATTACAGTCATTATTATGTTATTTCGCCCCACCATGTATATTTATGTATTGCAGACGTAAATGTAAGAAAATAAATGCCATAAAATACTGAATTGTAAATCGTTTTATAGTACTTCATTTAACGTATTTGCATAATCGCAAACAAAGTAAACTTGTTAACTTATAGACAACGTATGTACGTAAATATTCAAATTATGTTGAAAATTGGATAATCACGAAATTTTAAAAGTGTTTGGTTTTCATTTTAGTACAAGTTTTTTATTTGTAGTAAGAAACGGCAATTAGTTTTATGTTTATTTTATAATTAGTAAGTGTAAATATTCCAGAAATTAAAACACCATTTAATGTCTCTGTGGTTGTCTAAAATATTATTTAACTTTTTTTTTCAGAAATTGTTATGTAATTTTTCCTAATATATGACCCAAACTGAATTTACTCTTTGCTGCATTTGGAGCAAATGTTTTGGAGCATAGAATGATAATCAGGATTTATTAGATTAAAATTAAGAGTATAATGAAAGAAATCAAAATATTAATCCAAAGGGTAATTTTTTAACAAATATTGAAATATTTACATGAGCAATATGTCAGTTATTTAGGTACCTATGAAAATATCTTATTAAGACATTGTTTCGAATGATGGCTACCGCGCTTGAATTCACCACGAGAAGCGCTAGTGTTGGGTAAGGTCCTTGTCACTGAACGTTAATGTTTGCTATGGCTCTTTAACGCGAGTTTTTAGTAATTTTTATAAAAATTAGCTGAAAGACATTTAACACAATGATGGCAGAAGGGGAAAGTAATAATCTACTTCCTCAATCGGAAAATTATTGTACCTATCAGAGATGTCTTATGTCATTAAAGTTAGGTTATATCAAGAATGAGCATGATGAATACAACGAATGTGCATGATTTTTACTTACGATTTTCTGTAGTAGACTCCTTTGGTAACGCATAATCGTCAGGATTAGAATGTTCCTTACAAACACACGAATATCTTGAAGGAGAGTTATCCCTGTGAATCGCAACCAACCACTGTTTTAGGCGAGTTTTATCTCTCAGAAGCATATGTCCGCCTTTTGTTTCCGAGCAAAATAGAACTGCACAACACTGAGGCATAATTAACAAGTTTTTTTTATTTATTGGTGTACGAAATAATTATAATAAAACCCTATAAACTTTTTCCGCGTCTAACAATAACTTTTGACAAGACCTTACTCGACCAGTGGCACCAACTAGTGAGCCTAAAAACGTTAGCCCTCATTAGTTAAGGTAACTTGATGACACTAAACTAAACAAATGTTCATAAGAAATTGCCTATTTTCAAAATTTTTTTAGGTAAAAGTCTTTGCCATACGATATAAGTTTACTGAAAATAAATTTGGTATACTATTTGACAAAAAATCACCCACTGTTACACCTTAATGTTAATAGAATATATCACTGGAATTGCAACATAGTTTGTATCTTCAATATTTTTAAATAGATTTACTTCTTCCTAAATTGCTTGAATGTTTATCTGAGAAACCAACATTTTCGGATAAATACGCGTGAAAACAAACAACAATTATTATGAGTTCGCTTTCTTGTGACTAGATCTTAGCTTAGGTTTAAATGATACTATTGTAATTGAGTGAAAAAATGCAAAAGCAATTAGGACAAAACTTTTTATTAATGACAACATTTAATTTAAATGCCAACGTTTCGGTGGTTGGTTACTACCATTTTCAGGGCGGTAAGAACCAATATAAGATAATAGTATACAATGAACTTAAATTCACAAAAATAAAAAAATATTGGTATAATAAACAAAAGAGAACAAATTTATTGGCTAATTAAAATTAATCAACGATAACTTTATGTGAGACTCTTATATTGTCAATTTTGAATTACTGTGATATAGTGTATTATCCATGCTTAGATAAGGTATCTAAAAATCGAATTCAAAAAGTGCAAAATACGTGCTGTCGATTTATTTTTGGATTAAGGAAATTTGATAAAATTTCTGAAAAAATTAAAGAGTTGCGTTGGCTAAAAATTGATAAATTGGTTGATTTACGATATATGGTTTTCGTACATCGCCTCCTTACCACTTCTACACCTATATATCTCAAAAGAAAACTTATTACACGAGAGAATATTCACGCTCGTCACATCAGACACAAATTTACATTAACCATGCCTCAACATTCAACTGCCATGTTTCGCAGATCTTTTACATATAATGCAGTAACATTATATAATTCTGTAAATAAGGATTATAAAACTCTCTCTACTGTAAAATTTAAAAGCTTTATGAAAGCTCTTCTTTTAAACTCTTAAGCTTGCTTTTTTGTTTATTATCATATATGTATGTATGTATTGTGTATGTATATGTATATGTGTGTATATATGTGTACATGTGTGTATATGTGTATGTATATATATATGTATATATTTTTGTTTTTCTTATAATAGCAAAATTACCTCGTTATTATTGCTAGTACTTTCGTTAGTTAAGTTTGTTTAGAATATGATTTTTTGTTCAGCCTCAGTAAAGCCGGTTGTAGGTTAAGTGTAAGAGTAGCCATAGGCTAAACTTCGCCTACGTTATATTATATTGTGGATTTTAGGTTAAGGAACAAATGTATTGTTTTTGCCTAGTTTGAATAAAGACGATATTATTATTATTATTATAATTAACTTAACTAGGTATCTCAAGTAATGTATATAAAAAGAGTATAAATATACATTACAGATTGCATGGTTACAATGTGTCTTAAATACTACTGTACATAGTGTATAACCACGGCAACCGTCATGCCTTACGGATGGTGCGTCGTCCGTGACTGGCCGGTGTTTGGCCCATGCAATACGATGTCCTTTTGTTGTTTCGTGGTAAGTGTATTTTCCTGGAACATTTCAATACGATTTAATTAGATAAGCTTTAAAAGCTTCAGAGAAATTAAAATAAAATTAAATAATATAACAAATAGATATGATACAGGAATGTAGAAAAAAGATACAAAACACCTACTTTAGACAGTTAAATAGATTGTGTGTATTAAATAAGGTAGAGGCCACCCTGATCGGTAGGAGGTTAGAAGGGAAGGGGGTGAGGGGAAAAAGGTGTAGGATACGTGTCGTTATTTTGTGTGTAGCATATGTGTTAGTCAGGATCCAGGTAGAGGGGAAGGTTTTCATGGATAAGACGGTGTATGTGAGGGAAATGGTGGTGATGACGAATGCTTGCGATATCGCGGGTTAGAGGGGAGTGTTGGATATTGAATAAGAAGAATTTTTGTGCCGTTTGGATAATGAAGTCTCGGATTAATGGAATTTGGAGTTTCTGTGTACTTGGTCTATAGTTATGTAGCGGTTAGCATTTGTCATAAGTCGTAACAGTTTATTCTGCGTCACCTGGAGTCACCTGTACTGTATGTTGGACATGCGGTTCCAACTGTCTTGTAGAGGAGAAGTTTGTTGTCAGTACTTAGTTTAGAACATCGGTTAACAAAGGGATATAACTTGTTAACGCTCATATAAGCTTTATTAATAGATTTCGTGGTATTTTGTTGAGATGAAAACCTTTTATCGAGGTGAAGGCCGAGGAACTTGACAACATTATTCTCCTCTATTGTCTTGTCATTGATTTTAAATGGAGTAAAAGATGTGATGTTCCTAAATTTTTTCGTAAATGTTATCGTCTCTATTTTAGTCTCGTTAATTTTAATTTTCCACATATTGCAGTATTGTACAAGTTTGTCCAAATGATACCGCAACTTAGAAGTTGCGGTTTGAGCGTAATATGATTGTGAGTAGATAGTGGTGTCGTCCGCGTACATAATTGTCTTTGTCAGCGGATGTGTGGGAAGATCAGTAAGGTATTGATTAAACAATGTGGGTGACAGCAACGTCCCCTGCGGCACTCCCGCCCAGATTTCATGTGATATGGAGCAGGTGTTGTTTACTTTAACCTGAAAAGTTCTATCATTCAAATAAAACTTTATTTATGTGATAAAATAGTCAGGTAAGTTATGCAAGTTTTGTAGTTTATGTAGGAGACCTCCATGCCAGACAGTGTCAAAGGTTTTTCAATATCTAAAAGTACCATTTTTGTACTATGTTTCTTGTTGAATCCGACAATTACGTCGTGCATGACTTTGCACAGCGACAGCGTGGTATTGTCGCCACCCCTGAAAGCAAATTGTATGTTTGGTATTAAATCATTTTTGTTGATTATTTTATCCATGTTCTTTAGCATAATTTTTCCCACGATTTTTCCCAGCGCGTTTAGCAATGAGATGGGTCTATAGCTTGAGGCTAGGGTGGGATCTTTATTTGGTTTCAGGAGAGGCACAATAATGGCTGTTTTCCACGCCGTCGGAAAATACTGCAGCCGAATAGCCGAGTTTATGATGTAGGTTATTTGGACAAAAGCTCTTCTGGATAATTTTTTTATATAAAAGGTTAGGGATGTTGTCGGGACCGGGAGCTTTGAAGTTAGGTAAGGTTTTCAGGATGTTTCGGATGTCAGTAGGGGTTGTCAGAAGTTTAATTAATTTTTGGGGGAGGGGAGGTGATGGCAACGTGAGAAGGGATATTTTGTGTTAGTCTGTCGATGTCCGTCTATTCCTCCATAACATTGACCTTAAATTGATATATTTGATGCAAGTACAGGGCGATCGCGTCTGCTTTATTCTTATCAGATAAGGGAGGTTGTCTGTTTGTTATTATCGCAGGGATAGCTGTATTGTCTCTCCTTAGCAACTTGGACATTGCCCAGAGCGAATTATCTTTTGTGGACAATTTAAATATTTTGGTATTCCACTCTAGGTTGTACTGCTCATTGAGTTTATTTTTTTATGTTCCCTTGAATGTCCCTGAGTCTAATTCTGTCAATAATACATTTATTTCGCTGCCAGCAGCGGCGAATTTTGTTTTCAAACTATATCAATTTAATAATATCCTCCGGTATGTTGTCTTCTGGTAGCCCTATATTTATTTGTTTTGTAGAGCTATCCCTTGCTTAATGGATAACTCTAGTAAGCTTTTCGATTTCTGAATCAAGTTTTAAATTAGTGTTTATTTTATTGTTTATACTAACATTATTATTTATTGATCTACTGTACTTACACCAGTATTATTAAAATAGGTAAAAAGAAATAAAGCAAATCTTTAAATTCCTTAAATAAATAAAATATTATATTTATATCAATAACCCTAACTTAATCTAACTGATCCAGATTAAATAAATAAATTAAATTCTAGAAAATTAATAAATAATTATCAAATAGATAAATTCAATTCTGGCAAAAAATAAATAATTATCAAAAAAATAAATTCAAATTTGGAAATAAATATTTACAAATAAATTATTATCAAATAAAATATGTATATATATATATATATATATATATATATATATATATATATATATATATATATATATATATATATATATATATATATATATATATATATATATATATATATATATATATATATATATATATATATATATATATATATATATATATATATATATATATATATATATATATATATATATATATATATATATATATATATATATATATATATATATATATATATATATATATATATATATATATATATATATATATATATATATATATATATATATATATATATATATATATATATATATATATATATATATATATATATATATATATATATATATATATATATATATATATATATATATATATATATGTATACATATTTTATTTGATAATTATTTATTTGTTTTCCAAAATTGAATTTATTTATTTTGATAATTATTTATTTGTTTGCCAGAATTGAATTTATCATTTGATAATTATTTACTAATTTTCTAGAATTTAATTTATTTATTTAATCTGGATCAGTTAGATCAAGTTAGGATTATTGATATAAATATAATATTTTATTTATTTAAAGAATTTAAAGATTTGCTTTATTTCTTTTACCTATTTTAATAATATCGATAACCTTAACTCTGAACCCACATTTTTTGGCAAGAAATTGCTCGTACTTCCTCGCTGGGCAACAATAATAATTCGATATATTAAATTATTATTGGCTAAACTGAGCAACAAGAGAATATTGGATATAATTTTAATTTAGACTAACAAAATTCATCAATGCTCCACGAATATATAAAATATTATTCCTATCTTGACACAAGCAAAACAGAATAATTTTTTCTAATTTATCATGGTATCAAATAACTATTTATTTATCAAAGATACAATACTTTTAAACTTCTAGCATTGTGTGTCAACGCACAAAAATTTTAAGTACGGTACTGAGTCGCATGTAATTACGCCGGCTTTAACACTTTTATGGCCGGTTTTTATGGCCTTTTTTATGTGTCTCTTAAAGTTGTGATCTACTTTACTTACAGTCCAGGATGGAAATATATCAAGATTATATTGTTTCTTCATACCGTAGTAGTTAAGTTATATTATATTCTCCAATATTTCCGGACAATACTGTATGTGTCTATATTTCTTAACTGATAATTTTTAGCTGATCTGAAGACGGGACTGTTAAAAAATTCCGAAATCGGTCATGTTCTTATCTCTTTGAGAATAATAAATTGAGAGTCGTGAGAAAAAACCATTTTACCCTACCATCTACCTACTTAGAAATAATCTCACATATGGTAGACATTGATTCAATGAATTGTAATTTTTTCCTTGATGAATTTCTAGTTCGATTTCTAACAATACTTGTAGTTTACGCACGCTTCTCAATTTTTTTCTTTTTTTTTAATTAAAATATTGCATTAATATTTCTAGCTACAATTTCATCCAAAGTAGCCTCAGAGATAAATAGAGTAATGTAGTTCCTCGTTTAAGAGACGAGCAATGACTTTTCACAAAATTGAAGAATTTGTGGAAAATTATTTCATTTAATTTTCTCAGTTTGAGTTTACAACAGTCGGCGGATTTTGAACTCTTTTAGTCGTTTTTCGAAGAGTCTATACCAGAAAATGTGATTTTACACCAATCAAAAAATTTGTTAAATAGTTAAAAGTTTCTCTTGTTACACGGTGTATTATTTTTTGTAAAATGAAATGATAAAAGTCAAGTATATATTCACAGACATAATATTAATATATCTATTTTTAGGAAGCTATTAATTAAATCACACTGACCTCACTAGGTAGCTTATTAGATAACCGATATCACAGAATACATAAATATATTTAATGATTCAATATATCATTAGGTAATAATAATAGCGAATTAATATTCATTAGATGTTTTCCGACTTCATAAATTATTGTTTTGCACCATATTTTATTCAAAATGACACTGATTCTTGAACTGGCTAAAATAAAATGACATATTTTAATTTTAAAATATATATAAAATGCATACACCTGGCACCTGGCTACATATTAATAGTTTTGGACCGGTTTCAGCACACAGATGAAGTTAAGAGGTTTTAACAGTAAACCAAGGTCATACAAGGGTAATTCTAAATTTGTTAAGGATTAATAAAAAACTATAAATGAATTATTTCGATTAATGGTACCACTCTATACTACTTTTTTCCTAAAGAAGACAAAGACGGTTATATGTGCGATTTCCAGCGACGTGTCGGGTTATCATGGATATTTAATGCAATTACAGTGAAAATAATTACAAGGACTTAACCTCTTACTTTTCGTCCATGAATGGATTTTTTATGGTTTTCAGCATACACCTGCACCATAAATAAAGCTTCTATACAGTCTTCTGATAAATTTACATCCAAAGATGTAATATTCACGTATGCAAAATATTTTTGAAAGTTAGTAGTATTGAAATTTCTTGGCACGGTGAACACCAGCATCATCTGTTAAAGCCTGTAATGCCAAGTTAACTTTATCCACTATTTCCAAAGATTGAGATAAGGATAAACTACTCGAACTTTTCTATAGCACCTGTTAATAATATAATATTTATTTTATGTATAGTAAGTAAATCTTGTTTGACCAGTATATTGTTAAATTGCTGCTGACTTTCCCTTATAGAGTTAGAGTCTTCGGGGTTGAATGTGAATATTACAAATTCAACTTGTTCGAAAATTTATTATAATAAAACGCCGCTTGCAACCATGCTTCACAACTAGTTAAGACAGTTCCTGAATTCCTGGACAAGCTTCATGAAATTTTTCAATACGGTGTGTCGATTTAATATTTTTGTACTTGCGATTAATTTGTCGACATCCAGATAACAGCTTCGAATTTTTTCAGCTACATTGTGGAAAACGTGAATCACACAGGTTACAATACAGACACACCGTTTTCAGTATTTCACCTGTTTTAAGGTAAAAACATAGTGAGACGACGGAGGAGATGCACGCGTTGCAGGTAGCGGCACCGCAAAAATTACGTTATCATAATGGAGCGACCACTTATCGTTTCGGTATGTGCGCTTCCATTTCAAATGCATTAAAACATTCACACTTTTACCCTCGATACGTGCCTCAACCCTCGCTGCTCCACTGTGTTTTTACCTTTACGTATATAAGCGGCACAGTAAACAATAACCAGTAGCTTATCTCTCCTTGTTGCCACGCTTTGCTGCCGGGAACCTTCAAAAGCCACTACTTTGAAACGCTGTTCTGAAAACCATCAGTATAGTAGTGGCCGTCAGAGCAGAGTGTATGTTATCAGCGAAATAAAAAATAACTAGTGTGTAAGCGCTTTACGTGTAATCGGTTTACTGTGACAATTGTATGCATTTTATTTTATTTTAAAATGGAGGATGAAAAGAGAAAGGAGGAATGGTTTGCTCATAAAAAGGATGTACAAATAAAAGTTATTGTAGTAATGAAAAGTTTTATTCATTTTCTCGTGATGCCAAAAGATAAGTGAAAAACTATTATATTATGCAAGCATATTGATTTTAATATATGAGTTAGGTATTATTTTGCGAAAACAAGAACCATTAATGAGGTAATTTTTAATATTATAAATTGAAAGTATAAATAAAATAGGAGAGGGATTAAAAAATAAAGTCTTTAGTTTTGTATTTACAATTTGACGAATGCTCTTCTGCATCGATTTTGAGTAATTTTTAAAAATATTACAGAATAAATTTTAAAACGTGTGCCTGTTGTAGACGAATCACAAATTAGTCATTTTATGAAAAGTTTAGTCATTTGTTAAATGATATTTGTGCTTTCGTTTTGGAAATCCAATCGTTAAATCACATTTATAAGTCTACAATAAATTACCAATGAAATAATAATAACAATTGTAATTTAAAAAACAATGCCAATTTAACTCAATAGTTATTACCTCTATGTCGCATGCATTTATGTTACTCCTTTACGATTGTTTCTTCAATAGAATACCTATTTAGAATGCCATTTATGTTAAAACACCCCGTATAAATCCTATAATATGAATAGAATGATAAGGTACATAAAACTAAAATAATACTTTAAAATATCGTAGAGGTATTGTTTTCCTGTAGCCGAGGTCACCGAGCGTCGAGCGAAGCATCAAAGGGACTGCTAGAGAAATAAGCTACTAATTATTGTTTACAGTGTAAGCGGCTCTGTTTGACACTAAAACATTATAACTGTATACTAAATTTATTTAATGCATTCCTTGCAAGCTGTTGAATTGCTTCAGAATTATTGTGTTCCAACCTTTTACCGGCAATCAAATATAAGTTCGAAGGCACATTGCCCAGCTTGTTATATCTTTCATCAGAGAGTTTTCATCCACAGTCAGCCATATTCGTTTATCACGTACTTCAATCTTCTTCATATTATTCTCAGTCGTTTCTTAGCATAGGGAAATTGCGATCTTACTTGTTGTCTCGTATATAATGGCTTCCCAGAATTATATTTTTTCCAGAATGAACAAAAATATTCTTTAGATTTATTGGGGTCAAAATAAAATAAGAAGGTTTAGTGCCATATCCCCAAAAAAACAACTATGCAGCTACGGACACGTGTTTCGAAGTTATTGCTCCTCATCAGCGTAGCGTAGCTAAAGAATTGGATCTAGGATGGGATAGATCAGGAACAAGAACTAAAATAAAGCTGGAAAGTACAGTACACAGTACTCAATTAGTGCCTTCATGTTCCCATGTGCCACAATTGGGGCCTCAATGATCACAGTCAACACACAGAGCTCTATGTGTACTGCTCGTTTCCACCTGGCAAATACAAACAAAATAATATAGATTTATTGGGGTCAAAATAAAATAAGAAGGTTTAGTGCCATATCTCCAAAAAGCTGCATAGTTGTTTTTTTGGGGATATGGCACTAAACCTTCTTATATTATATAAAAATATTCTTTCTCTAATACCTATTGTGGAATATCACACGCACGATATGAAAATCAAGTCGAAATTAAGTACAGTAGGAATATTTCAGTTTACTATTTTGTACTTATGACATGAACATGCGATATGCACTCCATTCATTCAAATGGCGCTGGCAAACACAACAATGTATCACTGTACCGATACAGAGATATATTACTATATCTTAAATCAGGAAATTCAGATTTAAATTTATTCATATCCGATGACGCAATACCTGTTCATCATCAGCAAACTGCATGCCAGGAAAAAGTGAGTAATGTGTTTACGGAAACCCTTAGCATAACCGCGAACTTGTGTGTGAGCGTTTACACAGGTGAGCTGAGCAAAATATTTCGAGTTTTAAAGTTTCAATTTATGCTGAAGCCAATCTCAACCGTATAGATCTTATTTTTTTACCCTCCAGTCAAAACAGGTTTTAAATGTTTGCCAGCACCCAAGGAGTAAAGTCTGTAAATATGTCAAAATCTCAGCTTTTTTGTTTCTCACTTTTTCGCGTTTTTGATGTTTCCTTTTGCTACGAGGAAAATGTCTATGAATCTGTCAAATTTCTTGATAGATAATATAGAATTCTCATCCTTATTTCCCTTTCCCTAGCGAAATTTGCAGGTTTTTTGATCCTCCTTTGCTATGTGGATACTATCTATAACTGTGCCATATGTTAATTTTTTCTGGAGGAAGTAGGTTAGAATTTCCCGCCACACAAATTCTCTACTTTTGGGGTGTAAATATCTAATCTGAGCAATATGAAAAAGAAGAATAAATTATTTTAGCTGGCTATGACCTAATTGGAAAAATGCTGAATAATATACAACAGTGACTGAAATAAAATTTAACAGTTTTACGATTTTCAGGAAAAAACTATTTATATATTTTTTACAAAATATATGAAAGCATGATAATTGTTTTACCAACATAGTGGTTGCTTCAGATGTGAGTACAAGACTGACAGTACAATGCTAGACAGGGTATAAATAGAGGTTCAGTAAAGTTGTAAAAATAATCGTAAAAATAATTTTGAACAAATTACGATTGAGCATGTTTGCAGGTATCAAAAAATTCGTCAATATATATTATTTATTACATTAGAAAAAAATATGAAAAGTAAATAAACAAATTGATAACACGACAACATGACAAAATAAATGAAATTGATTAATGATAAATAAACAAAATAAATATAAAATTATGAATTACAATTAAAACGGTGACTTATTTATTTCCAGCTGATCATTTAATATTATATTTGAATTTTCTTATTTGTTAATTTCTAAAGATTCTAGTTAATTTTAATCGTTTGTTTTCTACGTGTATTATTTCAAAATTGTCATTAGAACTATGATTTTCTTCCAATAAGTAGTAGAATCTTGTTTTCTATTTTTAAAACTTCTTTTATGTTCAGACATCCTTTTCTTAAAATTTCTTGTAGTTTGTCCAATATATACTTAGAGTAAGTGCCACAGGCAAGTTTATAGACTCCAGATTTATTTACCTTTTTAATCTTGTTTTTGTTATTTTAATTATTCTACCAAGACTGTTGTTTATTTTATAGGCAATATTAATGTTTTGTTTCCGTAAGTTTTTGGCAATTTTTTTCTCTAGGTTTACCGATATATGTAAGATTTAGTCAGAATAAGTTCGACCGTTTTCAAGTTATGCGAGGACAAAGATACAATCAGAGTACAAATTATTATACAGGTTGAACAGAGAACATCCTTTCTTTTTTGAAGCTGGCTAAAAAGTAAGCTCTATGTTGATATTTTCATTACGTAATGAATTATAATGCCAATTTTTCTAGTCAGAAGTAAAATTCGTTGCAGATATCTTTACAAAATGTGCAGTGTTTACATTCGTGTATACCAATCATTTTTTAAATACACATTAATGTTTATCTATGTTTCATATTTGTAGAAACCTACACCGTTTTTTCAAAATATAGTTGAAAATTGTTCCACACGAAACTTGCAATATCCACCCTTCGTAAGTATCAACTGTGGACTCAACAAGGTCATTGATTGTATTACGTAAAATATAGGGGAACTATAATACATTTCAATTTTTGTACGTTAAAGTCGTCTAGAAAGTGAAGTTGTACCATCACAACAAATGCGAATAGATATCTTAACACATCATTATTCAGGACACGATTCCTCACAAGGCTGCACGAAATATGAAATAGATATATGCTATGCATACCTTGTAATATGCCACCTTGTGAAAAATAAATGAATTAAAGAGGAAGCCTTCAGTTAGAACCCTGAATTGGAAAATTGAGCTAAAAGACAGACGTAGATAAAAGAAATGCATTTGAAATTTTAGAAAGAAATAAGATAAACTGAGCTATCGAACGTATGCGTTTAAGTTCCATTCAGATAACATTGCCCTAATTTTAATTTACACTCTTATGTAAAGCCGTGTTGCTGCACTATTTCCACACTAAATCTACACTACTCTATCTGAATGGGTGGCCCCGAAGGGCTGAAAAATAATTTGTTATTTATAATATAATACAAAAATTCAATTACAATTCTTTTAAATTGTACACTTATTAGTTGGCACTAAGCCCAGCAATGTTTAAACTGAACCCTGATCATCTATCGATATTATGCAGGGGGGTCTTTCTGATTTTGTAAAAAAATTAAAAACCTACATCGATATAGTTTTTTAAATCCTATCATGTCCTACTGTAGTTTATCACGTTATATACTATTTTTAAAAATTACTTAGATATTTGATTCCCTTAGGTTATTTAGTAAGAGCAAATACAATATAGTCATAGGGAAGCAAATTAATAAGCGGCATATTTTCCTTTCAATCCTGATTTACTTATAACTTAATTTCAGGTTTTCCACAAATTGAGTTAAACCTGGAGGATTTCTTCCAGCTACTGTCTGTTATTGCTTCCAGAGATAACAAAAATAGAAATAATCTCCCACACTGCTTTACGAAATTGATTTTATAAATGCCTTATTTATGCCAAAGGAAGATCTAATGTAAAATTATTAAAATAAATATGATCATGGAAATAGTTTATTTATACCAAATAAAAATTATAATTTTCAACAAATAAATTCACCCTTTCATTTTCTTAATTTTCTTATATTCTGTTATCCTGTATTAATAACGTAATGGTTCTTATATTAAATTACATAGTTGATTAAAAAATTTAATTTCGTATAGATTGTAAATCAAAGCAGATAACAATAAATCAAAATAAACAGATGATGTTCATTACACTGGCGGTTCTTCTATAGGGTCATTTGGTCAATGACCTCCCACATACAAATAAAAAAATAGAGCTATTCATTTTCTGAAGTTTAAAAATATATAATATATATATTTTTAATATTCTTAAAAAATATATTAAAGTTTCTAGTTCATTCTATGCACAATACTATTCAAATATCTAGATCATTACATTATTCATTTATAGAATTTAAAAATCTTGGGTCAATCCACAACGTGTCCTCAAAGCTAGCTACGGACCGAATTTACAACCAATTAAAGTGAAATGGACTTATGTGCGAATCGTCAGAAAGCAAAAGAGACAGAAAATACTGGCGGAGACAATATCCCTGATAACCCTGACACGGTAACGCATGATGTTTAGTAGAGCAGTCGCCAGTCAGCAGTCTTAAATTCGTCGTGAAATTAAGTAAAACAGTGTTTTTGGTGTTTACTATTAAATATGAGTGTTGTACAAAATACATTAAAACTGAAAGATGGACATAAGTTGGGTTATGAAGACCGAGTGAAATTCAAAGGTGGTGGCCGTCCAAAACCTAATATGACGATAAAACAAACATCTCTTGATAAGAAAAAAGAAGCTAATAAGTATTTTTAATTGAAAAAAGTTATCCTTCAGCAAATTTTATTCATTGTTACGCTCATGAACTAAATTTAATTTTACAAAAAGCATCAAGTCAGGATAAAAGCATAAACATTTTTTTTGCTAATTTACATAGCTTTTCTTCATTCTTTGGAAAATCGCCTAAAAGAACAGTCGTGTTAGATGATGTTGTTAAGGTGACATTACCTAAAACGGCTCCAACACGATGGAATTTTAATACAAAGTGCATAGAGACTGTTTATACCTATCGAACAGAATTATTAGATTATTTAGAAAAAAATCATTGATAATGAATCAGAAAACAACACTCTAAACCAAGCTATTGGTTTAAAAAACTACTTACAAAATGAACATTTTCTTTACTGGTTAAATTTTTTTCATTTAGTTATGCCTCATTGTGATATATTGTTCAATCAATTACAAAAATGTAATGTCGATGTCATAACAGTAAATAAGTGTATTGGCGTTTTTAATAGTAAAATTGAAGACATCAGAAATAAAATTTTGGATAACTATTTGGAGGAGACATCCATGCAGTCTGCCCACAGATGTAGAACGGAAGAATCAAAAAGGAGAATTTCATTAGAAGTTTGTGATATAATTACATCTGAGATCAAAAACAAGTTTGGCTTCAGAATCATTTAGCAGTGTCTCAGTTATTTCACGCCGATTGATTTAAAGATTATAAAAAAGCTTTCCTCAAGATATGTTTAAATTAGTTAAAACGGAGTATCCAGTCATAAATCATTTGAAACTTAAAACTGTTTTTCCACCTTAAAAAAGAATAAAGACATTTTTAAGAAATACCATGGGTCAGGAAAGGTTATCTTCTTTAGCTATGCTTACCATAGAAAGGGCATTAATAAAGAAGATAAAAGACTTTAATGAAAAAGTAATTGACCACTTTGCATCTCAAAAAGACCGGAGCATCGACTTGGAATTTAAATCACTTTAAAGGGTAGGTAATACAGTAAACTTTTCTAATTGATCTCCCTATCTCTTGACCCACGAACCGCCGTTGGTTCATTATACCAGGCAAGCATACCAACTTTACCTGTATACTTCAAGATTGTTAAAAAAATGTATCAAATCGTTCAAATTTTTAATCAATACAATTTTATTTGCGCTTCCAATATATCTATAATGCACGCTTCATTCCACTTATCTCCTAGCTATGTTCCCTCTTATTGAGGAAATCAGCAGTCAATATATGTGGTTCTGTTACAGGCTCACATAGGGAAATTGCAAACATTCATTTGTGCACAAACCACTTCACCAATGCAAACTATCCTTCCACTAACTCATCAGTCATCATATTAACGAACAATTTCTGAACCTCAGCACAGAAACGATAATAACGCCAACCACCTCAAAACGTTAAAATAGATCTCTGTTTTTCATTTATAGATTTCAATTCAGTGTTGTTCACTTTTAAGAAATGTAATCATCAAGTTATGAATTGAATGCAAGTAAAAATACAGAAATACAAACATAATACATGATATGCAATGCAAATGTCAAGTAAATAAAAGTTTCCCACACATAAAAGTTGATAAAACGTTAGGAAGCGTTCATGTAATTGCATTTAATAGTTTACCTTCTACAATACGCAAATTTTATTAAGATATTACCAACTTTGCAAAAGTTATTTTGTTTATGGTTTACAGTTCGATCGACTTTCTGTATGTATACATTTCTTTTCAGTTAAACTAAATTAAAATTGGCTATATAGAGAGAGCTGTAAGTACAAATTGTATTATCTAGTCATACGCGTAACTAGACAAGGCAGGGTTTTCTCACTGGTGGCATATTGTTTAAGTAATCATTGTAGGATAAAGTCTTACTTACGTTAAAAGTCCAGTGAGGAATACAAATGTTTCATATTTTCTCCTTGCCAGGCATAATTAAAATATGTGCCTGGCCTGGCCTCTGAAGTGAACAACACAACTCATTTGCATAACGAAGCTTAATTTATGTTTTACGCAAAATATAGTGACCGTTACTGTAGTATTGTTCCTGTGTCCATACCTCTTGGGTGTATGTGTACCGAAACCGAATCATAAATAATGTTAAAAACAGACAGATAATCTACACATATTTTTGCAAATGAGCGAGAATAAAAAATCGCTAAAAAACAGTCAAGATAATCTATGATGCGATTGTTGCAGTTTGCTGTCAGTCGCTCAGGCGTGTAGCCGTCTTTTATATTTAGCCACGACAAAGTGTGATCGATTTATGTATGATAATATATTTGCAATATTTGTCTCTTAGATTCTCGTTCGCCCGCAACTCTGCCGACCCTTACAATTTTTTCAGGTAAAATATTCAGTATTAAATACATTGACAAAAAAATAATGCTAATACACGTCTGTCACATTTTAAACTAATTTGTGTGAAAGTGCCTTTGTAAAAAAGTAATTCATTCGACTAGTAGTGGTGAGAGGTATGAAACTTCTCGTATGGTCTAAATGCTACTATCCGACCGACATCATAGATGTCTCTATGGCGGATAACCGAGAGCGGCGACCTCTAGCCCAGGTGGACTAAACTACTGTTATTAAATATGATTTGAACGAAGCAACTACTCAGCGGGCAAATACCCCGACCTGCATTGGATTACACCTTCAAATCATGATGGATCAATAACCAATATCATTTGTCAATTCCTAACCAGACATAGACCGGTTTCGAACTTACTTGTCCTCTTCAGTCTCCTCATCTATGATGTCGGTCGGATAGTAGCATTTAGATCATACGAGAAGTTTCATACCTCTCACCACTACTCAATTTACTTTAGTTAGTATATAACTAGTAGGTTGGTCACTATCATTTGTCTGTTCCATAACCTATGGCATACTGAGGAGAACAAATAAGTTCGAAACCGGTCTATGTCTGGTTAGGAATTGACAAATGATATTGGCTATCGATCTATCATGATTTGAAGGTGTAATCCAATGCAGGTCGGGGTATTTGCCCACTGAGTAGTTGTTTCGTTCAAATCATATTTAATAACATTCGACTAGTATACAAAAACAACTTTTTTATTTGTTAATTTCAGACCAGATATACATTTCTTAGAAGTTGCTACAATAAAATAAATTTAATTAAATTTGAATATTTGATTCAGATAAAAGTCAAACTCTTTTTTAATTAAATGTGGTAATAAATATGTGCTTTTTTATATCTTAATATGTATTCTATGGTAATTCTCTCAACCAACAGGTGTTCATCGTGGATATAATTAATGCAGCAATTATTAAATTTCTTATTACTGTCAAAAATGATTATCGATATATCCAATCTTTTACGATGTAACTTTATAGCAACCATACATATTTTTTAGAACAGTGGCAATATGTTTTTTTTCTTTATTTTTTATACTACTTCCTAAGCAGCTTAATCGGATTTGTCATTTCTGACTCCCAAATGTAACTGAATTTTTTTAAAACCACGTCACAATTCAATACTTAAATTGTTTACATTAATATACCATATGCATAAAAAATCACCGACAAACTTCTACAAATTTTGTATAATTCCAATTATCCAACTTTAATAACGTAAAATGTCAATTTCTGCAGTTGACATCTAGTGACGTCCTAAACAAACAATTCTTTTTCAAAGATTCATATTGTACTTATTATAATTATCACATTTTTTTCTTTATTTCGTACTTAGTAGTTTACTTAAACAACATTAGTTTGTAATTAATTGTACTTTTTTCAACAAATTTTTATTCTAAGAATCTTTGGAATTGTAGTAAATTTGAGTTTTAGCAGCAAGTACTCTCTTTATAATTGTGCAAAATGCTGCGCCGTTAAGGACTTTGGGTTGTCCAAGGCGTTTGACTGTTTCTCATTAAATACTTGTAGAAAAGTTGGGTTTCTATAGTGTAGTAATTAAGAGAACTAGTCAGTAATTAAGAGAACTAGTCAATCACGGAGTACCTAAAGGCTCTATCCTGGGGCCACTCCTGTTCATTATAAATTTCAGTGATTTGTTTTACTTCATGTTGCTTGAAATGCATGCATATGCTGATGATTACTAGTTAAATTTTGATGAAAACCTTGACGTTTTACTTCAATAAACTACACAACCTTTTAAATATATGGTTCACAACTTACAAATTAAAAATTAATTGCAGCAAGTACTCTACTACCCAGGCTGACTTTAAAGTTATGCAAAACATCGTTGAAGGCCATGAGTATGTAGGCATGTAACAATCATATTGTTTGTCCCGTCCAAGGTCCTCGACTGTGTTTCTCGTAACATACTAGTAAAAACATTATGTTTCTATGGTGTAAGATGACTTCTCCTTAAATTATTTGGCTCCTATCTATGTAAAAGACAACTGTATATTACCTAATATCACTTCTGTATTTAAACTAATCAATCCTCAGTGTGCCTCATGGCCCTCTCATAGGGCTACTTCTGTTCGTTATAAATATCAGTGGTTTGTTTCACGTCACATTGTCTAAAAATTGTATTGTACGTGCTGATGACATATCCTTGCTAAAATCTGATAAGAACCTTGATGTTCTATTTCAAATATATGTTCACTACTAGCAAATTAAAAATTACTTAAAGCAAGTACTCTACCACCCAATATATCTTTAATGGTATGCAGGATATCGTTGGGGGCTATGAGCGGAATAGGCATATGAAACCACATCTTTTGACTTCTCTAAGATCTTCAACTGTGTTTTTCATGCAATACTAGTAGAAAAGTCAAGTTTCTCTGATGTAAAAGGACTTCCACTTAACCTAATTAATTCCTATATACAGATAAAACCACGAAGGTGCGAACACGGTCATTGGTATGCGCAATTTACTTTTGATTATTAGTAGCGGAAAATGATCCGCAGTTGCAAATCGGTAAGCGCAGTTCAGCATAGCTAATGCGTGACTACGTTCACGCTTTCGTGGTTTTATCTGTATGTAAAAGACAATATTAACTTAAATAATAGCACCTCTGTATTTAAACTAGTTAATTGACTTTGTCCTGGGGTCACTCTTATTCATTCCATATGTCAATGATTTGTTTCGCCCAGAAACGCATCTTTTCTAAAATCACCAGTGTGGTAAGAGGCGAAATTGTAAGTCTTAATTATTTTGATGATAAATTAAATTGATTTAGTCATATCGAATAATTGAGCAACAAAGTTTTAAGAACCATTTTTGTTCCGTGAATTGAAGAGGCACTTGTGCTTAGCTATTCTATTTCTCATTGTTTCACTCACACTTCAGTTGTGCTATCACTATATGGAGTAATAATTCTGGTCATATTGTGGACATATTTAGTCTACAGAAAAAAGTCATAAGAATACTTACAAGAGGGCATGGTAGATTTCTGTTTATGTCTTTGGTACTATGCCCGTAGGTACCTTCCTTATATATCTATTTCATTTTACCAGAAATTCGCAAGCACTGTAGCTCATATAATATGAGAGGAATTCGGATTATTACATCATAACGAGGAATTAAACATGTCAGTTTACTAATGCCATATAGGTTTTAGCCGAAAATTTCACTGAATTTTCAGTTATATAAACGTGATACCAAATTTTTTTAAATCATTAAATTATAGAAATTATCTTGAAAAATAGACTTGTTAACTATCTTAATACTCACAATGTTTTAAACTGTTGTCAATTTGGTTTTAGGAAAAAATGCTCAACCACAAATGCTGTATTTGAAATAGTGAGTAACATAGTCGAGGGTCTGGAGAGTGGTAAGCATGTGGCTATCAGCTTATGCGATCTCTCCAAGGCTTTCGACTGTGTATCTCATGAGATTCTTTTAGATAAGTTAAACTTTTACGGTATTAGAGGTATCTGCCTAAATCTCTTTCATTCCTATCTCAACAACAGACAACAATGTGTATCAATAAATGGTATAAATTCGGAATTTCTAAAAATTAACCATGGAGTGCCTCAAGGTTCTGTACTGGGACCCCTACTGTTTATTTTATATACTAACGATTTCTTTCACTTTATGTCTCCGGTAAAATGTATTGCATATGCAGATGATACATCTATTTTGAATCACAATCCTAATATTAGCAATTTACACAATGACTGTGCTAGATCCCTCCAGCAAGCTTGCGAATGGTTCTCTTCAAATAAGTTAAAGCTAAATGAAGATAAGACTCAAAAGCTCATCTTTTCTACTAGTAGTCATTTAATACAAGGAGACAGCATCAAAATCCTAGGTGTAGTTCTTGATGACAATTTAAGTTGGTTCAACCACATTGAAGAACTATCAAACAAATTATCTAGTTTAATCTTTTTGTTCCGTAGGCTTAAAAATTTAGTTTGCCCTAGCACTCTAAGAACATGTTATTTCTCCATGTTTCATTCTTACATTAGTTATGCAATACTTCTGTGGGGTGGATCATCTCACGCAGTTAAAATTTTTCGTCTCCAAAAGAGAGTGGTCAGACTGATTAGTGATGCTGGCTGGTTAGATCACTGTCAACCAATATTTAAGAGATTTAGTATAATGCCAGTTCCTTCACTCTACATGTATACTATGTTATTAGAAATTCATAAAAATAAAGCCAAATTAGCTACAAATTCAAATTTCCATAATTATAGCACCAGATCTGCTTCTCTACTCAGACAGCCTCATCTTAGATTAACAAAATCGAAAAAAAAACACATTAAACCTCCAATTATATAATCATGTTCCTACTGAAATAAAAGCTCTTAATTTTAACGGCTTTAAGGCCAAGATTAAAAGGCACTTTTTAAATGATTGTTTTTATACAATAGAAGAATTTTTTAATACGCAATTTTATTAACAAATAATTCACAGATTATTCTTTTATAAGCCTTCCTGCATACTTGTGATGCTCTGAATTGCACATCATTAATAAATCCACCGTTTTTTTTTATTTTTTTATATACTTTTTTTATACGTTTGTATTTTTATTATTAGTCTATTATGTGTACATCTAACTTTTATATGTTTATACATGTTTATTTATATATGTATATATTATTATTTATACTTTCTTGTAGTCTACAAAGCAATTACTTTGTTTTTTAATTTCATTTTTTAATATATGTATGTATATATTTTTTTATTGGTTTCAAATATTTTGTAACCTGTATATTTTTTTGTAATTTTGACCTGCCACAAATGTATCCCTATATGTAAAGTGGTTAAATAAATCTATCTATCTATCTATCTATCTATCTATAATAAAATGAATTCTGTTGCACTATTGTTTTTACTCCACCGAGGAATTCTTAGATATGTTTTTAACCCTCTCTGTTATATTGTTCATTAACTGTCATGGAAATTGGTAAATAAACGATTTTGACTAAAGATACAGTAGCCGTGGTCGTCAAAAATTACACATTTTTTTCCATTTTTCCATCTTAAGAAAAACAGTACCTACAAATAAATAAAGTACTCGACATTAATTAAAATTTTTATTTTTTATTTTTATTTTATGAATACAGCTGCCCAGACAGATATGCATCCAATTACAGGGCAGGAAATATACAAAGAAATATGTGCACAGTACAGAGTAAACGACTTAATACTAAATGTTTTACAGATAAATAATCACTATTAAACTAAAAAGAGAATGCAATAATTTATGAGAAGATAGATTAAACAGTGGTTTGGTATGAACTAGAGGTTTACTTAAGAGCGATTCAAAATACATTGCTTTATACTATTAACACTACAATTAAAAATATCAAGGTTCGACTGATAGCTTTATAACGACCCCCTTTTTATATTTATTTCAAATTTAGTTTTATAAAAAAAGCAAGCCAGTTATTTTAAAACTTACCCAGCTAGCAAGCAAGAGATCCTCCAAATTTGTATATCCCAGGGATGAGCTTTAACCTTTCCACCAATTTAGCTTGGATTGCCTAGATGTATATTTATATATACAGGGTTTTAGTTGGGCACCACCAGTTTTTTACATTTCAAGAATAGGTAATTAATCAAAAAAACTACATTAAACAAAATACATATCTATTCAATAAAATCTGGAAACAATGAATACAAATTCGGTTACAAAACGGAATGCACAGTAATTAAAATGAATGTCCAACAAAAGGTCGGTGTACAAAAAACAAAGCACAATACTAACTATAATGTAACTATAGGGTTAATCAAATACGGCAGTTAGCCAATAGACAAAAATCGGTAACTACTCTGGTACACAACAAATAAAATAACATAAGACATCAAATGTCAAATGAACATAACTGCAAAAAACAAGTGCATAAGGCAAAGTAATGCATAAAGGTAAACTGAACACACGGTATAGAATTAATCAAATACATAAGGCACGGTAAGACATAAATTGTCACATAAACGTAAAGATACAAAACATATCGGTAAGGCAATATCAGACATCATTGTCTAATAAACATACGGTATTTACTTAAACAAATACATAAGGCACGGTAAGACATAAATTGTCACATAAACGTAAAGATACAAAACACATACATAAAGCCATAGTACATCAATGTCAAATGAACACACGGTATATACGATAAATCTACAAAGATAACTGAACTTCACGCAATACACAGTATGTATTAATTGTCACAAAAGGGGTGGCAATATTAAGATAATCACTTACTTTTGATAATTGTCAAGGTACTAATTAGCTGGACCCAAAAGACACCATACTATAACTTGTTCAAAACACCGCATTCCATAAGGCAGAATACACCGCGGTAACTAAATGTACTATAACTATACCATATTACTTAATATGCCGCCACTAATTGTCTTTGGCAGCACTCACATAGGTCCGCTCGCCACACTCTAGGCGAACTCTCAACGTCTTTACTACTCCATCGCCCCAGGCGAACTCTATATCTCTATTCTACACCACCGCCCTAGGCGGACTTCCCGATCGATTCTTGATCGATGCCGTTGCTAGGCCATACACCGCGCACTCCCGTGTTCTTGTCCAATCACAGGGCTCCAGGTTACGCAAACTTTCGCGGAAACAAACAAGGTCACGCACAATTGGTATTACACACCCCAGATTTAAATTTATATAATGCACATAAAAAATACAAGAACCTCTTTTTAACAACATCAGAGATTAGATTTATTTTCCCATATTATTTGGCATATGCATTTTATTGAGTGTTTTCAACTCGCGTCCAACCTTTGACTCTTCAAATATACTAATTTAAGCTTGCAGGGCCGTATTATCAAATTTTTAAATTAAATAAACACTCACTTACTGCGACCGCAAGTGGTTTACTCGCTAAAAATAGGGCTTTCAATTAGGCCAAAAAAAGTGGACCGTTACAGCTTAAGTAATTTGAGCACATATTGTGAATAGGCGACGATTTTAGTACGTTTGTTCTTGGTGTAGAAGATGTCGTGTGAGCGAGTGTGAGAATATGGAACTTTGAAATGTGTGGAACTAAGAATATCCGGGCAGTCAGTCTGACTTGTTAATAGTTTGTGTAGGAACAACACAGAAAAGTAGATCCTACGTGTTGCTAAGTCATTTAGTTTCAATTTGGTTAGTAAGTCAGATTGTGGCGTGCCTCTGGAAGGATAAATTCCGTCAGCTTTGAATGAAAGATGTTTAACGTGCCTTCTCTGAACCCGTTCCAAATTAAGGATATGAATATTGTAATGTAGGTTCCAGACAATACCACCGTATTCCAGTTTTGGCCGTACAAAAGCATTGAACAGGAGAGAAAGAGTGGAAATATCTTTAAAATGCCATGAATTTCGCATGATAAAGCCTAGATTTCTGTAGGCATTAGCAGTTATGTGATCTATGTGGGCAGTAAAGGTTAGTTTTGAGTCAAAGATGACTCCGAGATCCTTGAATTGAGTGCATCGCGTAACTATTTCATTGCCTATTTTGTAGGAAAATTTTATCGAGTTATTCCTCCTCGTAAAAGTCATCACGTTACATTTTGATATATTTAAAGGTAATCTATTATTTTCACACCATGAATTTATTTTTGAGAGGTCATGCTGTAATCGATGGCAATCTCCTTCAGAGTTAATAGATGCAAACAATTTAAGATCATCAGCATATAGGAGGACATTACTTTGTATATCTTGGCAGATATCATTGATGAAGATTATAAATAATAGTGGGCCCAAAACAAAGCCCTGCGGAACTCCTGACGTCGCTAATACTTCAATGGATGAAAACCCATGATACTTCACGTTTAATGTTCTGTTGCCCAGATATGACTCAAAGAAGCTTAGAAAGTCAAGACTTAGACCAAAAGCTGACAACTTCTGTAATAGGAGCCCATGGTCTAATCTGTCAAATGCTTTAGACAAGTCTGTATAAATTATGTCTGTTGAAATGATATAATCAAATTGACATAATTGTAAAAATTGTTTAGATGCTATTGGTATCCACTCCAAAATAATTCCTTCATGCATGTATAAACATTTTTTAATCTAGAAAAATAATATCTACATTGGAAGATTTATTTATTTATTTATTTATTTATTTATATTTACAATAATTAACTTACAATCTAAAGCTTGGTTGAATTAAGCAAGTAATAATACAGCTACAACAATAAATTCAAAATGAAACTAGTCATGTTCAACACCTCATTATTATTCCGTCGCACAATTTCGATTTTCAAACATATGAATTGAATTATAGCGAAATAACTTGCCAACTGTGGGAATTTGAATAGAAACTATTTTAAAATGCAAATTTGCAGTCACATTGTCACATAAAATACATAAAGTATGAGGTGATTGTGTTTGCACATAAATGTCCATCGAGAAATATTGTTTTTTATACACTATAAGCCTATTTAGTTAAAATCATGAATCGTTTTTGTTAGGTATGATAATTTTTAATATTTATTACGTAATAAATCAGTATTATGTGTGAATCACAATAGGCTTGAGATATTTAAAGATCAATTCTTGCAGTGACGGCCTCAGAAATATTTAAATTTACACGTAAACAATTAACATTGTTTTTATTATAATCTAACAAAAAAAAGATTTTTTGAAAAGCATTTGTTAAGTGCCTGTTTTAGAGGCCTATCTCCGTAAGGAAATGAATCGGAAATGATCTGTTATAAACTATCGAGTTAAAAATCATGTCATCTCTCTTTATTGAGTTGCCATAATTTACATCTGAAACACCCTGTATAATTTCAAGTGTTAAATGTTTTCGTTTTATATGTAGTTTAAGTTGTTATTAATATATTATACATAAGTACATATCTAATCAGGTTTCGTCTAGTCGTCGTTGTACGGCATATAAGGCACCTAATCCAAATTCCAGCTGGAAAGGATTTTATTATACCAGATTTTCCTTTGAGAAAGTCATCTTAGAAAGGACAAAATAAAATAAAATAAAAATACAAACCACTTGTTAGTTAATACCAATAAGAAATGTAATATTAGAAAAACAATTATTTTAACATGTCTTTTCTAAGATATGACTTTCTCAAAGGAAAATCTGGTATAATAAAATCCTTTCCAGCTAGTATTTAGATTAGGTGCCTTATATGTCGTACAACTAACTAACAAGTGGTTTGTATTTTTATTTTATTTTATTTTATTTTGTATACTTTACATACATATGCCCAACAATTCATTACAGGGCTGGAAATAGAGTACTATATAACATGATGTAACTCTTGTACGTAATATAAACATACGAATCATATGAAATTAATAATACTGGTTAAGGTGACTGATTAATATGACCGAAGAATGAACTAACAAAATTTTATTTAATCTGACTTAGTTTAAAACTTAGATTAAAAACATCAACATATTTTTTTAATAACTTGATAATTACGCCACATAGTGTATACTAGAAGAAACATTAAAATATTTGTGTGTGCATTTGGTAGATGCATAAAATAAGAATGTGGATCTAGTTGGCTTAGTGGGTGCTCTGAAATTATTTTTTTCCAATAATTGTGGACAATTTATCATATTCTTTAAAAATTTAAATAATAGTATACACTTTGCATGTATCTACGATACTTCATCGTAGTATAAGAAACGATTTAGCAACAATTGCTGATCATAACCCACAGGGAAATACATATGGTCAATATTAAATGACAAAAAGTCTTTAGTGTAATTGTATTATGAAAATCGCGGGAGTTGCGTATCATAAAACAGAATTTTAATGGATGACGATACAATATTAATTTAACCGTTTGAAAAGTTAAATGTTTTTAGTAATTTTTTGAGTGCAAAATACATCATTACTGGTCTAGCCCGGAAAGTGACATAAAAGGTCCCATGTATTTTCCGATCCTTTATATCACTTTTGGTTAACAGCAATACTGCCTTCCTAAGCCAAAATAACGTAACTCAAAATTATGTTCGGTGAACCGTGACCCACTATGACTGGCTTCTGCCACTATTCATACTATTTTTACACTTTGTGATTTCCAAACTTTCAAATGCATCCAGCTGCTGGTATTTGTTACATTCCCAATTAACCTTAAATTACTAATATTTATTTTATGGTTGTTCTCAAAGTCTGTTCGCAACACTAGACTTACCTATTCTACCATATTTGAGATGAGTCATATGCTCTTTGAATCTAGTTTAAATTGATCATCTAGTTTGCCCTACATACTTTTGATTAGTCTTTACAGTTAATTTCGTAAATTCTCGACTTTTCGTTTGTTTCAATATTGTCTTTTAGATTTCCTAAAAGTTTTTGTACTTTATTTTCCGATGAATGGACCACTGTCGTACCTATATCTTTAAAAACCTTATCGATTCCATTCGATTCTCGATTCACACGTGGTAACGTGTGAATCGAGAATCGAATGGAATCGATGCAAATTGCAGATTTTCTTTTTCTTTTTGTTAGACCGAGGTTTTTCGAAGTATCTATAAATTTACGTTTCTTAATTATTTTATCAATTAAACTTATAGAATATCCATTACTCGCAGCTTTCCTTAATCAATGCATTTTCTTTTTCAAACCTCTCGTTATTGAGGTGGAAGTTTAATAGGCGATGAACTATAAAATTAAAACTCGTCATTTTGTGTTGAGCAAAATGGTGAGAGTCTTTAGGGATATATCTTAGAGTACTGATATATATGTCAATTTCTAACTTATTTTCACTAATTTTAATTATTAATACATCTAAGAATGGTAGTTGTCCAGAGTTTTCAGTTTCATATGTGAATTTAACTGACGCAAAATGACTAGTTAGTTTAGAAACAAAATCAGTGACTTTTGTGTCAAACACTGCAAAAGCATCATCCACATACCTAAACCAAATCCTGGGGAAGTACTCGAATTCTCCTTGTGCTTCTGTTTCGAATGTGTTCATGAAGAGACTGGCAATGAATGGTGACAAGAGTTACCGATTGCAGTTCCTTTATGTTGTTCGAAGAAATTATCATCGAATCGAAAGCAATTTTGTTTCATGCAAAGTTTAGTGACTTAAAGATATTCTCTTACTACATCTTGACTGAAAGTGTTTGATTCGAGTAGATCCTTAAGGTAGTCCAAGGTCTGTGGTATCGGAACGTTTGGAAATAATGAACAAACGTCAAAAGATATCACCTTCTTGCAACTGAATATTTTCCACCTTATTAATGAAATCATTGGAATTGATCACAGAGGCGCAGTAGGTAAACTTTCAAACTCCCCTGTTAACAATTTTGATAGATGGTAAGTCGGCGATCCAATTGCTGAAACAAGAGGATGCACCGACTTTCCTGGTTTATGTATCTTAGGCAAGCAGTACAATCCAGACACACTTGGATTGGATTCATGTAACTTCCTATTTAAAGCTGCAGTAATAAGGTTGTTGCAGTACTTAAATACATTTCTTACTTCAGTAATCATTATTGGTAATGGATTTTTAGAAAGTTTTTTATAAGGACCATTACTAATTTGATTGTTTATTATCTTCACATCAAAGGTTCCAACCCATTTCAAGAAGTAGTGCTTAGATTAGCTGCATATAATGTCAAATATCTCAGAATGAGCAGATATTGAAATACGTCATATAGGCTTAGTAGGACAGAATAGGGTAGGTACCTGAATTGAGCACTCTAGACAACAGCGTCTGACATCTCTCAGTTGAATTTTAGAAATTTTGTTTACAAACAATTTTGAGCTAAAAAAGTGTTTTGAAAGTAGCAAAAACGGTTGCAGAAAAAATATTGTACGTTACACACCTGGGAAGTGTCTTTACTGAGCTCGGCGGCTCTCTGCCAGCACTTTCCGGTCTTGTTACGTAAATAATTATTGCATGCTCCCTGAAAGAAAGTTGAGAGTCGAAAGTGATACCTAGATCTTCAAAACTGTCACAACATTCCAATGTAATAACGTTAAACGAATTGTAACTTGTTTAACTTCCTGGTAAATGAAATCGTATTACATTAACCGATATTTATAGATCAGTTATCGAGTGTGTTTAAGTCTGCCTGTAATTTATTACAGTCAGATAGACTATCAATTTTGATAAATCAGCGTATAAGAGATTAGAAGACATTGGAGATCAAGTACAAGTTATTTACGAATATAATACACAGGAAGGGGCTCAATACCGACCCTGTGAAACGCTTGATTGAAATATAAATTCCATGGATCTATGGCCTTGATATTGCACAAATTGATTTCAGTTGCGGAAATAGGAATCAAAAAATTAATTAATTCTAAGCCCAATTAATATATTTTTTTTAAATAAAATACCCGGTCTATTCTGTCTAATGCTTTAGAAAAATCCATATAAACGATGTATCAACCATCTATAATTTCCACAAAGTACTGTCTTATGCAAAGTAGGTTCGTTATGATACGGTTCATTATTAAAAAGGGATAATTTGTAAATAGTGTTATTTATTATTACTCAAACACAGCAACAATAGCATTTAACACCACCTATTAAATTACCATTGGGTGCGTTTAGAGAACACAACAATTGGGAGGTTGACCTGCAGCAGTTTGTTGAACGAGACGGTTGACTATGCGCTAATTGGAATCTACGGCTCAACGTAGTTAGCGACAAATTTTAAGCTGTTTCTAGTCAGCACAGGTAATATCTTTCGCTTGCTTCCAGTCCGTTCAGCAAAATTATAACTGTTAACAGTAATACGTTTGTTCCAGCAAAAAGTCACAAACGGTTTGATGAACTTTTTAATCGTATGTCTAAACATCAACTAGTCGGCAATTAGTTGGCAATTTACTCTGTTGGAACAAAATGTTTGCTTTTCTTCTGCTTTTTTCGCACTTTTTCAATTCTGCGCATGACAGGTGATTGAAACATAAATACCATAACCTATAGCTCTGTTTTTGCAATTATTTTGAATCATTTGTGTTTAAATTTCCTAAACCAATAGTTTTAGAAGATGATGCGAATTATTTCTATCTTTATGCAAACTAGAGAATGCTACCACAAAATGTTGTTATATTCACAAAAATGTTTATAGTTCAAATAGTTTTAAATGACATCTTATATTTGAACTGCACATGACTAGGCTAAATTCCATGAACAACTAGAGATTTCTTCAAACCGTTTGAAATCGGTTAGAAACTAGACTTGCCGGAACACTAAACTAGTAGTCAGAATCCGCGATTATTGTCTCCTGGAACGTTAATTTCGTTTTGCGCATGTCGAGGACAGTTTGAAACCATTTCTAGTTGCTGTGTAACAAACCTAATAATAACTAAATGGGTTGAGCGATAGTTCTCAGTAGTTGCTTTCGCATAACGCGCCCATTGTGACTGTAATGTTAATATCATCGCTAGTGTATTTGGAAAAATCTATGTTATGATTTGACAGAATATAGGAAGAGCCAAAGTTATCAGCAAATAAATTGGCAATACCCTCCGAATTATCAAGGATATTATTATTGTTGCTCATGGTGTTGTCTAATGAAATATATTTTTTATTGTTGAGATACGCCCAGATGCCTTTTGAGTCAGATGCCAATTTATTTTCGAAGGATTGTAAATAGTTTTTGTTTCTCAAAAATTCATTTATATTTATTTAAAGACTTCTCTAACAGTTTTTCCTCTAATTCCACCTACCATATTTTTCTTTTATTTAAAATGACATAGTTGTTTTTGTTTTAAGTTACCATCCATAGAAAACGTTTAAGAGCGATTTATAGACTATTTAACAGAAATATCGCTTATGGAACATTATTAAGTATTCAAAGCCTTTTCTGGGAACTATTTCCGATTTGGAACGACCACAAAATTCAAGTTAAAAACAATTTTTTTGACATTAGAACAAACATATTGCCCTCGCCGCAGTTGTTAGATTGGGCGGAGCGAGGCCGGTCCAGGCTTAGAACTAAAAATATTAAACAGTAATACAACACCCAAAATATAAACATTTCAAATTGTATAATAACGCTTAAAACAAAATCAACGACGCATGCAATATCATGCGCCGTTGATATAAAAACTTGAAACAATGTAAAAATAAAAAGAGGTAAATTGTAAAAAACTGTGTATATAAATTTTGAATTTTGATAATGCTACGATGAGCCAAGCTGCACAGTAAAAAGCTCGCCTCTAAACAATACGGAACTGTGGAGCAGAATTATCTAACTCCACTTACTTTGGAGTATATTGAGATTTATTGTATATAATAATGTACCGTAATTTACTGATGGTTTATATAATTTGGAATAAATTTTGTGGGGAATTTTGATAACAAAAACGAACAAAAAAGAAAGATGAGAAAGGTGAGAAAAATTTTGAATTTTAGTACCACCTTTTATAATGTGGGCGTGTCCTCCCATTTTTTTGTTAGAGGAACGTGACCTAAATATGTTATCTGAAATTTAGTAACGTTTGGTACGGCAATTTGTGTTTTATTCAAAATGGCGTATTATACACCCTTATTTGTGTAATGTTGGCTATTAGTGGACAATCAGGGAGATTAAATTTGTAACATTTTTGTCAGGTATCTCTGATATAGTCCACTATGGGTACGTTGTCGTTGCAAAGTTGTCACTTAGGGGGTATATCTTGTTGAGTTACTGATGAGGCGAGGGAATTTGTTTTCCAGTACCTACAATTTGTGTAACGTCGTCGGGTTCGCAGAATACTTCTAGGTGCATAAATGAGGATCTTAACGCAATTTATTTAAATGCTACAACCATAAGTTAAAATTGAACTCAAATAAAACCGTGTCCATTATATTTTGTTCAAAATATTATTATGATTATTTGAAGACTAATCTAAACATTGTTATAAACAATGAAAGGTTGTCATTTGTAAACGAAACCAGACACTTAGGTATAACTTTTGATCATCGCCTGAGATTTGATAAACACATAGGAATTTTAATACAAAAATCATATCTTGCCTAAAAGTATTATACGCAAATAAACAAATACTCAATTATAAAGTTAGGAAAAAGCTATGTGAACATATTTTACTGCCAATTTTTCACTATGGAGATGTTGTATACTTCCCCTGTCTAGATGCAGTAACAATAAGACGTATCCAAAGAGTGCAGAATACCTGCTATCGATTCATCAATAATTTGAGAAAATATGATCATATCACAGCAAAATTTCGGGAACTAAAGTGGTTAAATATGGAAAATACCTTCAAATACCATATGTTAAATCTTGTACATCGCTTGCTCTTAACGTATATTCCCTCTTACCTTAGTAATAAGTTGGTACCCAGGGTTTTAATTCATAATCGCAACGTTAGATTTTGTGAAACATTAACCATGCCACAACACAAGTCGGTACTATATCAGCGATCTTTTTCATTTAACGCAGTACATTTATACAATACTGTTGAAAATAAATTCAAATCTGTGTCTTTAAAGTCTTTTAAAAGTAAAATTAAGTTTATTCTTTTAGGAAATCAATAGTCCACAATAATTATTTACCTCTCTGCACGTACATCTCAGTATCTACATTGCTTACTATTATATTATTATGTGTGTATTTATGTACATTTACCCGTTGTTTATAATTTTTCACATATTTCTATTTCTTTTTTACTTGTTTTAGTTTTGTCTTTATATGAGTCTACATTCCAAATTAATTTCTCTTCTGTATGTATATATATATATATATATATATATATATATATATATATATATATATATATATATATATATATATATATATATATATATATATATATATATATATATATATATATATATATATATATATATATATATATATATATATATATATATATATATATATATATATATATATATATATATATATATATATATATATATATATATATATATATATATATATATATATATATATACATATATATATATATATATATATATATATATATATATATATATATATATATATATATATATATATATATATATATATATTATTTTTATTTAATAGAAAAGTTTTTAGACCGACTTATTATTTGGAAAATTTTTTTGGGTAGGGGTTATTTTGAAAAACTTTTTACTCGTTAAAAATTACCAAACTCGGCAAGTTAAAAAATATTTTTCTCAAATCCTTTACTCAAAAATTTTCCAACAATTATTTTTATTGTTATTATTTGTAAAATTCTTAGGGTACGGGTTAAGTGTAAGAGTGTAGTCAGCAGACTACAAACTTCGCCCTTTAATGAAATGTAAAATTTTCTTTTCCTATTTCATTAATAAAGACGTTTATTATTATTATTATTATATACTAGGGCCGGTCTCACTATCATGGTGTAAATTAATTTTTTATTATCCCTGCTATTCCTCGTCATCAAGGGGTATAAACTCCTGGACACGGAATAGACTTTACGTATTGTCTCGTTAACATGTTCTGCAAAATATAGTCCTTTATTCAAAGTTACGCCTAAATATTTTACATCTTGTTTCGTCCCAATTTGTGTGTTCCCTATCGAAATGGGTGCAATTAATTTATTATTTATCCTTTTTCTAACGAAAACGATAGCCTCCGACTTAGCAACGTTCACCTTAACCTTCCACTACCTCGACGTCTTTACCATGTGCGCCTTTATCAGCTGCTCAGCGGCCTGAGCATGTTTGGTGTTCGGGAACTGCGAAAAGTCGGACACGTATATGTTATATAATTTTGGCGCAAGAACCGACTCTGCGGAACGCCTGCTCTAATGTCCCTCTGTGTTGATAGAGTTTTGTTCACTCTCACTCGCAGCGTTCCACCGTGCAAGTAAGAGTGTATCAGTTGCGTTAAGTAGAATAACCACCGTTGACTGATCAATATAACGATTTTTATAAAACAAGTATGAGATTAGCATCAATATTAATTTGATTTGATCACATTATAACAACTGCTCATGTTCGTCAGTCGTTGAACCGGTTCTGTATCTACTATCATTTTAATGTTCAATAAAAAAAGATAAATTTTCTAAATTAGCATATCACAACTTTCTTTTGTCAGTAATACATAATATTAATAGCTGTACTATCTATAGTGTCTGACACAAACCTTTATAATAATAATAATTTACAATATTCAGATTTAAATACGAGAGTGAAACATGTGCTTATGACTCAGCATCCAATCATATCATATACCGTTTTGTTAATAACGTAAGAATTTTTATTTAAACAAAATTGGTATTTTTTTTTTTGTATCCAATTCCAGGATTTAATTTAAATGATGTAATTTTCAATAACTGTAAAAGTTTTGAATATTTATCTAATTATGTCTTATTTATTAATTAACATTAAAATTTATTAATTTCAAAGACGCAGTTTTATTCATAATATCGAAAACGAACTAAATGACGTCAAGTTATGAGCTGTTGAAGTAATTTATTCCAAATTTCGGAAAATGTATTTCATTATAAAAGAAAATTAAATTATGAAACTGAATTAAATTTAAGTAAAAAACAAAATAAAATAAAAATTAAAGATTCCCTTGGTCTTTTGGATTGCCCGAATTTGTTGTAATTTATTTCCCGATGAATGAACCCCTGTGATATCTATACCTACAAAAAGCTTACTAATACGACAACGCACGGATAAATCGAAGATCGTATGTTTCATATGGAATTGATACAAAATCGGATTTTTTCTTTCATTTTGAACGGTAGAGGAATTTCGATGTGCCTCTTTAAATTTACGTTTCCTAATTATTACTTATCAATTAAATTAACTCACTCCTATATTATTAATCCATGCCTTTTCTTTTTCAACCATCTCCTGATTAAGGGGAAACTAATAGGCCATAAATGAACTCGAAAGTTAAAACTCGCCATTTTTATTGAGCACAAAGATAAGAGACTTTAGAGATATATCTTAAAGTACTGGTATCTTTTCTATATAATATGTCAAATTCTAACTAATTTATTGATACATCTAAAAATGGTAGTTGTCCAGAGTTTTCAATTTCATATGTAAATTTAACTGACGCAAACGACTGTGATTTTTTTATCAAACGCGGCAAAAATATCATTCACACCAAATCCTGGGGATATACTCGAATTCTTCTTTTTCTTTTATTTCGAACCTGTTCATGAAGAGACTGGCAATGAATTGTGACAAAGATTTACCCATTGCTATCCCTTTATGTTGTTCGAAGAAATGATCATTGAATCGAAAGTAATTTTATTCCTTCCAAAGTTTAATGAGGTAAGTATCGATGGTCTAGCGCACACATGTGATACGTGCATTCTTGGGCAAAAATTAGTTAAATACACTAAACCAATGCAAACACTTGCAACTGTTGTTTAGTGTATTTAAATCATTTTTGCCCAAACATTCACTTACCATATGTGTGCGGTATGAAATCGATATATTCTTTTAATACATCTTAACTGCGATTGTTTGAATCGAGTAAATCCTCAAGGTAGTCCAAGGTCCATGATATCGGAACACTTGGAAACAATTAATGAGTGTCAAAAGAAATCGAATTTTCAGCTTCTTGCAACTAATAGGTGTTAGCGGATTTAAGTACATTTCTTACTTCAATAATCATTTTTAGTAATGGATTTCTAGAAAGTTTTTATAATCAAGTTGTCTTCTCTTTCATAATAGTCCTCTTTATCTAAAAAAAAACAGACTTGTTCCATTAGCTTCTAAGTAAAAACAATCTTTTTTTCGCAACCGTTTGATAAGTTTTCTATCCTTTGTGGATTCAGACTTTCTATTTACTTTAGTGATAATATTTGTGAAGATTTGATTCCTGCAAGCTTCTCTCCTTAGAGGAATTACTTTTTAAGATATAGGTATGACAGTGGTTCATTCATCGGAAAATAAATCTACAATAATTATTGTTAGTCAATCCATAAGACAAAATTGCAATAAACGAAAAGACGGAAATTTACTAAATTATCTGTAAGAACTGTAATGAGTGGACAAACTAGGCGATTAATTCAAATTAGATTCAAGGAGCATATGACTCATTTCAAATATGGCAGAACAGATAAGTCTAGCATTGCCCAACTTACGTTTGGGAAAATTCATAAATAGAGAGTACCAATTTAAGATATTAGAAATGTAACAAATACTAGACAATTGGATACAGTTGAAACTTGGGAATTACAATGTGTAAAATATTATGAATAGTGACAGAGGGCCAATCCCATATAGTTAGCTCTATCGGTAGTTAGTCAGGGTTCACCAAACCGTAACAATAGTTTAGGTATAAATAGAATACATTGTTAGCAGAAGGTTAATTTTAGTAATCTCCTGATGATGCCAATTTGGTTGACGAAACACACGTAGAGTGCAGTAGATGTTTTGTGGAAAGGCACATCAGTACTCCTGAACTCTTAGGAAGTAAATATTCCTAAAAATGTAAACGTCCTGAGACAAATCCGTTTCACCACGTCATACTGAAATCAGTGTTGAAAATTTGCAGGCAAAAATCGGGGGATGCTCCTTCGAATTTTAGATTTTTAGAAAGTAATAAATCAGGAAATATATCCATCCCGTACACATACGATTATTTATCAATTTATTTTGGCAACTCTAAATCAGTCACAATGTGTTGTTCTTTCTTTTTTTGAGAGAGAGAGATAGAGTCATACATACAGCAAAATTACAAATAGGGGGATAACGAGCTCGAATTCATTTATATAAAAATATTGTTTTGTTAACTTTTTAAGTAAGTAAAATTTAGAGATAATATATTTAACAGGCGAATTGGAAAGCCGATAAACCCAACCAACAGTTTGGTGCTAAGATTGCGTCAATTGATCACAGTGTCGGAAGCCAAATGGTGTTAATAATTTAAGGCCAGTTCGAGAGAGCACAGGAAATGTTCCTTCGAGTTAAGGAAGCTCTCGGAAATTTCCCTCGATTGACTGACTTTAAGAAACTTTATCCCTTAAAACACTTCTTTCGTAAAATTATTCAATGTTCATTCATATATTATTTAGAATATACGGTCCATTTCAGGTGGATTTTAAAATAAAAATGAACTACAATCTATCTACGCCGAAGACCTACATTCAATGATTTACAAGGGATATTTTTTATTCGTATTTTTACCTATTCACAAATTTCAATTTGTGTAGTTTTGTTTAACACTGGGTGTTAACATTTAGACCTCCTGAAAGAAAAATATTATTGCAAAACTTGTATGTCTTTGATGGAAATAAATTTATACAATCGAAAAATATCAAATAAGCTATGTATGAAGGATTGTTATAAGGACTTATGAAGTAAAAATCCCTCAAAATTAAACTTAAATTGTTGAAATTAATTACAAAAATTACTTACTAAAATTAATTATTAAAATTGATTATTAGAAACAGTTGTAAAAGTTTATTATTAAAATAAAATTTATGGAATTTTTTGAAAAGGACAATTAAAAATAAATAAAAATAAATTGCATAGGAAAGAACAGAAACATAAATTCAGATATTTGGAAAAACCCTCCACATTTAATTTATCATTATTGTGTTAAATAAATTACATATTGTTTATGTAGATTGTTACCCCAGTCTGGACATTTTGTTAATATGCAAGTCGAGTAAAGAAATTAAAGAGTTTACAATATTTACTATTGGTTAATCAAGTACTTTGGCAAATTAATTTAACTAATATTAAGGGCGAAGAATATAAGTTTTCTGAAAAGGTTGATATTTTCGCATTTCCAAGGCGACCATATAAAAATCAGAAGGAACAAACCACATTCCTTGAAGCTATATTAAACACCATTTGTTTAAAATTCTAGATATTTTATTTATTTAATTATTTATTTGTTTATTCATTTATTTATTTATACTTAATATATCCAGCAGGCATAAGCCTATTTACAGAAGTATACGGTATTGGCCTCGATCTTAGAATTATTAGTATATTGCCTACTATATCTAAAATTTTTGAAAAAATTTTATATCACCAAATTTCTCAATATTTTATTTCTAATAATCTCTTACCTGATTCTCAATTTGGTTTTAGGAAAGGATATAGTACGGCTACAGCTATATCCACCGTCACTGATGATTAAATTAAGGCTCAGGACGAAGGATTGGTTAGTGTGCTGGTGCTATTAGATTTTTCTAAGGCTTTTGATACCATTAATCATAGTCTTATTTGTTCCAAATTTAAATATTTTGGATTTGATGACTCATCAGATTTGCTTATCAGTTCTTATTTGTATGGTCGAATGCAGAGGATTTCCGTTGGTAACGTGCTTTCTTAAAATATTAACATATTTTCAGGTGTACCACAGGGATCAATTTTGGGTCCTTTACTTTTTATTATATATACCTCTGATATCATAAACGCAGTAAATATATGTAGAATTCAAGCATATGCTGATGACACTCAGTTGTACTTTCACTTTAATGTAAATGATCATATTCAAGCAGCTGACGTCATCAACTCAGAATTGCAAACCATTAAACAACTTTCTGATGAACATGACTTAAAACTAAATTCATCTAAGTGTAATTTAATTCTATTTGGGAACAAAAACAGAACATCTTATTTAAAAGATAATTTAATTATTAAAATAGACGGTGTATCCTTGCCAATTGTAGATCACGCAAAAAATTTGGGAATAATTCTTGACAGCAATTTACGGTTTAAAGAACACATGAAAAAATTACTGCAAAAATCCTATCATCGCTCAAGTTAATATTTGCTAGTCGGGATATTCTTAATTTTAAATTAAAAACAATGCTGTGTGAGTCACTTGTTCTTTCCCATTTTAACTACTGTGATTTCATATATGGACCACGTCTTGAACAGTTTGAAAAAAAAATAAAATACAAAAGGTTCAGAACTTATGCTGTCGGCTGATTTATGGACTAAAAAAATTTGATCACATTTCGTATAAAATTAGAAATATCAAATGGCTTAACATGGAAAATCGGAGAATCCATCATTTAGAAATTTTATACATAAAGTCTTAGGTACACCCACCTTTTCAGTATTGAAAAATTAATTTGTGCGTTCTAACATACATTCCAGAAATATTAGATATAAAAATAAATTCACAATGCCACATCATCGGACTACTTTGTTTCGGAGAAGTTTCACATTTATTGCTATTAATCTGTACAACTCTCTTCCAGAAGAATTTAAATTATTCAATTCTAACAAATTTAAGTATAAATATAAATTGCACCTCTTCAGTAGGTAGTAATCATAATGAATTGGTTATCAATTTTCAGTGCCAGGCCATCAAAGAAAAGAGAATTGAAAATAAATAAATAATGCGTATGGTAATCATTCTTTTTCTTTTTTTAGTATTTTGTATGGAGTGATATATATTTTTGTTAATTATTTACTTTTTCATTTGAGGAGAGATTTACAACCTCTCATGGTTGAATATGAATAGCTTGTAGCTAGACTTCGCCATGATTTGTTTGTGATCTATTCTCTTTAAGTAAATTTCCTCGTTTTCGTGTACTTTTTCTTTTAAAGCAATGTCGTTTATTATTATTTTTTTGCCCTGGTTTAATGTTTGGCGTCGGACAGAAAACGATAATGTGTTATTATTGCGGCGTCTCCGGCAAAGACTAAACGACACACAAAACACTGTAAAGACAGACTCACGGATCATTACAATACAACGTGGACAAACAAAATACAAACACTCTCCACGGGGATAATCCCGCTGGAGAATGACAAGACTTTCGTCCCTTTCTTCCCTGGTTGAGCGGGCAGAAATAATAAAAGACACGGACCCGTTGACCTTGCTGGTATTCTTACGGAAGTACCGGATGCATTTTTAGCAAAACTCCTTACCTCTCCACGCGAAGTAAAATCCATTATAAAATCCCGCCGTAATAACAAAGCCCCAGGTCCCGACACTCTCCCACTCTCCCTACCAAAGCCATCCTCGTCCTCACCTACATCATAAATGCAGCTATTAAGCTGCAATATTTTCCCCGGTAGTGGAAAAGGCCGGTGATAATTCCGTTCCTGAAACCAAATAAAAACGCTCAAGATCCAAATAGTTATAGATCTATTTCGCTGCTTAATACTAGGGTAAAGATAGCAGAAAAGATAATATTAGAAAGACTCAATAAATTCATTAGTAAAAAGAATTTAATCCCAAAAGAGCAATTTCGTTTCTGGAGCGGACATAGCACCGCGCTGGCACTGTGCAAGGTGGTGCAGGACATCACCGCTGGGTTCAATAAAAAGCAAAGTACATGCCTATTGGCACTTAACATAGAAAAAGGCGTTCGATACCATTTGGCATCAAGGTCTCCTGTATAAGCTAAAAAATATTCATAGTATGCCAATATATTTGGTTAATTTAATCAAAAACTATATACAAGACAGACAGTTTGTTGTAAGAGTCGGCGCCTCGGAATCGCCGCCTAAAAATAATCAGGCTGGAGTGCCCCAAGGCACAATATTATCGTCCGTTTTGTTCAGCTTATATATTGCAGATATCCTAACCTATCCTAACACCCAAACCATCCTTTACGCAGACGATACCATAACCTACGGACAGTCCTTTTATGCCGAAACTGCAACTCAAAAGGTGCGGTGCCATACCTATCAGCTTGCCAACTTCTATAAACAATGGAAGATAAAAATAAACGAGGACAAGACAGAGACTGTAACATTCACTAAAAAATTTACGAACATTACGACACGCAACAAACTTAAAATAGACGACAAGACTATTACAGAAAAAGGAACAGTCAAATATCTAGGGGTAACCCTAGATAGGAGACTGTTCTTTAAACAACACATTACTAATACTATAAACAAAACGTACGCGACTATGAGTAGACTGTACCCATTAATTAATAGACGGAGTATACTCAGTATTAAAAACAAAATATTATTGTATAAAACTATATTCCGTCCAACCTTAACTTATGCCTGCGCGGCCTGGAGTCATATATCGGACACCCAGTATAAAAGATTCCAGACCAAGCAGAATAAAATACTCCGTCTATTAACTAATTCAGACAGATACATTAGACTTGACTACCTACATAGGCAGGCCTCAATGCCAAGAATTCAAGAGTATATTCAGGAAACAGCTCAAAAATTCTTGAAAACCAATACTGCTAAATCTCAACTTAGAGAACATAACACATGCTAGAAGATACGACGCTGTGCCGCATAAGCACAAATATCTACATGAGCGCCTGCCTATGTACGACGAAAAACGGTATGAGACGTACATACAGACAATCCACAATCCCTACATATCCCTTTAATCCAACGTTAACAATTACACATAACCTACGTCCCCCAGTAATATACGAGTTGAACAAAACATACGGATAAATTAAATAAAAACAAATATAGCACAATCGAAATATCGAGCAGGTTTTTGTCTATTTTTCCTGTATATACAAGTGTCGGACGGCATGAGTACTTACATCTGCGACGCGTGTTAGTTATGGAAACTTACATCCCCTCCATGAGTAAAGCAGGATTCGTCGGTCCACAATATGTTAGACAAAAAATCTCCATTATTTTGGATTGAGTAGAGGGCCCATCGACAATAATTTAATCTCCGTTCTTTATCACATGAATGTAAGCCTTGAACACATTGCAAATGATAAGCTTGCCTGTGATCCCATCTTAAGACTCGGAAAATTTAGGTCTGGTAAACGCCAAGAGCAACGGAGACTCCTGGAGTACTTGTTGTTGGGTCTCTATTAAATTCACGCAATATCCGCTGAGTAATTCTTCCCTGCCGAAAGTTAATGTTGTTTTGTCCATCCCCGTGTACAATCTTTAACTCTTAATTATTAACAAAATGACGGTGAATGTTTACGAAGACAGAAGAATGGGACTTGGTCTTTGTGGAAATCTTCTCCTGGCTATGTCCACTGAGTTTCCATTTTCAAACACCATAAAAAATTAGTATCTGTTTTTCTTGATTTGTAAAAATAAACGGCATTTTAATAAAAAAAAACTGTGAAAACGGAATAAACTATAAGCAAGTACAAATTATAGGACAATTTTTACAACTTCAAATACCGTTGTCGTGTCGAAGTTTGACATTTAACATCTTATTTTGTTTTCCATGGCATACCATTTTTTTGTTGATTTAAAATGCATGGCTAATATCATTCTCCGCTTTTTCCGTTCTCGCGTCGTCAGTGTGAATTATGCATTGAACAAAGTGAATCACATTTTGAGAATTTACTTCAAATAGTTGTTGGGCTTATTTGTTATTATCGTTATTGTTGGTTGTTTTATGCCGCTCACGAGTTAAATTAAATTTGACATACGTAATGGTAAATAAATTTCTTACTTGTTACCAATATTTCTGTTATCATAAAAAAGCTGCATCTTATCGACTTGTGACAAGAGGGTCATTTTAAAATAAAATTTAATTCTTTTTCATATGTTTGATTAAAAAAATTTAAAATTCCAGTTGGTTCATATTTTTTTTCAATAAAAGTACTCATAGGTTCCCCTCTATCTACACAACTGGAAATACTAAACGATAGATTTTGATGTTAAACTATTTGCACTCAAGTACTTAGTCTTTTGCCGCAACATCATGATTTTATTTTATTTTTTGTAGTAAAGAAAAATTAAAAGAAAAATGTGTTTCAACTCCCTGTAAACAAACATCGTTCTACGACCCATGTTTATAAGAACTTTTCTTCTTAAGAAAAGTTTTTCTATTAACTTTCAAAGTCTTGCTACAAAAAACTGACCTACACTGTATATTGCTAAATGTGTATAATTTTTGATGAAACAAAAACAGTTTTCATTTTTAAAATCAGCAAGAAGGTGCTTATCTTGATAAAACATTGTTGACGGAATTTATGTCATGCTATCTAGTATCCCACAAGAGTCCTATCTTGAACCGTTTTTGTTTGCATTATTCATAAACAACACCAACATATGTTTTTCATGCACATTCATATTAAAATTATCCCCATCTATAAATTTATAAAATAGTAACAATTAGAATTCGCGGACTTCCATAATTAAACAAAAGAGAATCATGCCATATACTCCAAAAAGAAACACGATGCAGCTACTGACATCGATTTTTCGGAATTGCTGTTACTCATTGGTGCAGTGTAGCTTAAATGGTGGGATATAGAATTGAGTATATCAGAGAAAAAAAGGTGGTAAGTACAGCACGCAGTGATTCCTTTTCGTTTAATTATATTGAACCCCGCAAATTCTGTTTGTTTTTCTTACTTTGCCAGGTGAAAACAGGCAGTACATATAGGGCTCTATATGATTAATGTTCATCAAAGCCAAAAAATTAGCCTATTGGATCCGAAAACGCAGAGTACTGTGTGCTCTACTTTCGACCTGATCTTTAGTTGTTTCTAATACATTTCATTACATATCCCACTCTTAAAGCTATACTACGTTCATGAGGAACAATAGTTCTCAAATACCCGTGTCTGTAGCTGCGCCATGTTTATTTTCCCTTCTGTTTGAAATAACTTACCGTGATGTCTAAATCAATAAATTTACAATATCAATTGTAAAAATAATATCATATATCCCTTACTCGGGATGAATTCGATCCACCGACCTTCGCTACAAGTAAGTCATTATAACCGCTTATACCCACTCGGCTACAGTGCTTTAATCATAATATTTATCATTATTATTAACAATTAAAAAATATCCATAAACATTCAACTGCTGTATTCTATACATGACATATGATGTCAACTTGGACAGCTCATATCAAACAAAAGACACAAGTGTGGTAGATACTTAAGTTTACCTATTTTCTACATCTTCGTTTCTGGGTCATCGTAATTAATTGTTAAAATGTGTTCTAAGTGTGGTTTGGTTTGTAGGATCCACATTAAAATAATCAAAATTAAATACTGTTCAATTATCGAAATTAGTTTTAATTTAATTGGATTCGTATTTGAACTCTCTAATAAACGGTTAACATCATAGTTAAATTTTATATGACACAAAAATAAGGAGAGAAAATAAATTGACAATAAATTTAAAAATTAATTATTTCAAGGATTTCAAATCAAATCATTTGAACATTATCATTTCAGCCTTGTTTTAGGCGCTAGTCATTGCTGTCTGATTTATATAATCAAAACAATAATTTTTTAATCATAAACGCGTTATTCTTTAAACGTTGTTTATATAATATAAATAATAATAATGTTTACTTTTATTAAGGCCTTCTTCTGTAATAGTAAATAATCGATAAATTATATTAGTTATTTCTGGAGGCACTATTGCGAACACCTCATTATTATTGTTTTATGTCACACAATTCTCTTTGACTAACCTAAAAATAGTAGAAAGTTAAATTATAAATAACGTTGATTATTTAACAACTTCTGTCTGTCATTTTTAGAATTTATAAAATGTTTGCTTCTATTTCAAAAATTCTTAATTCTAATAGAAATTATATCAACTTCTGATTTTTCAAGTCCCTTAACGGTATATTCTATGGAAACCGTTTCTTAAAGATTTTAATGAAGTATTGTTTGGTGACTTTAACGATAAGTCGGACAACAAACCTTTTATGGAATAATAAATAATGGAGCTACAATCCTTTGTATGGTCCACTGGCTTTATTTTAATCTTTATTTTGCATTTTCTTATTTGTTTTGTTTTAGCCATGATTATGCCTACATGCATAACAATTACATTTTAATTCTTCTTCTTCTGGTGCTGTAGATTTTCTCTGAGAGCTTCAGTAACTTCTTTACCTATACAAGTATAGTTTTACTTACATAGAGGTCCTACAATTTAACTTGTATTCCGAACCACGGAAAATTCCTGAAAACTTTTCTGGGGAAATACATTCACACTGATTTCCCATTTACTAGTGAGAGGGAATATAATTCTTTTGTAATTTGTATGTAAATTACAGTCAACCGGTATAATGCAAATAAAATCAGTGAACTATTTGAACAGTATGGTTTCATTAGAAATCCGAATACAATAATGAAAATTTAGACCAACAACCAAGGGCGGATTTAGAGTTGGTGCTAAGGGGAGAGCACTAGCTCTGTATTGAATTTAAAGTAATATAACTAATATTATTAATAAAGCATATAGATTGTTCAGAATTGAGGAAAAATTTAAATTACAAAATCCAATCACCGACTTTTTTTGTCATTTGCGAACCGTTCTATGAGGCTCAGGAAGGGGCGTGCCCTCTGCACTGTCCTTCTAAATCCGCCTTTACCAACAACTTATCAATTTGACTGAGCAGCTTTTTATTCTCATTTGCAAAATGAGTATTATACTACGGTAAATATAATTCTAAAACCATCGCCGCTGTGTCACAAGATTTGGCACTTGTTTTCCTCAGCTTAATTATGGTCAGATATACAACGATTGCATATGATGCGAATTATAAAAAATCTGATATATTTTTGCTACGTATTTTTATGCATTTCTAGAATAAAATAATAAAATATTTACTGGGTATTACATAAGCATTCTTTCAAATCTAACGTAATAATAATAATAAATACCTATACAGTTTTTTATATTTTTTACTGTCATTCTTATCTGAATGTGCTAGTATAAAAGTTTCAGAGTAGATATGCTCACGTTCAAGGTCACCTAGTTCCGGATGGCATGAGTCCATCAGAAGAGACCAAAGAGTAAAGATAGAGGGGGGCTCTTTGGGGATCGACCAGAGGCTGTCACAGAGTTCTTAGCATCGTCAATACCAGAGGGTTCTAAAGAGTTCTTCGGGAGTCGTCGTCAATAATCAGAGAATTCTGAAGAGTTCTTGGGGGTCGGCATCAATGACAACGATTTCTTCAGATCAATTCTAATAACTCTTCAGCGACATCTATAAAATACAAGCGACAGGAATCTGAACTAACCCTCTGGTCATTGACAATGATCCCCTAATAACTCTTCAGAAACCTCTGGTTATTGATGATCCTAAGAACTCTTTAACAGCCTCTGGTCGATCCCCGAAGAACCCCCCTCCATCTCTACTCTTTGATCTCTTCTGATGAACACATGCCATTCGGAGCTCGGTGACCTTGAAAGTGAGCCCATACCGGCCTAGCATATCTACTTTTCATGCATATAAAAAATTAAGAACAATGCTTCCAATATATTTTCAGTGGCGTGCCCAAGTAGGGGCAAGGGGTGGCGCAAGTCCTCTCCGCCCCTGTCTATATTGCCGTCCTAGTGCCCCAAGTGAAACACTTCGTGAAAATTCAATGAATAATAATTATAGAAAATAAATCGTTTCTTTCCTGAAGAGTTAGTAACCTTTCTTATCGTATATCAACTCTCAAATTATATTAGGTTCAAGAGCAGCAGCAAGATAGAATTGTTATATTTTATAGTGGCAAGGTACAAATTACAACAAGCATAGTCTATATGAACACAGAGTAGAAATAATGAATAAACTAACATATGCAAGGTGTTTTAATGATGTCACGACAAACCTCTAGTGATGATTCCTCGTGTAACAGGCCAGTATATCCACCTCCTGGTAAAGTTACCGAATAGATAAATTTAAGAGTAAAATTGTTAAACCAGTAAAATAATAGTTACTATTTATCTATTTCTGTACAACAGTTATTGCATATGAGAATATACCACCACAAGACAGTGTCCTGGGACCCCTACTATTTCTAATATACATAAATGATATAAACCAACATATGACAGAATTTCACTGTGTCTTTGCAGATGATATAATTGCACCAAGTGGAAAAAATTTTCACAATTTGCTGTCAGTTTCGAATTACTTCATAACAATAATTTAATCATGTGGCTGCAAAGTCCATTACCAGTCCTCTTATGTGGTTTGAAAATAAATCAATTCAACAAGTGAAAGAATTTAAATAAATTATTAGGCATACATATTGATTTTTTCTTTAGACTGGAAATCTCATATAAATAATATTTGCAAAAAGTGCGCAGGCAACTGTTTTACGATAAAGCGTCTCTCTCAAATTTCTAGCAGGGATGCCGTTGAAACATTTTACTTTGCCAACTTTGAAAGTCGTATGGAATAATTTTTTGGGGATATTCTAATTTAGCAAATCGTGTGTATATATTGCAAAAAAGAGCTATATGTTATATATTTAGTTTAAGGTATCGAGCATCTTGTAGAGAAATATTTATAAATCAGAGAAAATTAACCCTTCCGTGTTTATACATGTTAGAGATTTTAAAACTGATAAAGAAAAATCTAAATAAATTCATTTTTCAAAACTTTCATTTTGCCACACGACTTGCTTTTAATTTGCAATATCCAGCACACAGGCCTGAAATGTACAAATCAAATCCCTATTATATGGGCTCTGTTTTATATAATAAAATAAACGTAGACTTAAGAAACATTAATAAATTTAAAAACATTTATTTCAGCAGTAAGAAACTTTTTAATGACTTTTGGTTTTTACACTATAAATAAATATTAAAATTTTTATCAATGAATTTTATAATATTAAATTTAATAATTTTTGCATGTGTGGATCTTTACCTGATTTGTTCTATATCATTGTATATGATCGATTGGATTAATTAGTGGTTATTCTATTCTATTCTATACTTCGTTGTGATCAGTTTTTTGCAAAAGTAGAGATATAATAATTAATATAAATCTGTTTGGTAACTAACAGCCACTCTACCAGGAGATGGATTTACCGGGCCTAAAGGAAGCAAAAAACAAGAACAAAATTTTATCCTAAGCGCCCTACGCTGCTTTGAAGGTATAATATTAAAGAGTATTTTTAATTAATTACTCAGTAATGGTTGAAAGTGCCGACCAAAAATTTTGCACGGATAATTGCTTTCATAGTTGCTACGTACACGAAAAGTTACACTAGTCAGTGGTGTCGGAATTAGGAAGAGTTGGTGTGATAGAATCTTACCTGGAAGAGTTATTTGCAACCGATCGGATTTTTGTTTTGTTGATTTGGATGAACCATCTTTAACCAGAACCGTTGTCTCTTTTCATTTTTTTTTCGTACATCATACCATTTATGAGTAACAATTAAAAAATTGTCAGAATGTCATGAGCACCGTTAACACCGAATTGACCATGTGAACACCTTTGGTAAAATGATCAAAACATATATTTGACAACAATTTTTTATTTTTTCTTGAATTACCGGATATTTTATCAAATTAGAACCCTTTTTACTTTTACAGACATTTACTGAGGTCACTGGGGAATTAGAGCAAAATAATACTAGAATCACGACTATTTATAACTGGGGTAAATTCATTTAATGAGTAAATAATATTAAAAATAAATTAATCCATTCCTCAATGTTTTAAACGATTTTGCTGATTTGCCAAGAGCAATCCGTGGTTAGTTAAAATTTGTACACAAGACTTCCACTTTCGTATGACTTCCATTGACTTCCACTGATTTCGCTTGACATCCACTGATTTACACTAACTTTAACATACCGCCACAGGCTTCTACTGACCTCTTCTGACTTTCACGGTGATGTATACACAGTTTTCTCTTTGTTTGATGCATTTGTTTTTTGCAATTGATATTGTTTTTCCCTCATGTCTGGTATAAATGGATGTCTGCATGCTTCTTATAAATGTGATTTTCTTTACATACAGGGTGATTCAAAAAACATGTGCCATCGTTTAAGCTGAGATTCCTCACCCAACAATAGGACAAATAGTTCCTATCATTCTTACTTAATTTCTGTATACACGCTGTTACAGTTTTTTCAGTTTTTTCAAAATGTCTCCTAAACGAAGTGGAAATCGAAAAAAATATCAAGAGGTAACTTTTTTTAGATAGTTACCTGTCTACATAACTGTGCAATCAAAACGTAAAAAATTGACTTTTTTTGCGTTTTTTTAAATTATTAAATGCAAGCCCGTACGCACGCCCCTGATGTAGTCGTCCAAGCCATTTTAATACTAAATAATGTAGTATTTTTAAGTACTTTTCATGTATAAATATCATTCAAATTGCTAATGATGTTTCGGATATATTTTGAAAAAACTAAAAAAAATAAGAAAACTTTAACACCGTGTATCTCAGAAACGAAGGAAAAGTGGACCTATGTTGAAAGAAATTAGGCATTTGTGTTATTTTTGGGTGAGGGCACATGTTTTTGGAACACCCTATATATGCGTTAATAACTTTAAAATACTGATTTTAAAGTCAGAATTTCTAATAATTAAATATTTCGCTATCTTATATTACGCGTATTATATTATGTAACATTCTAAGTAACCTTTTTTTTATAAAATGAATAACTTCTCATAGGAGGCTGATGAGTGATGAGTCCTTCTTCTTCTCTTATTAATGACAAGAGGGGCCTGGACCTAGATTTTCAGCACTCCAAATTCTCATATCTTGAGATCTACCATACATATTGGACAAAAGTAAAGCAAATCTTATGATAAAATCAAATTTTTAAATATCTGAAATAAAATGGCAACCGCGGAATTTAAAAACAATTTAGTTTAAAAGGTCATAGTAGGCTACTGTCACAGGTGAATTAAGATTGTTTTCAAATGTCAAATAAGCTAGTACGTAATAATTTATTTAAACAGTGCACTTTATTACACCAACAATAAAGCACGGATAGGGTAGTGACTTTTTATGGGGTTGCTTTTCGTGGAGTGGAGTAGGTGCATTCCACTTCATAAACGGGATTATGGATCGATTGCCCCATGCTGAGTGGGAGATGCCTTTGCGATTTGTATTTCAACAGGACAATGACCCAAAACACACATCTCACCTTGTTCAGGAGTGGTTTTAGGAGAACAATGTCCAGGTTCTGCAGTGGCCGGCACAATCACCGGACCTCAACCCCATTGAGAATCTATGGGAAAAGATTGAACGTCGGATTCGGACCACAAAATTCCCAAACAAATAGTCTTTAATTGATAAAATTAACGAAGTTTGGACGAATATGCCGATTATTACTATCGAAAATTTTATTACATTAATGCCGCCTCATTGCCAAAAATCTATAGCCAATAATGGATATTCTATTAATTATTAAATCATTATATTATATTTGTTGTTTTTTGTGTTGTTAAGTGAAATAAAAAATGATTTTCGTAAAAGTTGCTTTACTTCTGTTGTGCTAATAAAGTGCACTGTTTAAATAAAGTATTACTTACTAGCTTATTTCACATTTGAAAACAATCTCAATTCACCTGTGACAGCAGCCTACTATGACCCTTTTAAATAAATGGTTTTTAAATTCCGCGGTTGCCAATTTTATTTTAGATGTTTTAAAAATTTGATTTTATCATAAGTTAAGAGTTGCTTTACTTTTGTCCAATAATGTAACCACTGAGCTGAAACCAGGCTTCGTCGGAGAGAAAGGTTTTGTCAAAAAGCTCATCATCAAAATTAGTGAAAATCCCCTGACAGAATGCCGTTCTACGTGGATAGGCGACTTCATGGAATTCTTAGACACAAGTAAGACGATATAGCAGTAGGTGCAAGTATTTCTTAAAAAGAGCATGGCATGTGCCAAGTCAGTTATCTGAGCCAAAACATGGACATAAGTCCTAGGGACATTTTTCATAATTTTTCTTACATTTTTAAAAAGTTCAGGTGTCCGTTTCTTTGGCCAACTACTGCCTTCCGCTGGTTTCACGCTGCCTGTCTCACGGGAGAGGTTAACAAAACATTTCAGAGCTAATGTCTATTAGCCAATCGCCGATTGCGAAAGTACGACTAGAAACGTACAAAAGATTTTGGTGCGGAACAGGGTACATGTCCTTTAAAAAATGATCACCCAGTGTAAAATTGGCTTTGTAACAAATAAGATGGAACGAATTAGAACTAAAATAAAATAATCAATCTCAAAAAAAAGCTTTAGGACATATGTTCATATCAACTTTTCTTCATGAAAAATACCCTGTATATAAACACCAAAGATTTATTTAAATTAAGTACATGCATTTTATTTCATTTAAAATATTTGTTTTCTCTGCAGCTATTTCAAGTAATAGAACTGTTAATATAAGTCAAAGTTCGTTCATTTATAATGATTTAATTAAATGATTATTTTCAAGAAAATCGTTTATTTTTATTGTGCGACAGTGGTAGGACAATATACAAGTGTTAAATAAATTATTGCATTGGTGTCCTTGACATCAGCTGTGGTTACTTTGCAGGATATATAATCAGATCCGAGGTAGAGGTCTCGAGAGTGAACCTGAATACCAGACAGATTGGCGGCAGCGGCGACTTTTTTGCTGTTCTTTCATTCATAGTTAATACCTCGCGAGTGTCTACAGTTAACTTATCGGTGGATTAAGAAGCTTTATTAAAAACATATATTTTTTTCTTAATCGTGAAAAATATTTCCCACTTCTTGTGCCTTTTTGGATCTCGTATAGGTAAGGCTTCAGTTATAATTAAAACACTCAGCTTTATTATAATAATATCTTTGGTACAATTTTTCAATAATTTTGCCAGGTTAAAATTAAAAAAAGAATGATTTTTAATCTCTATTTTATTTTATTTTCAATTTAACCAAAAATATTATGTTTTTACTAATACTAAAACCACAAAAAATTATAAATTATTAAATTTTTAATTTTTAATTTAATATTTTGAATAATTGTCTCATAAAATCGTTCAAATAATTTCATAATTAAAATATTTCATTTTATTTTTTTAATAATGTTACCAAATATCGAATATTTTTTATTAATATAAATATTTTTTTGTAAAATACTCTAATAATAAATAAGAAAAATACTGGAGAAAATCAAAGTGATTAAATTTTATTCATTTCATTATCAGAATCAAAATTCAAATACTAAAATTTCAGTTTTATATATATAAAATACACATGCTCTTTTTTTATTTGAGTTAACAATTATGTTTCACAAGATAGTATCTATGTTTACAATTTAATTTATTATAATTTTAACACATAATAACACGATAACATGATAATTTTGAAAAAATCCTTAAACGGTTTTGCTACTATGCTAAATATATTATTCAAAATTATCACTATTACATATCTTTAAAATTATAAATTCTCTTATAAAATCATAGATACGTGAATAAATTATTCAATATTTCAATTTTTTTGTTAGTATAATTTGCATCACTTAAGTTAACATCAATAAATTTACGCTGATTTTAATTTAATATTATAATTAACAGTTTGGAATTTAATTCTTTTAACAGGATTCTGTTAAGTGAATAAAGTTTGTATATATTTACAATATAGTGAGTTATTGATTTTTCACCTTTTTTTAAATTCTTCTCATTATTACAAAAGAGTCATATATAATATCAAAAGTAGTCAAAGTATAACTGATTATTTTTGAGATGCTACCACGAATGTTTACTGCACTTGATTTTGAAAACCGTAAGTGTGGCGGCAGGAGTGACAGCGTCCCAAAAATAATAAATAAAACTTTTACTACGAAAGGTATTCAGAGGACTATTCACAATTTTTATTTAATAATTGTGGTTACTTGTCAAATTTTGCATTTTCTCGTTTCCTAAAATTAACTAGTGGATACTTTGATATCCATAGCCACATGAAGAATTTTTCGTTATTTTTAAACTTTTTATAAAATTTGCCTTATATCGAAGTATTTGCAATATTTTTTGAAGAGTAATAGTGAAATGAATAGCTTTCTGATGTGTAAAGCAGTTCAAAAATTTTTGTTGACAAATCGGAAAGTAAAATTGATGCAGAAATTCAGAAAAAATATTTAAAAAAATACAAAAAAAAAACTCAAAATGGAACTGACTATCAAAGAGTGGTAAAGCATATTTGGAATATAACTGCAAAGTTAGTGCAAGAATTATATTTTAATAAGTGGGAAATACTTATAAACTCCTTTAGTGATATTATTTTTAAATTTACGGGGGAGGCTAGAGATGCTATGAGAATAAAACTATGGGTGTGTTTCGAAAAATAAAACTGAAAGCATAGCAAATATTACTGAAGAAGAGTTTGCAAATATGGTCCACAATTTCGACAGATACCCCGGAAGGTCAGGAGAAACAATTACTTTTTATAGCATCTTTGGAACTTGTTTGGCGAGGTGGAGAAGGAACACATTGTCTAACACATTATTTTAAAGAAGAAATTAGCAATGATGACCCTCTCACTGGCAGAATAGAATACAACGGCATTTTTTCGAAAACTGCACAAAGTGGAGCTAAGCCAGTTCCTACAAGCAAATGGCTTATTAGAAATAAAGGGAAACCTAATTTATGTCCTGTGAGCAAGGTATCACTTCTTGGCAATATAATTCTATTCTTATGTTTATTTTCATTTAGATTGTACCAGAAACTTACATATTTCTAAAAACATGAGGAAATCTTAAGACCAACCGAATGTTCCTAACACCAAATCCTTATTGGCAAAAGTGAAAATCAACTGGTTGGTTCATGGGCAATGAAATGAATAAATGTGTAAGATATTCAGCTTAAAAAGTCGGATTGGATGGTAAAAAAATATATATCCAACCACTCAATAATATCATCTACAATATTAACTCTAGCGAAATCTGGCGTTGGGAAACACCAATTAATAAAAAGTGCTAGACAAAACAGTGTAAACTCTATTAAAGATTATCTGCAGTTAAATGGGGAACATCAAAAGAGTATTATTGGTCAATTAAGAAAAAATATAACAAATACTTACTTCCAGTTCTGTTGTTTTTTCTAAAGAAAATACCGCTGCCAATTATTTGGGGATCAGAACTTCCTCACCGTAGTAAAACTCGACGTGTGGTGGAGTTTATAATAACAGTAATTTTTGAGGTTTCAAAAAAAGTCACATTTTTTACGTATCAAAAAAGTCATATTTTGACATTTCAAAAAAGTCACATTTTTGACGTTTCAAAAGTCACATTTTGACGTTTCAAAAAATGTCACATTGGTGGAATGTCACTAATATTTTTTTTTAGACATTGGGACCGATTTTGCTCATCATCAAACTCAATCTCTTCCTTGACCTCTGTGTGTAATTTGAAAGCTTTATCTCAAAAACTGTAGCTTCTATCGTGAACCAGACAGACACAGAGAGAAATTTTTTTTGTCTAAAATTTTGTGTATCGTCATAATTCGTCGAGATTCGTTCAGAAATTTCATAAAAATTTTCAAAATTTTTTTCACGAATACATAACTTCCTCACTTTGAGGGGTGAGGAAGTAATTAGCAAAAAAAATTACTCCTGATAGAGCCCTTCAGTAGAATTGTAATCATATTATTTTTCAAATTACTGTTTTGATTTGTAAGCTAAAAATAAGTACTTTATTACATTAGTAATAATAATAATAATAATAATAATAAATTTATTTTGAATTTTGTACATTATACAATACAGTAAACATAAATAAAAAAGAAATCGAAAACCTCAAGGGGGAGTTCATTTGTAAAATCTCTTCCACTCAACCCTTTTATTTAAAAAAAAAAAATGAATACTTATAATAGATTGCTAAAAACTTTTAATATCATTATTTATATACACATACATAGAAACACATATACATTCACAAAAATAAAAGGTAAAAACAATCATAAAAAAAAAAAAAAAAAAAAATGAGACACACTCAAAACATTCATCTGTCAAAAAACTTTAAACTTTTTTAAATTAGAAGGGTAAACTTTTATATTGGAACAGCATTATACAATTTGATATATTGAATTTAACTCTTGAAAAAAAGAGGGGGATGTAACCGATCGATGTTAATATATAAAATAAAAGAAAAAAAGGGGATAAAAAAACAAAATACCTCACGACGATGTTTCATTTGAGCAGGAGCTCTTTTAATTTAGTGAACACGGTCATATTTCCTACCAAATATGAATCTAATACAAAATTTTAACCCTTCAATATAAGAAAAGGGATAAAACTAATTCTAACATCATCCTCTGTTGATCCAAAAACCTATGGGTAGAGTAACCTTAAAAGAGTTTTAGTTTGTCCCAAAACAAGGTAAAATAACTAGGTAAAAAAGTTCTAACAACATTAATATTAATTTTACAAGGAAACAGTCCTCTTTTTTCAAAAAATCTATTAAAAAAAACCCAAACTTTCTAAATCTATTTATCTTTACCTGTGTGTCAACTTTAGATAAAAAAATATGAGTATATCAATAAAGAAAGCAAAGAATAAACTAAAAATAATAAGAAAAAGACCCAAAAAAAAAAAGCCTACCATCCCCTTATTCTACCTTTCCCTATAATAAAAAATAGCCCAACCTTCAAATACTCACAATTCAAATCCAAATAAGAGGTTATATATAAACCAAAATAAAAAACCAAATAAATAAATAAAAAAACACAAAAACTGGGTAATTTTCCAAAGAAACCCTGGAAGAAACCTAAACCTTAATCAGATAAATTTGAGGTCAATTTGAAGGGTATAATTAGGACCTTTTCAATAGGAAATTTATCAAAATATTAATAAAAAAAAAAAAACAATAATTAAATCCACCCATCTAAAATTTTTTATAAATTATATCTCCTAACCATCAAATAATAAATATTATTATAAATAATAATATATATTATCTACCAATTTTGAGGAACACTATCAACAAAATAATTATTAATATTATCAAAAATACAGGTAAATCCGTTTTTTATATAATAATAAAAATACAGGAAAAAAAAAACTCTTTTCTCACAGTTATTATTAACACATAGTATATTTATGGGGGTTTTGGAGCTTTTTTTAATATTATATAGCTTTTTTATTTTTTTCCGTAAATTTAATTAATAAATTAAAAATTTTTATCATTCCTTAAAATAAAATAAAAATAATACAAAAATCATAAAAAATAACAAAATATAATCAAAATTTTCCAAAAATAATATAAGACATTATGTAATTATTATAATCATGTAGTATAAAAGAATTTAAATTTTCGGAATACTTTGAAATTGAGAATTATTATAATATTTTTTCCAGTGTTAAAAATATTGCAAGAATATTATAACGTTTTCAATACCTTTAACCTAAAATTGTTTAAGATAAAGAATATGATTTTACGAATATCATTACTGAGATCTATGCTGGAACATTATTTGGCAACATCAGATATTTTTCATTATCAGAATAGATATCGATGTTACTGTTAGTTTAATACAGACTGTAATAATAAACGTGATATCTTACATTGAGTTTTTATTGTGAATCGGTTTGAAACTTCACGTGAGTTCCCTCTTAGGTTTGATATTAAGTATACCCGTAGATAAAGTTCACAAAGGATTACATAATATCTCAACAGAAACGAGAGTGGGTTATAATGGTTCTTACTACCTTCAATCTGTATTGATTCGTTTTTGCTTATTTCAAAAAACATAGGTAATATTTTTATTTGGATTTAGGACATATAAGATTTAAAGTTACATCAAAAATAAATAAACTAAGAAATAAATATAGGTAAACTATTATTAATTATTCAGGTCGTATATCTAAAACAAGGAATATGACACTATATATCAAAAATCTGTCATAAAGTCCTCGGGTTTTCAAATAAAAATTTATCTCTTCAATGTAAAAAAAAACCGCTGCCAATTACTTGGTGATCGGAACTTCCTCACAGTAGTAAAACTTGCCGTGTGGTGGAGTTCATAATAAAAGTAATTTTTGACGTTTCAAAAAAATCACATTTTGACGTTGCAAAAAAGTCACTTTAACGTTTCAAAAAAAGTCACATTTTTTTGACGTTTCAAAAATTAGGACCGATTTTGCTTATCAACGAACTCAATCTCTTCCTTGACCTTTAGAGTGTGTGTCCCAAATTTGAAAGCTGTATCTCAAAAACTGTGCTGCTATCGCGAACCAGACAGACAGACGCACAGTCTGAAATTTTGTGTATCGTCATGATTTGTCGAGATTCGTCCAGAAATGCAAAAAAAAATATTTTAAATTTTTTTCCCGAATACATAACCTCACTTTTGAGGGGTGAGAAAGTAAAAGAAAAAATTGTGTTATTTTTTTTTAAATCAAACAACAACATTTACAACAGAATAAATTAAAATTATGTTTTTCATAAATTGAGGTAGAACATTGTATATCTTTGGACCAGTGAAGCTGACTGATTTCTGAAATAAAATTGAATGTGATTGTGGAACATTGAGATTTTTTTCTATTTTTTTTTTGTTTTGTGCCGTGACTATAGTTTATAGAGTTAATGGGAATTTTTTTATAAATAAATTTGGATACATTATATCGTTGCTGTAAATCAAAAACTATATTCTCCTGAAAATTTCCAGTTGGCTTTCGTATATACAGGGTGTTTCAGGATTAACTGGACAACTAAAAATCTGAATTCAGAACCTCAAAATAAGAAAAAATGTCCTACGTAGATATATCTGGAAATGCTTCGTTCCAGAGTTACGCCCCTTCAATGATGGAGGCTAGAATTTGGAAAGAGAGTAGAGATTTTCTACTAATAGCAACGAAACGTTCCAAATATATTTTTTCAATCATTCTTTATCGATAAAATTTTATGTATTTATTCAAACTTTTTAACAGACATGAATATTGTCGTTTATGAATGTGACTTGGAAAGCTTGATTCATTTAAAAACTCTTTTGCCTGTTTTATTTTTTTCCTCGAACTCAGTTTTTGAATAAAAATATAAAATATTCTCGATACACCCTGTTATTTGGGAATTTACATTGCAAATTTATGTGGATCGCGACTATTTTATTTTTCATTCAAAAACTGTCAAGATTTTCATGCCATATTTTTACATGATAAAATTCGGTTCCGTTAAAAATTCAAACAAAAAATAAAATAAAATGGTAGTTGCTGATTTAATGATAAGGGATGATTAAAAAGAGATCATTTAGAAGCGTTCCAATTAGTAGAAAATCTCTACAAAACTTCATTTTTTCATCGTCCAAATTTGAAAAATAAATTTAAAACTTTGGCCTTTATCTTTAATTATTTAACATAACGATTTGGGACATATCTCTATAGGAAACTTTTTTCTAATTTTGAAATCTTGAATTTAGATTTTAAGTTTACCCAGGTAATCCTGAAACACCCCGTATAGCACTCCACACAATTATTCTATAGGAGAATAAGCCTTAGATGCTCTTTATGCTCTTATGATATATGAATAGAACTGATATTTCTTATATAATAAAACGTATACACCAAGGTAGTAAATGTTTGCCACAGATTTTATGGTTCTGACAATTTTTTAGATAACTTTTGAAATGATACACAATTTCTTTAATATTTGATTGGTCAAAATTATTTGTAAATGTGATGAGATGAGCTTTGTTTTATTTATTAAAATATTTCCACCTAACAAATTGCTATTCAGCCAACCTTTTTATGTATAACCCGTTTTCAGCAATTTGTTCAATCAACCTCCTTCCATGAACAACTATTAAAAAATAGTACAGGATACGATTTCTCTCTTAATTTCAATATATCGTTTATATATCAAGAATAATTGCGGACCAAACACTGTTCCCTTTGGTTTGCCAAATTTTACTTTCTTAAGTTCAGTTAATTCGTTGTTAATCTTGACAAAAGATTTTGAATCTACTAAATAGCTTTCAAATAATTGAAAAGCAATATCTACTACCTTTCACTGTATAATTCTAACTTATTTAGCAGTAAACAGTGATACTTGTCGAAAGCTTTTGCTGGGTCTAAATAGATACTAATGTTTTTATTATTTTGAATTAAATATTCTTGGGGTTTAGTATTAAAGTAAAATAGAGCATCCCCAGTTGCACAATTTTATGTAAAACTAAATTAATTATTAGTAATTACGTTGTTTGTGCTGAGGTATTTTCCTAGTTGACTCACTATGCTCATTTCATGGATTTTCGCGAGAATGGTTACGGCTGATATGGGTGTATACTTGTTAGAACATTTTCTATTTCCACTTTTAAATATTGGCGTAATCATGTTTTATTTACGTAACTAAATATATCACATCACATTAGCGATATTCTTTTTAATGATTTCTATAGGTCCTGTTTGGATATTACCCATAGTTTAAGAGGAGAAATATGAATGAAGTACTGTGGTTGTAATTTCGTGTTATTTGCGTTACTTCCATACGCCAACATAGAGAATAAGTGTAAATAAACATGAAATTAAAACCATAGTAATTTTCATGTATATTCCTCCAACTGTTAGTAAATTCATGATAAAGCAAAAAAAAAATTCTCATAAAATTCCTTTTATTAATATGACCGGTTTCGTGAACAAGTAATTACTTCATATCATCAGACACAGGAATTTTTTTTTCTGATGATGTGAAGTAATTACTTGTTCACGAAACCGGTCACATTAATAAAAGGAATTTTATGAGAATTTTTCTTTTTGCTTTATCATGAATAATTACTCATATGGGATCAACCTACCTATGTTAGTAAATTGTTTCTTAATTTTTAACTTTGAGGGAAATCTTTTGAATATTTTAAATTTTATAGCTGGCGAAGACTCTTAATTCACAAACCATATCTTAAGTTGAAAAAGGCACAGAGATATTATAAAACTTTCTGAGGTTTTATTCAGGTTTTAGCTTAAATTGTCTTATAAAATGTTTGATTTAAAGGTTTTCTTAAGGTTGTTTTAAATACTTGAAGTTTAGAAGAATCCTGAATATTAAATATTTTAGTGGACCACTAAATTTAACTACTTTTTATTTTCCTTGATACATGTTTAATTTCAAGGACATATCCTGAAAAAAAATATTTCTGGGAAAAAATGCGGAGTCTGGTCGATTTTAAGTTGAAAAGGGACGTCTTTTGACATAGAACCCTCAGTTATTATTACTTCCCCCCTCCTCTGTAGAACTGCCCGTTTAAAAAGATCAAATGGGAGCAAAGGTCGACAACCAATCTGAAAGAATGCAAATATTAGTTAATTAATTGATCAAAATGTCCACTACCGACTTCCATACAGTAATACAAACTTTGGTGAACATTTTCACGATGATATTACGCATAAATTGTACTCCCCCTAAATTCTCAGCTTTAGTGGCGTAAACTTTGGTTTTAATGTAGCCGCATAGAAAAAAAATCCAGTAGAGGTAAATCTGGGGCTTCCACAGGCCAATCAATTAAACCTCTTCTACCGATCTATCTGTAAATGAACCTTTGGTCCAAATATTCCCTTAAAGGTACTGCATCATGTGGGGGAGGTTCATCCTGTTGAAAGAATACTTCATCTTCAAAAAGATTGTTATCTTCCTCTAAAACTTGAGAAATCATTACATGTCTCATTTTTTAATAAATTGAAATATGTTTTCTTCATTTAAATTATCCGGAATAAAAAAAGGAACTAATATGATGTTCTAGAATGCCCGCCCACACATTAAATTTTTTGCAATCTTTAGGTATGGTACTTCCCATAGAGAAGAGCGGTTTGTCATACCAATATCAACTGTTGTGTCTATTTACAGTTCCCTTAAGAGAAAACGAACGCTCTTTCGAAAAATAAATATTATACAGCCAATCTGAATTTTGTTGAATACGATTAGACATGATTTCACAAAATTACACTCGACGATCACTGTCAGCTTAGTTCAACTCTCGTAAAAGTCTAATTTTATATAAATGGAATTTTCCGAGTCATAAGAATTCTATGAGCATTAGTTCTAGGCATTCCAGATTCTTAAAACAACTGTCTAACATTTGTATTGTCGACTTGGTCAACTTGAAGATGTCCAAGTACCACTATTTGAAGTACTTCATTAGTGACAATATATATGCGATGGTGTTTTTATTGTACCTGAACAAGTTTCATCAAATTTTCTTATTAGTTGCACGTTCCACGAGACAAACATTTTCCCAAGACACCTTTTACTGAAAATACGAACAACGGCTCTGACGCAATCTTTATTGCGATAATACAATTTTAAAATTAATTTTCTTTCGTCTAAGGAATAAACCATTATTAATAAATTATTTGACACATTCACTTTAAATGTCCTAAGCAGCACAACAATAATTGTATTCAGTACTGAAATAAAATATCGTCTACTTTTTGTATCATTAAAAAAACAAAGGTTACTAATGCCATGCGGGATTAACTCTTTCTAGGCAATTAGGAAACAGAAACATTGCCGTAACATTCATTTTTGAAAAGGTGGTTCCAAAGAGGAGGAGAAATAAATTACAGCTGATAATTTTATATCAAAAAATGTCTCTCTAAAAATGGAAAATTACCTTTCTCCAAATTTTTTTATAAAGTATATTCAAGGGTTATTTGGGGTGTTTCGTTTTAAATGGAACACCTTCTAGTGTATTAAGAAGAACTACAAAAGATTTTGATTATGCACGGTGTATGTTTTCGCTAATATCTAATATCTCTAAGAAAACCAGTGTAAATTTACTCCTAGTAAATTGTCGTTAATGTAATGTTCCTTTATTGTTCCGTATTTTGGATAAAATTATGAGAAAGACATGAGTCAAAATTATCTAAATGGAGACGTGTGTTTGCTTATAAAGGATGTTTTTGAAATATATGCATATATTCAAACCACTAAATATTCACATTATCCTGGTGCTCGCAAAAATACTCATTTTTCAAAACATCTAAAAATAGTCAAGTAATTTAATGTTGATTACAATCGCATAATATTACCTACGCCTATGGTATTGTAATCGCTTCCGTTTCAAGCGCTTGACTAATTTGTTACTGGTTGAGGTGCTGCCATACGATTTGCGTCTACCATGTCAGTATTTACTATAGACCGAGTAAAAGTGGTGCGTATCTAAATAAAATCATTTTATTGTCAGAAATTCTTGTGCTCTAGTTTATACTGTTTGTATATTTGGACTTTTAATTGTGTTTAACTGTTATAAAGGACGAATTTTTCGGACATTGATTTAACAGATATGGTGCTTTTCTTTATTATAAACATCAATTTATTACTAAGAGTGCCAACTTCATATGTGGTGAAGTGAAATTAAGAGTTTAATTCTTTATTCATGATTTCATGTTAACTTGTCACACTGAAAATTCAGTAAATAGACGCTCTACCATTCTAATAATCTTAGCGCAGAGAATAAGGGGGGAAGGTAGGTCCAAAATTATTTAATTTTTTTTTTAATTTTTGAATTTCAAGTGGATCTACAGACTGGAATATATGCATATATTTCAAAAACACCCTGTATATACGGATTATAGTGATTCCTAATAATGACTGTATAATGACTGGTGATGTCCACTCTGTAGTATGGCAGTGAATCTTTCGTGTGTCATAAAGCCGTAAACGTCATATCAATGTGAAAACACTCAAGATGTGAACGGTAGAACTGATTTTAAAGAACACGATGCATAAAAATGTTTTATTATGAATTGGTTATATAACAATATCGTATGTTAACACAGTATTATTGAAAACAAAAACAAAATGTTTTTATCCCATTTTTAAACGACTCTATACTTTTTGTGTAGGATTGTATGGATGGTATACCAGACAATCAATATGAAAACATGAAATTGTCACTCTTTTATAGCTTGAAGCTAATGTCATACAGACAATCGCAAAAAGAATGGCAGTAAAATAACAATAAGACTAGAAATTTACACTGATAGAAAGAAGTAATCAAAGAAGGACGATTGAAAAAGCAATAAAACTTACACACACGTTTTTTATTCAGGAATCTTTCAGAACCCTATGTATCTATAAATAGAAACGAAGTTTGACTACTGAAAAAAGGAAGGTATAAATCAACAGAGAAAAGAAAACAAAGCTAACCTAACCTACAACTTAATTTATTTCCGCACATAAAACGTAGTTTATTCAGGGTCGTTCAAATTCATTTTCTCTATTTAAGACCAATATTTATAGTAAAGTAATGAGGATGCTTTAAGGGCATATCACGCATTTTATAATTCTTCCTTGGGTCATAAATTTTTATCGTAAAGTAAGCCAAGGTAGCCTTTGAGACAAGTTGCTATAAGAAGCGAATATCAATATAGCCGAGGAGACACTAAAGACTAATCTTGAATTTGAATTTACCCCACGGATTTGTGTACTTGGACTTTGATAGAAGCTTAGATGCCGTAAGGGCCTCCTCCTTTTCAATCCCGAAATGGTGTTTAGTTTTCTTGCAGCTTGTCGCTAGACAATTACACGCAATCAAGCAAATGGTGGAATTTAGTAAAAAGATTCATACTCAGTTGTGGAATGTTTATATACTTTATGAGACGTTCCATTACTGAGTTACAGATGATAATAATTTCTGCACACGGTACCTACTTGGTAATCACAAAAGACAATGATGAATAATAATGATATTGTTTATTATTATTAGAGTTCGGACGAAGATATCGGTTTCCAGTGACGGCTTTTATGCAGGAATAACAATGTATTGTAAACACATACTGAAAAATTCTCAAATAACATATTTTACTTTAAAATGTTAATACGTAAACTAATTTTATCGGAAAATAAATAAAAATGTTATAGATTCTTTCACAATTAGAATTCTATTTCACACATACTGTTGATGGACACACAGTGGACATCCTATGGATGGACGTTTGTAAATATTCCTGTGTAGTGCAATTTAGTACATCCACTGGACGTGAGTATTATACCCGTGAATGTTTGGAATTAAAAAGGACCTTAAATTGACATAAATAATCTGGTGCTATATAAGATTGGTCCTTTCTATCCTTACGATCAAGGTGATTTCTTTAATATATTCGACACTTCTAAAGAAAATTAAGGGACTGAATGCAGCTATTGAATCCGTCTATAGTAATTAAGGCTATTATTATAATTCAAAAGAACAAAAAAAAACAGATTTTAACTTTTATGCATCAGATTTTGATTAATATTTGATTGATTAAAAAACAGCGTGTAATGGATAAAGAAAAAACAACAAAATAAAGTGTGAAAAACCGATATAGTGACGGGACGTGAGTGGTAAGTTGCTACGGAACGCAGAGCCCGATTTAACTCGTTTACTTTTTCAATGTAGGTTTTTGTGCTCAGTTTAGCTAGCAACAATTTAACAATTGTACAAAAAAAGTATTAACTCAAAAGTATTGAATATAAAGTATTGACTACACATTCAGCAGTTAAGTTAATATAAATTATTACTACCCAGCAAGAACCGGTATGAGTATTTCTTGCCAGGAAAGGATGGGTACGGAATATTAGTATAGAATAAAAAAATTATTTAAAAAGTAACAAGAAACCTTTAAAAAAATAATAACAAAAAATATACTCTCAAAATAGTAACAGAAACAAATATTTTTCTCAATAAATAAAGTAAAATTAAATTCTAATAGTAAAGTTATTACTATAATAAAAACAGAAAGACATGTTTTTGTCAAAATGAAAAAAAAATAATAACATTAATAAATAACAACATCCTGAAAAAAGAATTTTTCTCAAGCACTAAACTACAAAAGCACAAAAACGGTATTAAATAATGCAGTTGATATCACAAAATTCATTTCTTCACATCATATCACTATTTACGTCACTTCACATCGCTTCTTCCTCTGAATCCTTGCCCTTTTTTCCCTCTTCTTCATTTTCAAATGAACTACTATCCTCGTTCAAATTTATAATATTAAAATTTATTTCCACCATTTAGATGACATTCAGCAATTTTCAAATAATCATCCTCAATTGTAATTACTTCCCTAATTCTTTTTTCCCAATCTTATTTGTTAATTTTCGACACTTCATTTTAAATTAACTCTACGACTTTTTTATCGAATTTCCGAAAAATATTCCCTTTTCTGACATTTTTCTTCAATTTACACCAAATTAATTCAATCGGGTTGAAAATACAGAAATATGGCGGTAATCTCAACACTGTGGCCATGTCTCTCCGCTACATTGTCTATAATATACTTCTTCTCATAATTTTTCGTTTGCAGGACTTTCAACAGTTCTGCTGTATTATAATTTTCCTCATAATAGAGATCATATTGCTTTAAAAAAATTTGTAACTCCAGTTTAGTAGAACTCTTGTTAGAAATTTTACGCAGTTGTACTTCGCATTGTCAAGAACAATAATGCTATTCGGTTTTAATTTTGGAATTAGGGTATATTCAAACCATTCCTCAAATATTTCTCCCTCCATGTCCTTGTGATAATCCACGTTACAGTCTTTCATGTTTTTTCCGCACAGTTTCAATGCATTACTAACTCATTCATCAAATGATCCACAGTGTAATATAATCGACCGACTCCCTTTATTAGGGGGCAATGAGATTAGTTGACATTTGCTAGATCCATCAGTCCATCCTTTTTTACGGACTGTCATGAGTATCATACCAAGTTTCACCTAGGTAATAAATTGGTCTATTTTACCTTCTGAGTTATTTTATCTCTTCTAGATATGAATTTCATCAATCCACTATTCGTCTGCTTTCCATAATTGCCATGCGTTTATTAATAGTTTGATATTTAAATTAAATTTTTCTCAGCCAAGTTCCTAAGGTTATTTTGATATATTTTAGAAGATAATCCATTTCTATTAATTTTCTGTCTACCACGTCAATAGTTGGGATTTCATCTTTCTGATACCCATCGTAAACTAAAGTTCTTAAAAGTTTTGCTAAGATGGGTCCAGAGTTTTCGATTGACTGGCGCAGGACAGTTGTTTTCTTGGGAGGGCACCTTCTTTCATAAGTTTGTGTATTGTGGGACATGGGGAACCTTAGTCAGAGATGCTATTTCACCTAGTACATCTAAATCATACAAATTAGGGTGATTAGCTCGTCTCTTCATAAGATTATTGTAAATATTAAGGCAAATTTGTTTCGCTTGCACTTTCAAATGTAGCCAATTTTTTCTTACTGAAAACACTAAAGAACTTTGATTTTCTTTATCACTGTAATCACTATCACTTTTATTTTCACAAACACAATAAGATTTAAATATCTTCTTAAATTATTTTCAATAGCACACCAGCAAATAAACAGATATAAAATAATGATTATTTATATTACACTATTACACACCTCACCGCAACACGATAAAATTCTTAAATTATTTTCAAAAATAATCTAGCTAATAAACAGATACTAAATAATTATTATTTATCTTATACTATTATACTTACAATATATCCTATAACGCACTCCTAGAACGAGTCGGTAACAAAATTAAGTGCGGCCCTGAAGTATCCCAGCATGTAAGCTAAACTCCGCCTCGGTCGCGTGCTAACAAAAACAACAATTACCGTTCTCGCTTCAATGTAAGCGGTGTAAAAGACGGAAGACGTCATGTGCTAGATATATTCCGCCTTCATGTCGCGTCTTATCCCATACTTGAATATACAAATTACCATATTGCCAATAATTTTCTTAAGGAATTAGTCGAAGAAATAAAAATAAGTTTATAAATGGACGTCATTCCAGAGTCGAATTTTTAAACCTTATACTATATACCGAAAAACGCTTGATATAGCAGTAATAAATTAAATTGTAATTTTTTACAGTTTATTTACACATAAATTAATTAATTAACTTTTGCATCTAAAACTGGCACCGATAAGTTGTCTTCAACCGTCGAAAATTATATTGGCATCGATGAGCTGCCGAAAATTAAATTATGTATATATATGTACGTACCTTGGAGTGCGCAATTTTTGTATATAAGAATTTACATAACTTTATAAAAAAACTCGGACAACCGCAGCTATCCATCAAGAAATATTCATGTATAAAAATCATGACATCCATCTGTAAGTCTATTATAAATCATAAATTTATCTTGCATATGAAAAAATTTATAGAGAGCGAATTTTTTAGGACACTGGAAAAATTCAGGGCCTCGTCAAATTTAATTAAAAGATTTCGCAGGTATTTGACTTTGTATGAAGTAAAGTTGTATAACTCAATGTGCCACAGTAATTAATACTCACTTATCTAGTATTATACAAAAATAATTCTGGCGTTTACTAAAAATACCCGCTCTGTTTATAATAATTTTGATTCTCACAGTATTTTAAACCAAAAATATAGAGATGACAATTTATTTAGAATTCTTGTCACTAATTATGTATTTCATATGATAAAATTATATATTTACTAAAATTTGTGACATGAATAGGGCCGTTTAAAATATATGCATATATTTCTTTATATACCAATAAAAACCATTTAACTTTGCAATTTGTTGATTTTCAAAATTACTGAGCCTTGTGAAATTCGCCAGTACGGCACTGAGCAATAATAAAAATATGTTAGCACGCCCATGCAAATGTATATTAAATTGATCCAGTCGAATAAAAAGGAAAGAAAGTATCTAAGACCCCTGGGTGTTTTAGTGTGACACTCTGTAAATAATTTATGTTATTTTGTGCCCGTTTGCTTGTTTAGTTTGCAATATTCGTTCTTCTCAACAGTAGGTCTCTGCATCTCCACATGCGCGTCTTTTTCCTAAAATGAACAGCTCTCCGACGATGCTATCGTTACAAGATTCAATTTTCACAACGTAACATGGTTAAGAGACAGAATCGTGTCTGGAATATTGACTTTAGTACTCATAAAGTCTGGATTTCAAATGGTTCCGTGCCTCTATGCCTACTTTATATATAATACAGGTCTGTTCTTTACACATTTTGATTTGATGATTTAAAAGCACGTTTGCTTCAACAAGACATTAACAGCCTCATTGGCGATTTTGTTTTGTCTTATATTAAATAGATACCAACAAACTACGTTTTAATAACTTTTCACCTTTTAAAGAATAAACGTAGAAATATTTGTTTCTGGTGGTACATAATCAAAATTAAGGCCAAAATGTTATCACGTATTACTTTTTGCGAGATATGTTGGTCATCTTTACGTATTACTGGGTCTTACAATTTTAATGTCACACAGTATAATAACGAACATTAAAAAAAATACAATATCAAACTCCCTAAGAAAAATACCTTATATGACAGTTTGGTAGAAACCAATCTAAATCCTAAGTTCTTAATTGCATAGACAACTTGAAGTAATTTTTTAACGTTTTCATTATAATATATGTACAAGGTGATCCTCCATAAAATCACCCTCCATTGTCTTCCTTATTTATCAACGTATTTCAAAATTTCAAAACAAAATGAAACGGTTTTTTTTCAGAAATCTTAACAAGCATGTTGAAAGAAAAATGTGTAGCTTAGAAATTAGAGGAGATACAAAGATAACATCACCTTTTAAATGGAAGAGGAATTTTCCTTTGCAGAGGTCAATTATGAGCAAATTATTTCTAAATTAAAATCTAATGCATGTGGCCCTGATGGCATTGACCTAAAAATGATTTTGCTAATGACACCCTTTTTTTACCTTCCTTGTCAATAAATGTCTGGTTAGTGGCACGTCTCCCTCAGTGTGGAAAGAAGCTAATATAATTCCTATGACAAAAGTACTTAATCCCTCCCTTATAAGTCAGATTCGTCCCATTCAAAAAATAGTCTCAAATCAAGTAATTAAATACCTCAATGACCTTAATGTATTACCAACTTCTCAGTCTGGTTTTAGAGCTCAATAGAGGACTACTACTCCTCTTTTAAAAGTAACTGATGATATATTTTTAGAAACTGATCCTAATAATAATATTTTCTTAATTCTCATAGACTCTAGCAAGTCGTTCGAGCATGCTACACTGTATATTAAACTGAAATAATTTGGATTTAATAATACAGCGATTTGATTCTTTGAAAATGTTCTTGTTGCTAGGAGTCAGAGAATGAAATTTACGCTGCTAATGATATTATTCGTGGTGTACCACAGAGTAGCATTTTAGGGCCCTTGCTATTTTCTATTTGTACAGCTGACTTTAATAAATATCTTCAACATTATCATTGCCACTAATATACTGATGATACCCAAATATATATTTCATTTAATTTTAATGATCTTTTGACAGCTATGTCTAAAATTAATGCAGATTTAGACATAATTTCGAGGTATCGTCAGCACACAGTCTTATTTTAAATGAGTCAAAAACCGAATTGCCTGTATTTGGAAGTAAAATGGAGGATGTCATGATTGATCCTGAATTTTAAATTATGTGATTTTCTCATCTTGTCATCTTTGTCTTACTGTGATATTGTGTATTGGCCTGCTTTACTTTCCAGAGACAAGGAGAGTTTGCAGTAGATTTAAAACACATGCTTGAGGTTTAGTTATGGTTTGCGCAAGTTCGACCATATTTCAGCCAGTCTACTGATATCGAAATGGCTTGATCTCAGTGAATAATTCCAGCTCCACATGTTGTGTGAAATATATAACATCTTAAAATCTCAAAAACCGAATACTTAGGAGCCAAATTAGTTTAAAATGGTGATCTACACTATTTTGTATCCCTAAGCATTGATCAGCCCAGTTTCAGCGGTTATTTAGTTACAACGCTGTAAAAGTTTTCAAGTTTACCTGATAATGTTAATTCACTCTCATCTATTTTATTAGTCATAAGTTTTTCTTTATAAAACACACACCTGTTTAATAAATATTATGACATTAATTCCGACGCTGTACGTTTGAAAGCATAAAATTGCAATTTATTTAATAAAATCTCCTTAAAAATGCATTGTTGCGTAACTGATTTATACCAAGTAATAGATCAACCTATGTTTGCATATAAATTCTCTTATTTTGTTAATAATCTTTTATATATATTCTTATAATATTTTACCAAATATTTTCCATGTGTCAAAACGTAACATAATAGAAAAATATTTAACGTCTTTGTAAAATCACGTAAATATGTAAAATAAGTTATCAGTTCAATGCCCTACCAATAGCTGTAACTGCATATTTCTAAATATCAACTCGTCACCTCCTGAAAATAAAAAATCTCGTCACGTCGAAAACAGTAAACAAGAAGTTTTAAGAGCTAAAGTTAAATAAGCAACAAGTTAAGAGTTTACCTTTTGCTTTCTAAGACAAATCTAGTTTTTATACAACATTTTAGATTTAATCATCCTTAAATGGTTTCAACACGTTTATGCAAAGTAAATTAAATAATTTATCTAATTTATAAACCTCATGGATTCATGAATGGCACCGTGAATCAAATATAATAGGCACTTCTTTAATTATTCTACAAATATTTCATTAATTTAATAATAATATGAATATAAAAGTTGAAAATCAGTACTAATTGTAGAATGTCACATAATGAGTAGAAAAACCAAGGTCCCCGAACAGTACATATGTACATTATTTATGTAAGGAGGTATAACAAGAGCAAAGAGTATATAAATAAAATATTAAAGAAATATAAATATAATATTGTTGATTTAAATTGATTAAAACAGGTACTACATGAAAATTTTAGTAATCTGGCTTCGAATTGTGTTATACTAACATCTTTGTGTCAAAAGGCAATTTATTATATTTATCCCAATTTGACAATCCATTTTTAACACGCTTTTATTAGCTTCACCTGTATCTTTGTTTGTTTGTTTGTTTGTAACCGACTCTTTGGACTCGATTTTGACCCACTTTAAACGGACAGATTTAATTGAAACTTTGTACTTACGAAGAACCGGTAACAATACAATAATCTGATAAGTTTATATCATTATCCTGATCAGGATCGCCAGTCATTTCCTCACGTATCCTCTGCGTGAGAGCAAGAGGCTTAATATTGTAAGTATATTCCGTGATTCTCAGTTCGGTCGTTGGCCGAGCGAACAAGTCTTAGTCGACGCGAAACGACGGACTCCTCGGGCGTGAGTTCAAATCCCATGGCTGAAATAAAAAAATTTTTTTTTTTCAGAAATATCTGTTGGATCGTAATATGTTATAATATCAGCATCAATAAGCAATATAAATATAGTTTAAAAAAACTACAAAACACGCTTTCATAGCACATCAAACTAAAAAGTGAAAAATAATTATTAATATAAACTGAAAACAATAATGAACGAAAAATACTAGTATTATTGTGAAAAAAGCGTGGGGCGCTTTGTGCCATATTTTTCGTATATCGAGCAACCCACGCTTTTTTCACAATAATACTAGTATTTTTTCGTTCATTATTGTTTTCAGTTTATATTAATAATTATTTTTCACTTTTTTAGTTTGATGTGCTTTAAAAGCGTGTTTTTTAGTTTTTTTAAACTATATTTATTTATAATACACTCGTGGATATTTTGGAAGCAAATAGAACGTAGTTGATAAACGTGTTAGCTTCAACAGAGCTTTTCATCTAGCTAAAATTACTATTAGAAAATTCGCGTCTGTACGTAAGATTTAGTGATTACTATTTAGCAACATTTATTGTCTTTATATATTTTTTTATCATGTTTTAAATAAGACAAAGTTTTTTCATAATTAATCATTTTCCTGTTTTCGTAACATCACGTATTAAACTGGTCAAGGATTAAATTAGCTATATCATCCAGTTCTTCAAGAGTTTTATGATTATTGAGTTGTCGGTCGTCTGCATACAACAAATTTTTCCATGATACTGAAAAATTCGGACAGATCATTAATGGGTAAAAGGGCCATCAGCGGCCCAAGCACACTGCCCAGAGGGGTTCCAATTAATAATTAATATGAATTATCCGACAAAAAACCTTTTAACAAAAAATTTTCTGTCAGACTAGTAATATATTGTTACGCCACTGGACTGTGCAGACTGGTTAGATTAGGCTGGAATTGTACACGAACGGCCGGGAATATTCTGGAGTGCTCTAGACCGGGAGAATGGATGTATAAATAAGACGCACGGTGGGCCGAGATTTAGTCTGAAGTCGAACGTGAGCGAGTAAAGAAGAAATACGAAAGAGATTTATAAGTGTTCAGTTGTGATTATAATTAAGTCAGTTATTAATCTATTGTTGTTAATTGTTAACTGGTAAATAAAGTAGTGAGTAAGTGTTACCTGGACTTTCAATCAACGAATCCACGAGTATAGGTGTTTGTGTGGATAGCAAACACGTAACAATTTGGTGTCAGAAGTGGGATTGGAAGAGAAATTTCTGGAATATTCGAAAAGGTTCTACAGTGTTCTTCTTAGAAATTAGTGGTAACATCAAGAATTAAACTACTGGACAGTGTTTGGAGGACTATTTCTGGACCAAATAGTGACTTTAAAGTGGTTTTCGGGAAGTTTCTAGAACATTCGATTTAGAAATAGCTGCGAATACGGAGTGCCGCTAGTAAAAACGTGTTATAGACTGAGAAAAAGGACTACTAGTGCAATTTCGGGAAAATTCTAGAACATTCTATTTGGAAACTACAGGAGATACGTGAATTGTGTCGACGGGAACGTTTGTAGACTTAAAAACAAGACTATAAGTGACTTTTAGTGACAATTCTAGAACATTCGATTTGGAAACCACGAAGATACGTAGACTGTGTTAAGGAATTTATAGACTCAAAACAAGACTTATAGTATATTTGTGAAAATTCTCGAACATTCCATTGGACATTTAGTGGAGATATGAATTTTGTCAACACAAAAGGTATAGACTCTAAATAGATTTCTAGTGTGTTTCGAGATTTTTTGAAAATCATTATTAAAATAAGTGATATCGACATTTTACGGATTTTTAGGTAATAATTTATTTTGAAGTTTGTGTGTGAATGCCAAACAGAGTATGGCGGAGAAAAAACAAGGACTTGCTAGAGGTTGTTGGAACGAATGAACGATCAAGAAAGGATACGAAAAGAAGACAAGAAGAACAAGAAGAGGCGACAGGAAGAAAAGAAGAACAGAGAAAAATTAGGATCAGAGAGAAAACGCAGGAAGAAAAAGAAGAACAAAGGAAATTATGGAAATCAGAGAGAAAACGCCAGGAAGAAAAAGAAGATTAAGAAAAATGATGAGGGTTGGAAATAAGAGAAGGAAGAAAGAGAAGAACAAGAAAGAAGACGACAAGAAGAAAAAGAAGAACAAGAGAAAAAGTCAGGAAAAGACGAACAAGAAAGAAAACGGAGGAAGAATAAGAAAAATATTTGAGGATCAAGAAAAGTGGCGACTCGAGGAAAGGAAGACTTCAAAGAGCTAGATGAACAGCAGGCAGCATTTTCTCCCTCACTGAAAAATTTAAAGGAATTTATCGAAAAAGTCACTGAAGTCGCAGGGAAAGTCTGTGAAGTCGAAGGAAAAGTCACAGAAGTTAGAAGAAAGTTTGAGGAGAAATAACGGAAGTTAAGGAAGAATAGCCCGACTTAAACAACAATTAAGAGAGAAGGGTGGCCAGTTAGTACTGTCATCTGGTACTAGTTACAACCACCTTCTTTGACGGTCAAAGTTCATGGTCAACATATAAGAGACATTTGAGGCAGCTACGTTCAAATAACTGGAACGATGATGAAAAAGCCACAGATTGGTATTAGCACTAAGGGGCCAAGATTAGACCTGCTCCAAACAATTCCTGCCGCACAGCAACAAAACTTTAGATTTTGGAGGCAGCGTTAGAATTAAGATATGGGACCAACATCTCGCCCAAGTATATCAGGCTCAGCTCAAATCACGCAGACAACGAGGTGGAGAGCCTCCAGGGTTGAAGCTGGTAAAAAGATTAGCCCTCTAGTTATCCTGATGCACCACGGAATTTCAACAACAGTTAGATTGGTAATTTATTGATGGAGTAAGGACCAGGAAATTAGGCGAATTCTTAAGTTGGCCAGGATATTAGTATGGTTTAGTACATGATTGGAATTGAGGCTACCTATGAGGATACCACACAACCAAATCAGAGAGTACGAGTGTGAGTGTGGAGGAAGACAAGCCAGACAACACAACACAAAACCTGATATCTGATCTACACAAATTTGACCCAATACTGACAAATCGAACTCCCGCAGAGACAAGACCAACAACAAGTAGGCCAGGAGACATCCGTTTTATATGTGGGCAAATTGGGCATATTAAGGGAAGTTATGAGCTCAATTAAAGATCCGAGACAAACCCAACAACAAATAGTGGGAAAGAGGGAGACTATGCTGTTATAAGTGTGAGCGTGGGCCATATTCAGAGTAACTGTCTCAGGCATCCCTGAGAGGGTCGCAGTAATAGAGAAGCCGCAGGAAAACTGGGAGCTGGTACTTCGCGGAATTAGCAGTGGCTTTCCAAAGGACCGTGTCAGAATGACTGCAAGTTGCTACCGTAAAGAAGAACAACAAAATGTACAAATAATGAAGACCGTTAAGATTATGTTCCCGATTATTGGACAAAAGAGTCGTTAAGGGAAGCGCAGTTAAACGATAACGAGACTGGTCCTATTTGAAATGGAAAGAAAGAAGGACCCGACCCGAGTGGAAGGACATTTCAAATAGATCAGTGGGGTGAGTTTATGGGCACAATGGGATTCCCTTATAATGAGGATGACTGCTGAAGAGACGTGGGAAAGTCCAGATGGGAGGAAAGTTACTTTGAAATTGTTAATCCCCAGGTGTCACGTAGCAGATGTACTTCAGCAAGTGCATAATGAAACGTCTGGCGGACATTTTGGCGTCAACAAAACCCTGACAAAAGTAAGACAACGTTTCTACTGGGTAAACAGTCGTCAAGATGTGAGGCTTGGTGCCGTCAATGTGAAGTTTGCGCGGCAAGAATGGGGCCACAAATAAGAAATAAGCAATATAACGCCAGGGCTCCTTTTGAGCGAATTGTCATAGCAAGCGACCGTATGAAGGCTCGTTATGATCTTAAGGCTAATTCAGGAGGGTACCAGGTGGGATTTGCTATATAACCCACAACGAAAGAAAGGCAGGTCCCCGGAACTTCACCACCCTTGGGAAGGACCTTACACTGTGTCACTAGATTAAACGATTGTATATAGAATTCAGCAAAATCCAAAATCTAAGATGAAGGTGGTGCATATAGAGAGACTAGCCAAGTATGCAGGGAATAATGAATTGCCTGATCGGGACTTCAGGTTAAGGAGGTTGACTGGACTGTGAGACTGGTTAGATTAGGTGGAATTGTACACGAACGGCGGATGGTTAGACCGGAATGATTATAAATAAGACGCACGGTGGGCCGGATTTAGTCTGAAGTCGAACGTGACAGTAAAGAAGAAATACGAAAGAGATTTATAAGTGTTCAGTTTATTATAATTAAGTCAGTTATTAATTATTGTTGTTAATTTTAACTGGTAAATAAAGTAGTGAGTGTTTATGCTTTCATCAGATCCAGGTTGGTTTTGGATAGAAACACGTAACAATATTAACCAGTTATTGATATTCCCACGTATCCTATTCTTTTCTAGTTTCTCTGTAACAAATGTTATATCAAAGCGTCAAACGCATTTACAATATCAAAAAATATACCAATTTCATCACTTAAGTCTAATTTTTCATTTACCGTTTGTATCAGCTCCGTTGCTGCTGTTTCAGTTAGAAACTTACAAAACCATGTTGCGAGATTGTGGGTATATCATTTTTTCTAAAAACTTTCTTATTATATTCGCAATAATCTGTTCTATAATTTTAGAAAAACACTTAATAATTCAATGATATAGGCCTGTAGTTTTTAATGTGTCATTTTCACCTTTCCTGAAATTATGGGTACTATCAGTGCAGTTTTTAGTTTTCGTGGAAAATAACCTAACTCAACTGATTTGTTGATTACGAAAACGAAACAGATAGCAAGTTCGTCAACACATCTTTTAATTAATTTAACAGAAACTGTAGATTTTTTGTTTGTCAGGTTTAGTATGACATGATTTATTTCCTGTACTGACTAGTTCAAAGAACATACTGTCAGTATTATTAATTATTAAATTTGTAGATTGTATTCACTGATGAAGTATGTTTTACAAAAAAATGCATTACAAATTTTAATTAAAATTTTATAGATATGGTATTGAAAAAATGTTGCCTTGTTTTACAGTGGATGACCAACATTTGACCACTTATGCGTTACTAACGACCAAAATATTACATATAAATATAGTTTAAAAAAACTAAAAAACACGCTTTTAAAACACATCAAACTAAAAAGTGAAAAATAATTATTAATATAAACTGAAAACAATAATGAACGAAAAAATACCAGTATTATTGTGAAAAAAGCGTGGGTTGCTCGATATACGAAAAATATGGCACAAAGCGCCCCACGCTTTTTTCACAATAATACTAGTATTTTTCGTTCATTATTGTTTTCAGTTTATATTAATAATTATTTTTCACTTTTTAGTTTGATGTGCTTTAAAAACGTGTTTTTTAGTTTTTTTAAACTATATTTATTTTTCACTTTTTTAGTTTGATGTGCTATGAAAGCGTGTTTTGTAGTTTTTTTAAACTATATTTATATTGCTTATTGATGCTGATATTATAACATATTACGATCCAATAGATATTTCTGAAAAAAAAATATTTTTTTTATTTCAGCCATGGGATTTGAACTCACGCCCGAGGAGTCCGTCGTCTCGCGTTGACTAAGACTTGCCCGCTCGGCCAACGACCGAACTGAGAATCACGGAATATACTTACAATATTAAGCCTCTTGCTCTCACGCAGAGGATACGTGAGGAAAGGACTGGCGATCCTGATCAGGATAATGATATAAACTTATCAAATTATTGTATTGTTACCGGTTCTTCGTAAGTGCACAAAGTTTCAATTAAATCTGTCCGTTTAAAGTGGGTCAAAATCGAGTCCAAAGAGTCGGTTACAAACAAACAAACAAACAAACATACAAGTGAAGCTAATAAAAGCGTGTTAAAAAAAAGACATCTAATGCCAGAAGAGGTAAACGTTCAAAATTTAATCGATATAGCTGAAACATTCTCTTGTATCAATTGACAATACGCATTTACAAATATTGCTTCACCAACTTTTTACACATTACCACTGATAAAAGCACAAGCAATAGTAATCAATACAATTTTTTTATGACTGTAATTTAAAGGAAGGTAATTACGCTCAATCATCAATTGATAGGACATATTTTTACGCTCATCCAGGTAATATCTAAGAGAATATTGCACTACCCACAGGTGATTCTAAAGACTTATATTGGTATTAAATTCAAGATAGGTATATTATTTTCTTAGATGTTATGTAGTTCTACGTCCAACTAATATTACCACCATAAATGCTAAGAATTCGTTGATATATCTCAAAAATAAAAAGAGCGCGTCTTGTAGCACAAGGCAAAGTTGTATTAAAAAACGTACATTTTCCGTCCGAAAATGTTAAATATTTCAGAACAGTTGTGTTTATACCGAATTCCTAAACTTCTGAACTCTAACATAAAAATAAATAAGCCCTTTGTTTTCAGGAACAATGTGCCACACAATACATAGAAGAGGGTCTAAGTCATTAATAGCAATTATTGGTTTGACATTGATTGGATATATTACCGCATGTGGAAGAACAATACTAAGTGAGTATTAATTTTGATAAATGGTCTTTGCACCATTATATATTTTAATGGAAATGTTATGCATCATTTTTGAAAGAGAATTTAAAATAGGACGTGTTAATTAACAATCAGTTAATATGATTAATATAATTTCTCAAGTTGCAAGCGTTTTTTTAACAGTGTAGTTCAAAGTTATTCTTCTTAATTAGTTTTTATTTCGAATCAGCGCGTCCATTTAGAAAGTTGCGCGGCTATAAAACTTTAAGAACACGATAAAAAAACTGAAAATAGTTTAAAACAGCGTTTTCTCAGTCTAATTTTGAAAACTATATAGCTGCTACACTATCTGTGTATTAATGGCAATAATACAGCCTCAATTTAATACCAGCCCTCATCACGCATATCATAAAATGTATGTCATCAGATTCATTTAATTTTTTACGTTTTTTGGTTTTGTTACATTAATCTGCCATTTTCATTTATCTGTGCCTTATCGGTGTTCAAAATAATCAAAATGTTATGCTTTTGTGTTTATTACTTGTTAGCAAAATAGTTACTCAGGACAATAAATCACCTGTAAAATTAAGTCTTAAAAACAGTGATATAAATTTAAAAATCAAGAATAAGAATATATCTAGAAATGTCTGTCTGCCTTAAGTAATTTTTTTCGAACTATGTACAAATTTGCTAATTACTGATAATAAAACACATAGCAAGTTGTAGTCAATTATCTCAAACTACTGCGTAGATACAAAATAAAATTATTTTTAGTTTTACTACTTAAATTCTGTAGGGGTATATTTTTGGACATGGGTAATTTAGCTTAAATCAACATTACCTAGATCCTGGAATACCAGGATAAATTTTGACCTGCCTTTTAGAAACGCCCTGCATACAAATTGGCACAATATTACACGCCAATCTCTTAAGGGGTAGATTATAGACACAGAACTATGATAATTGAGTCATATATTCTATATTCGTATTTCCACACAGAGATACAGTGTCAAGTGTGGTTTCGTGATCGAGTGGTAAGAACATTTGCCTCTCACCCTAGAGTCCCGGGTTCGATCCGCGGTCGATGAACTAGAATTTTTCTAAACCAAAAATTAATCCTAGCATACTCGGACATTAAGTGTGTGTCCATTGTCTCTAAAGTGTAGCCCTCTCCCGCATAAAGTACACTGATGGATACAGGGGGTTTTATTATAAGTGGTATTTAATTTAATTTTTATTTTTTTAAACGTAACTGGACATAACCTTATTTTTTTTAATATCAGTTTAAGATATCTTTTGTAGTTTGAGTATACGATGATATTAGGTATTTTAGTTACACCTTCAGTAGCACTGACACGCCGAGTAATTAATTCTTCTAGATTACCTTTCCGGTAGCAACCCCAAATTTTTTCTTGGCATGCCAGTGGCTATCCTTTGTATTACAAGAAGAGAGATTATTTCAATTGCAAGCTTTCTTGGTGATTTTAGAGTTATTTAGTAAAATGTAGATACTCCTTTGCAATTTACATCATTTTAAATAAATAATTCATTTATTAACAAAGTATTCTTGATTTAATTGACAATTTACGAGAATTTATATCTGAGGAAGTTTAAAATTGAAAATTAAAAATACGAATAAGACGACTTGAAATAAAAAATTTTTGCTTACTAAAAAATAACATTCAGAATAAATTATGAATTAATATAGCAAATTGTATCAACATTATTTATTAAAAAGTTACAACAAACATCTAAGAACAAAACTCGTTAATATTAAATAAAACGGTCAAAGTTCGTTCTATTGGAGACACATTGTTTCAAACAAGAGTAAATACACTATTTTTTAAAAAAAATTACATTTTGTTAGTTTATGCAACGTTACATAACGATTTTTTTATTGTTATTTGACAATGATTCAAACTTAACATCAAGTGAGAATATCTGCAAACTATGTATGGTTTGTTCATAGAAAACTTAACAAAACGAAATCATAATTTCACAAGATGATTTAATTGCTTATTGTTGAAAGTACATTATTATTTACAATAACTCTAAAATCGTCAAAGACGTCAAAAATCTTAAGAGCAGTAATATTTCCTATTTTTTTTTAATACACAGGATGTCATTGGCATATCACAGAGAAATTTGGGTCGCCAGAAGGAAGCTGATCTATGAAAATTAATCACCTGGTGTGTCAATGTTAACCAAATTTATGATGTAATATAAACTACAAATATCGTATATTAAAATAGGAAAAGATGTCTCAAATAATTCCGAAAGTATTTAAAAAATATGGTCACCTTTGCAAAAAGAATTACGGTGACCCATTTGCTCACTTGCAAGAAATCCAAGTGGCCAGCCATGAGTCAAGATCTAAATCCAATCGAGCACGATTGGGATTTACTCGACAGGCGTAATATAAACTATCCTGCTGCACCTCGGACTCCTCAGAAATTAGCTGAGGTCCTTCTGTAAGAATGGAAAAATTCCCCACAAGACATGTTATGACATCTTATTCGCAGTATACCTCGATGATACTAGGCTGTAATTGACACTAATGGAGGGCAAACGCACTACTAAAGCTCGGATGTAACAGAATTTCCATTACATTCTAAGTGAAATCACATTTTGATTTTGGTAGTTTTCTCAATTGTTTAGAGTATCATAAAAAAAAACCGTCAAAGTAGAGCATATATTTTGTTGTTTGTATCTTGTTACGTAAAGTTGAAAGAGCAATATACCAGAATTGATCCTTGCGTCTGTCTTTTATTTAAAAAAGGTTGTTAAACATGTTTTTCTCTAAATTTGTTGATCAGTGTATTATGGCTCAACGCGTAAGAGATAGGCTTGTAATATTGGGACATCTTGTACATAATAAATAGGTAATGTTGGTATGTTTGTTTTATCATATGTTTGGATTTGCGAATGATTATACTGTGGCAATTATCACTTAATTATAATGCCGTTAAACACCTAACCTTGGTAGTCTGTATAGTACCCTGGCAGCAGTAATTATCTAAAATATAATTTTGTACTTTATGTTAAAAAATTTATTTGCATAAATTATTTCCAAGTTAATTTATTCTTAGTTTAAACAAATGATTTTTTTTATGTATTTAAGACAAAAAATGGTATTGAAAGAATTTCAATTATATTATTAACACAATAACAGTGCATGAACATCGTTTCTCTTAATTACAATAATTAACTAGTGTTAAAATTAACCTTAGATATTATTTGGTAGGAAATATATGCAAAACAATAGCGAATAAATGTTAATGTCAAATAAATTTGCTGACTTAGTGATATCTCAATTTGCTGTAATGAAGCTATCAATCATCTAAGACAATTCAAGAAACCCTGGCGAACCATTAATTTTCATCATGACATTCTTATACCCATTCAAGTTTGTCTATCAAAATATCAAATTGGGTGATAGGAAGATTGATATTGAGAAAGTAATTTGCTTTATAAGGTTAAATTTCCACTCTATAATAGCTTTTCTTGCAAAATTGATACGCTAAAACAAGGGAGATGTTACATTTGAAGAATAATAACTATTATTTGATTAGTTTCAAAATTTCATTGCAATTATTACTTTGTTAATTTTTCCTTAATTAATATATGGATACATAAATAAAGACACGATGAGGAAATAATGAACAAAATTAAAGTTAACTGAGAAAATGTTATTTAATTACACAAAACCGGACTCGACTGCCTCCAGGAGGCATATAGTATTTCCAAAATCAGTTGGAACTATATAAAAACGCTGACAAAAGAATGTATCCATTAAATGTCGTGCGATTAAATTCCATTTATCGTTTTTATAGCGTTCCAACTGACTTTAGAAATACTATGCCCTGAACGGAAAGAAACAAATCTGTCAAGCAAATAGACGCAGATGCGTGAATTCCCACAACTAATTGTCCTAAGGAGTTAAACCTCTGGTTTATGATCGAAACACCTCGCCAGCTAGTGCCATTTTGGAGGAACCACTTTGAGAGTACATGTGGACTATATTTGGTATGAAATTCGGTTTGGATAAAAGTGCAGTCGTCCATTTAAAGAGAGGAAGATGTGGGAAATTCTCTGAAAATCTGCAGCTCACATACAGAAACATCCTACGGCTTATGGATGTCAGAGTAAATTATACATAGCTGGGTGTGCAGCAACAAAAAAATCCAGACAACTCGAAAACATTTGGTGGTCCTCTGACTTTTAGGGAAGAAGAAGTTGTCTACGACTAATAAGTTTGTCGTTAGATTTTGCTCTACTTCTAAAGAGTATTCATCCTATGAAATTAAACCTTTGAATGGAAATTACTCTTCTTAATATATGAATCTGTAATCTATACTCTATAGAGCCCTCAGCTCTTTTGGGAGCTAGAAAAGCTAGACGAAAAACTTAAAGACAGATAAAACTTTAATAAATAAAATGAAAAGAATGATTTCACAAAGACTAGTCACAATTGTTCTCCTTTCTGAATTACAGTAAATAAAACCGTCGGAATATGACATATTTTAAGGATAATCTTCATTATAAAAGTATATCTCCCCTGTTTTTCGCTTGGTCCAAGAATATTAAATTAAATATAAATTTATTTCTTACTTTATAGATATTTTAAATAATCTATTAAAATGTAGTTCTCTGAGAAAATTTGCTTATATGAATAGTATGCTCAAAAACAATTTTCCCTCTGAGACAGTACGATGAGGTAATTTAGTATGTTTTAACGCACTGGTGGGTGATGCTGATGATTATTACATTTCCTGCATGTATTTTTTTAATCTGTACATTTTTAACAGCTATTTTGTATTTGGGGACTCTATTAGTTATTTTATCCCAGTATACTATGTTATAGAATAGTTGAATATTAAATGCGCTAGAGATTTTTGTTAATTTATAAAATTATTAATAATGTCAATGTTGCTATATAAAAGTTAAAGGTAATATAACAAATTATAACATAGCTTTATAAGGCAACGTGTTCTTTAAAGCACAAGTTGTCCTCCAAAATTACTACTACTTTTTTATTCTATATTATTTTATGCTATATTCAAGAGCGTGTTATTTTTATCTTAAAATTAGCATCAAGATATAAGAATATTTCGTATTTATCATTGCTGATGCGATAATCGTTTTTAGGGCGCCGTTAGTACATTCGGCAGTTGTAATATTTCCACATATAAAATAAAGTTTTAGTCAATGAAATTTACAATATATATACAGGGTGATTCAGCTAAAACTCCCCAGGCTGATTACTCAGAAGCTAAGAAAGATATTGAATTTCTGTAAACGCCAATAAATAGATACTGCTAATGATTATATATTGAAATTCAAACGACGTGCTTACGGATTACGGTATGAGCGTCGCAACGCCGAGAAAAAATTTTTAGGTGACAGGAAGTTTGAAAATGTATAATTCTAGTAGTACATTCAATTCTAAGGCTTTTTTTGTCTTAAGCACATTTTCATTTAAATAAGTAGTTTTTAAATTACAACAAATTTTAATGTCAAACGCCCCTAATTTTTATAATCGCATTGAACAGAATTTCTTATAACATTGTTATTGTTATCATTAATAACACTAATACAACACTAAAATGATAAAATAACTACGTTTTTTTAACATTTATTCCTGAAAACATAAACACAAGGCCTAATTTTATGATTTTAAAAGAAATAAAACTAAAGCAAATTTTCAAAAGTGCCCCCGTTTTGATAAATGCACATGTCATAACGACGTCTAAGTGCCGAATCACAGGCAGCTAATAAAGTGTTTCGGCTAATTGCTGCACAGCTGGCATACATTTTATTTTGCAAATCAGCCATGTCTTGTATTGGTTCCTCATAAACCACATTTTTTAAGTAACCCCACAGGAAAGAATCAGGTGGGGTTAGGTTAGGTGACCGAGTGGGCCAACGAAGTGGTCTATTTGCTCCTATCCATTTCAGTGTAAAAACAGTGTCTAAATAATTCGAAACAATTCTTGCAGTGTGCGGCGATGCACCGTCCTGTTGAAACCACATATTAAGTCGCACATTGATGGGAACATCCTTTAATAATGCTGGAAGCTCATTACGCAGGAAATTTAGGTATGGCTGGCTATTTAATATACCATCATATAAATACGGTCCTATTAAATGCCCATTTAAAATGCCACACCACACATTGATACCAAAAAATTTTGGTTATGGGTTATTCGGGTCCATTTTTGATGATCATCTGACCAATAATGGCAATTATGTCTATTTACCATACCATTATTGTGAAAACGACTTTCATCGCTCCATAAAATATTTCGTAGTAATGTATTATCTTGCGCATACAGTATCGATAAGCGGAAGATATAATCTAATCTTCTTTGTGAATGATGAACAAGATGCACTTTATAGGGATGAAATTTGTTATCAGAAAGAATTCTTTGACAAGAGGAAAATGAGATGCCAGTGGCTCTTCAACACTTCTAACTGAAATATGAGGATTGTTTTCAACACACTGTAGAACTTCCGCCGTATTACGATTATTTCTAATTCTTCATATACCTTCACGCTTGCCTTTATCGAAGCTTCCATGTTGTAGCAAATTTTTCTTTAAATTTAAAAACGTTTTATGATCTGGTAATCTTCGATCTGGGTAACGTCGCCTGTAAAGCCTTGCAGCCTCTCTTGAGTTTCTGCCATATTCACCATAAATAATAATCATATCCAGTTTTTCGGAATTATTGTGTTGAACCATAATATTGCCTTTTATTACAAGTAAATATTATAAAATATAAAAATTTTTCGTCACTTGTATTGCAGTGACAGATTGTTGACACATGTCAAATTATAGGAAAAGTCAACTTATGTTAATTTGTTTCAGTGCGATTATAAAAATTATGGGCGTTTGACATTAAAATTTGTTATAATTTAAAAACTACTTATTTAAATGAAAATGTGCGTAAGACAAAAAAGCGTTAGAATTGAATGTACTACTAGAATCATACATTTTCAAACTTCCTGTCACCTAAAAATTTTTTCTCGGCGTCGCGACGCTCATACCGTAATCAGCAAGCACGTCATTTGAACTTCAATATATAGTCATTATGCGTATCTATTTATTGACGTTTATAGAAATTCAATATCTTTCTTAGTTTCCGAGTAATCGGCCTGGGGAGTTTTAGCTGAATCACCCACATCAAGAGCAAAATATTAACCAATTCGCATATAAAAATGTAGTTCTTTTAAATAATAATTTGTGTTTAGCATAATTTGTTCAAAAGTCCAACAGAACATTTTACAACATCCATTGAAATATATTTTTCTGATATTTCAGTTATATCATGCCACATAAAATTTGTGTCACATTTATTTATGCACATTGTTTTCAGGAGCTGGATTGTCACAAAGCGACAAACAAATAATAATTGATATGCACAATACCATGCGACAGTCAATAGCTCTAGGTCAAGTAGGAGGACAACCACCTGCAACTAATATGATGGAAATGGTGAGTTAAAAATTTTAAGATATCTTGGCGAATTGCACAAAAAAAAACTGAAAGTATAAACTTTAAGGAATTATAAAAAGAAGTAAAAATAGCTAATAACTAATTTTAATTAGTAGAAAATGCACTTCGTCGATTTATTTCAGTCATCACTCAGAAATTATGTAACATTTCCGTATTACAATAACAAAGTAGGTTATAGACAAATATGCCAATTATTTTCCAAACATTGAATTGAAGTATTAAAAATGGAATATTTTATTACAACTGATAGCTTAACCGATCTTCCTCAACACACACTTATATCTGAGGGGTCTAGTTACAAAACTCGCAATCTCCACAATGACCATTTTTGAGTAAAATGAAAAAACGACCCTCATCAATACAGTTGCATTTATTGGTACGAAAAGTATGGTAAAATATTGTAAAAATTAAATGAATACTTTTATAATAGTTGAAAATCAAAATGTTTAATTAGAGTAGTGTAAGAGTAGCCCACTGGCTAAACTTCGCCGCGCACACCCCAACATCATTATCAATTTATATATGTGTATATTGTGTAATATACCTACATGCATACACAAAATAAAGATGATTATTATTATTATTATTATTAAATATTAAAATTCAATACTATAAGTTTGGATAACGAGTGTTTTGTAACTAAAAAGTGGAAAATGTGACTTTTGTAACATAAATTTTAGAATTTTTACTCAAATTAAATAGGCTTTTTTTAATTATTAAAAAAAATATAAACATACAGAAGGAACAAGTTAAACTTTAGGCTGTATATCTATTTCTTACATAAGATTACCTTTTCCTCATCACCAGGGTCATCAGTATCATCGAGCAAAATCTTGTTAAATTGAAATGAGAGTTTTTCATTTCCCCTCCAGGTTTTTCATAATTCTTTTATAGTAACATGTCAACGTCATTTTTTCCTTCTTTTAAAACATTTTTTCTTAGAAATTACAGTCGTGTTGATATTAGTGATGCTCTTTCCCCTTCTACATATGCTTTTTGAGACCCCTAAGCAGCTCTTATAGTACACATCACCCTAAACAAGGACATTATCTGTTGATGTGCGATTTAAAAAGAATCTCTTGCACGGCTGAAATTGAAAGTGACAACTACCTGGTGGTTTTAAAAAACCATATTTTGCCTCTTTCAAATTTAGATCCTGACACTCTTGTCCAAGTCTTTCTTCATATTCTTCTGGAAATAAAATAATTCCTTGTTTTTTTAATTTTTTTTTCACTTAACCCAAACACCCAGTCAGGTGGATTGTAACTGTGGCCTGTTACTGGAAATATAACTTCTAGATTTTTTTATGTTTTTTGGGTCATTGGAAAGCCAAGTACATGCCATGGCCAGTAGTGTCGGATTTTTATTTTGGCCCCCATAGCCGTTAACCGAATTTTTTTCATATTCCGATACATCAATGTTCGGAAGAGTATCATAAACACATGATGCAATTTCGTTTGATCCTTTTGGATATTTATTTTCTGTCCAAAAATACGAGGTGACCGTTTGTGGATTAATTTTATTATTCGAACATCCTTTAACTATAGTAAAACTAAAAATATAAATTTGGCGGCTATAGTATGTCGCCTAATTCGGAAGTTTGGAAAGAGGTTGGTTTTTTTTGGTAATCAAATGATAGTGTTAAAATTTTATTGTTATTTTCCCTAAGAAGGTCAAAAAGGCCTGGGCTCTAAGCTTGTGTATTCGTCTCTAAGTGATTAGTTGTTGTTTTTCTTGTTCACTAATTTCCGTCTTTATTCTCTCTCCAGGCTGGAAGCAGGTAGAGCAAACATCGGTGCGTGGACTACCAAAACCTAAATTATATTTGGTATTAAACATTTTCCTTCACTGAGATAACCTCGGGATTTTCATTATACATTCTGTATAACTTTCGATTGTTTAAATCTGACAACAGATACTCTTTGGCTGATATACGTGTAATTTTCTGTACCAACCTCTATTTTCAGCAGGTAACTCACCAGTTAGCTGATGATTTTTTTAAAACTCTATTAATTCTAAATCCAAACAAACCAAGAACTCTCATAATTGTGTTTAGGCAAACAGGTACCTTCATCATATCAAAATTTGGTATATAATATTTGCATTGGAATGATTGAGTAGTATATCTGTTATTTTTAGGTCGAAGTCTTTTTTTTTTCATTTTAATCTCAACACATTTCAAGAGCAACGTAGATCTTATATTTCTTAGAAAAAAAAATTCTGTGAAACCTTAATACATCATTCATTTTCAAAGTTTTGCACTAAAAGCACATTTTTTATGCCGACAGTTGGGTAGCTCAGGTAATTGTTTAGAGGTATGTCTAGAAAAATTTGAATTGATAAAAAAGTATTGAACTTTTGAACTTAAAGTTACTAAAAACTTACCTTGCATCTTTCAGTTTGTTACATTTCCAATTCTCGGGTTTCTTTAGTCGCTTTCTAGTAAATTCATGCTGTGTCGAAGGAGTAACACACTCATTCATCTCAAAAGCAAAAACTCCAACAATAGTCCTCAAAACAATGGTAATTAAACAGTTAAATTTAATTATAAGAAACAGTACAATGCAAAACGTAGTTAATATTAGCGACACTGCAATCTAAACTGCATGGAAATGGTCGTGGTCACAACCACGTGACATAAATTTGACAATTGACTGATTGTACAGGTAATGAGAGTTTTGTAACGAAATGTTTAGCGGAGAATTTGAGTTTTGCAACGAAGTCGAATTTTTAATACACATTTTGTTAAGGATATAGAGAGTTTTCTGACTTCAACTTTCTCTACAAGGTGGCGCTAATACCTCAATCTCTTCAAAAAGTGGAGACTGTGAGTTTTGTAACTAGACCCCTCATTTCATCGTCGTCTGTGACAAATTCTCTTGGACTTTTATCTCGTACTATTAATAAACAAATTTTATTGATTAAAGAACAAATTGAGATTTGCCAGGTATGATACGAATTGCATTATGAGGTACATGAGCTGAATACGTAAAGTGAAACATTACAGTGATCTTAGCGTTTTTAAAATTCGTTTATTATTATTATGTTCCCTTAATGTAAAAAATATTACATTTTTATTAACTTTAGCTCTTAACGTATAGGTTTTTCGAAATAATTTATCATGTTATAAACAACTCCACAAACAACGTTATTGCACATAATTTATTAACGTTAAACTCACATTAGATTTTAGCAATGAACGATTGCTGGTAATATATAGAACATACAAGAAACGTCGCAATTCATAACTCCTTTATTTCATTTCCGATTTTAAAAAACAAAAAAACAACATTAATGGTTCTACAAATAATATAAACTGGCACTAATTTTGTTTTTTTTTTAACATCAACCGTAATGTCAGGCGATAGTCAAATTTTTTATTTCAAATGTTATTTTTTTACCTAGTCTGGTAGAGATTTTTTTCTGAATTCAACGATGTATCACATCTCAATTTTCGTGCAATGTTAATTGGAAAAAAAGTAAGTAAATGTTTATCGATATTAATTTGGGCTTCTAATAAAATTACCAAGTGTGTCATAGAAAACAATCAAAACAAAAAAACCGACGCAAAATGTCATTTGAGCTTCTACATTAATCTAGTATTACCGCAAGTGTGCCATGAAAAACAAAGAAATCAACATAGCGACAAATGTCATTTAAGCCTTCAGTTTTATAAATTATTGTTGCTTATAATTTGTTGGTTATTGTGAAATAAGAAATAAAATAACCATGAATAACAGCGAACTGACCGACATGTTACAAGTATACTTCGAATGCAATAAAAATAGGAATATGATTACATGATTCGCTTTCCGATTAGAGAAGTAAATTTGGAAGACTAGAACGAAATTTGAAAAACTATGGTGCTTTTAAGAAACGCAAACGAGAGCAACATCACTTTAACCAAAACGTAGAATTAAATGTTCTTAGTGAGCAGGAAAATCCAAGAATTTCTACTCGTGAAATTGCCAATAATATTAATTGCATCAAAAGCCATTGTACATAAAATATTAAAAAGGCGCAAATTCAAACTCTACATATCTCAAAAAGTGCAAGTATTGAAAGAAAATAATCATGGTCGAAGAGAGCAATTTTGTCGTTTTTATTTAAACATGCTTCAACAAGATCGTATTTTTTATAGGAAAATACACATCCACCGATATTGGAGTCAGGAAAATCCCAGAATTATTGTCGCAAATAATTTCCAACGAAGATTTAGTGTTAATGTCTGGTGCGGTGTCCTAAGCGATCGATTGATAGGACCATTTTTCATAGATGGCACACTAACTCAAGAAAAATACCATAAACTCTTGAATGAAGACCTTGAAAAATTTTTTGATTACTTGTCCCTTGCGGAATTTAATAGAATTTATTTTCAACAAGATGAGGTAACCCCACATCACGCAAGAGTAAATGTTAATTGGATAAATGCTACATTTGGTCCAGGGTGGATAGGCACGCATGGACCAGTTCGCTGGCCTGATCGTTCTCCTGTTATCCCGCCACTCGATTTTTGATTTTGGGGCTATCACGAAGATCAAGTGTATCTAACACATCCGGAAAACGAGGACAGAGACTAATCAACGATTATCACGAAATACCTCGCAATTTTATACCGAAGATGTGAAATATGTATTCGTCAAGGTGTCGGACCATTTGAGCAATACTTATAATATTTTTCATTGTTAAAATTAAACTAACATTATCAAAATGTATTATTTCACAAAGGAACGATAATTTATAATAAAAGTAGTAAAAATCTGAAGGCTTATATTACATTTGTCGCTTTGTTGATTTCATTGTTTTCCATGGCACACTTGTTAATACAAGATTAATGTAGAAGTTCAAATGACATTTTGCGTCGGTTTGTTGATTTGATTGTTTTCCATGGCACACTTGGTAATTTTATTAGAAGCCCAAATTAATATTGATAAACATTTACTTACTTTTTCCATTTAACATTGCACGAAAATCAAATTGTGATACATCGTTGAATTCAGAAAAAAAATCTCTGCCAGACTAAGTAAAAAAATACATAGTCTTTCATTTGAAAGAAAAAGTTGACTTTCGCCTGACATTGGTTGATGTTGAAAAAAATGAGTATTTGTAGAACCAATAATTTTGTTTTTTTATTTTTTAAAATCGGAAAAGAAATAACTTGCGACGTTTTTTGCGAGACACCCTGTATAAAGAAAATACGACTTGCTTGATGTTGTTTTTCATTGTTAGTTTAATAGTTAAACTGATGTTTCGTAGACATATTTCAGTAAATGAAAATGTTTTTACGTTTCACCGTGGCAACCATGACAACGTCATACTGTCTGACTGAGAAGAACACAGAAAGTTGGATATTTAATTTAACTGTCCTATTTTTAATTTATTCAATCATGATCTCATTCCATACTTAACTGGAAAAGAGGACACCTGTCAGCAACAGGCTGACATCAAACCGTTATTAAAGAGACTTTTAAACTTTATTAACTACAGCTTCCATCATGTTATATTATAATACCATAGATAATAAAATCCCCTACATCCCCCGAAGTTTTGTGTGGACGGGAGACATATGACGCATACCAAATAACTGAAAATAGCTTCTGCTTCTGAAAAAATTACAGTAGTCAGGGATCAACCACGAAATCGTAATTATCATTACCTTTATAACAAAAATGTTGAACTAAATGCAAGAATAAATCAATCAACTCAAAATAAAAAAAAAAAACACTTAACAAGAAATATTGCATTAGTTCGAAAGAATTTCAACTTATAAAGAGGAAAGACGACTTCAGATGGAAACAAATAATTTAACAAAAAAAATAGGTCGGAATTGATATCTCAAAAGGAAAATGACGAAACAACGACATGAGAGTAATAAAGTGAACAAGAAAAGTGGATTCAGGGTAATGCGAAAAGTAGTAAAAAAAGATTGGGCGATCCCGGCTCGATTGAGTTATTTCTTTTACTGTTTCATAATGCTACGTGGGAAATAAGAACATTTTGATATTTTTAAAGGTGTCGATTTTCTTTTGATGTTAAGTATTACAGTTTAATCTGAATAAAACGTTGTGATATTGTTTTGGCTTGGCAATTATTTAGAAAAATCTACTTTGCCGTTGCTTTTACTTTAATGTTGTTTGGCTTTATCTTTGAGGTGTATTTATGTTTCAGAAATGGGACAATGAGTTGGCTAACCGTGCTCAAAATTGGGCATTATCTTGTCAGTCAGAATGGCATGATCAACAGAGGGATGTCTGTAAGTAATCGAAGTGTGTTTAATTTCTTTTTTTTTTTTAATTTAACTAAAATTCATGCGATTGCGTCTTGTATGAACCGTTTTGTGAAACCTCACTTTTTGGTAACTAGATGAAAATTTTGTAAATACCTTTTTCTTGTCTCATAGAACTACTTAAAAACTATCCCTCATCGGTGCTTTAAAACTAAGTCCGGTTTAATATTGTAGTCGCAAATTTTTTGTTCGTTCTCGAAATATATTAGCATATCATTTTTGCATAACTACTATATTTCATCTATAAGACACTACTACTTCACAAGATCGTACTTTGGAGGACTGAGTTAAAACAAGAAGACCAAGGAACTTATTAAAAATAATAATAATAATAACAATAATAATAATAATAACAAGGACGACAATGGGAATGCACACAGCCGCTTCTAGTAGACGAGGGAACTTCGGGATGACTTGCTGACCTGCTGCGAGAGTAGCGAACCTGAGCGAAGGAGATACATGGCGCGATTGCATGCACTTTGGTACGAAATGCATCCAGAGCATCACGCGTTCTCTCAACTACGCCTGAGAGATCAAGTATCCTTCTTGCGCAGGACAGGTTACGTAAGGGCACCCCGTCAGCTGGAAAAACTGTCAGCCCATCGCGGCAATTACCAGCTGATGGGGAACATCTTTTAGAGTTCACCGATGTAGACTCAAGGACGAGGGTTAGCCTTAACACCAGGGCTAACCTAAAGCCACAAGACCTGGCTAGAATGGACGCGGTCATCGATGAGGAACTTCCAGAAGAAGCAGACATCTGGCAAATCAACTGTGTCGTGTACAGTGCCGCGAAACAACTCGTGTCCCGTAAGAGGTCACCAATCACGATGTCGAGAAAGCCAAGCGGCGTGTACAAAAAATCGAGGTCAAGACACAGTCGGCCAGACAACACGCTTCTCAGATCCAATTTGTGGTGGAATATAAGACGAGTGGTAGAATTTTTACTCCCAGAATCCGACGCATAGCAGCCGGATTAAGACGTCAACACCATACTCTAAATCTGTGAGTGATGCTTACCATCAAGCAGCACTATCTAGATAGGATCCGAGCGCTCATGGTAATAAAGAAAACATTGAGAGGCGGGTGAGGAGTATGATGCAAAACAATTTGTTCCGTACAAATCCTTCCCGCCTCTTTCAAGAGCCACAGCGTGTTGTAGATAATCCGGCGACTGTAGATGTCGAAACCTTCTGGAAAGAATCTACGAAACGACGCGTCCATTCAATAGCGATACTCCAGCAATTGCACACTTAGAGACTCTGTGCCACAGACAACTTGAAGAGCCAGAAGAAGTGTGACCGGCAATCAGTACGGAAGGAGTCCAACAAGCATTTGTTGGTACCAAGAACTTCGCTGCCCCGGGCCCAGACGGCATTAACAACTGGTGGTGGAAGAAATTTCCTTCCACTCACCGTCGTCTGGCGCGAGCTTTCAACTCATGGTTGAACGAGGGGCAGCAGATTCCAGACTGTATCGTCGAGGGACATACTGTGCTTATCCACAAAAAGGAGGGATCTTTCCGACCCGAAGAATTATAGGCCGATCATCTGCCTCAACTCCTGCTACAAAATATTCACACGTATCTTGTATGCTAGGACACTGAGGTCTGTTGATCCGGTCTTCCAGCAGATACACGAACAGCGTGGTGACAATAAGGGCATGGCAGGTTACAAGGACAGCCTGCTGATAGACCGCTGTATTACACAGGATTCTGTACAATACAAGCGGAATCTATCGATGGCCTGGATTGATTACCCCAAGGCATTTGATACAACATCACATGAGCTATTGTTACACTTACTCGAATGTCTTGCGGTACCAGCACCACTAGTGAGATGCATAGAACAGCTGCTGCCGCTCTGGAAGACTCGCTTCGCCATAATATAATATGCATAGCGGGTCACGACAGAGCAGGTGGCATTTAGGCGAGGAGTTTTCCAGGGTGACTTCCTGAGTCCTCTCCTATTTTGCATCTCAGTGCTACTGTTATCTGTTGGGCTCCGCCAAACCCGCGGATATCTATGTAGACCACTCAGCGACCGGAGGCATAAGATCACCCATCTATTTTATATGAATGACCTTAAACTTTATGCCTCCGGAGAGCGTGAACTGCAAACGCGCTTAGGGTGGTCGAAGAATACACGCGGGCTATTGGTGTGGAATTCGGGTTGGACAAATGTGCAGTCATCCACCTCAAGAGAGGAGAGGGAATTCTCTGCAGATGCGCAGCTTGCAGACGAAAGCATCCTAAAACATCTGGATGCCGGAGAGACCTATACATATCTGGGTGTGCAACAAAGGCACATCCAGGATGTAACACAAATAAAGGATTCTCTCCGCAGTAAGTACAGACACCGCCTCCGAATGATTTGGTCTTCCGAGAAGAAAAGACGGACCGAATTTCGCGATATCCTGTACGAGTTCCAAGTGCTGTAACCAGGCGACTTGTCCTAAGTAATGGGCTCGAACAAACAAAGCCTACCCTGGCTCTTGGGATTGTAGTCCATCTGGTCTGCCAAAAAGTCAGCCGAATGATTAGTGGACCAAATGCCGAATGCAGACCTTCTAGGTGCTCTCCGTTTGCTTAGGGCACATGATTGTGGTATCTGCAACCAATAGCCTAGCGGGATGTGAGGAGTGATTAATTTTCTGAGGTGACGCTCGAGAAGTTTATTATTGTTTTCATGTAATTAGGAAAGTGATTTTTTGAGGTATAAATAAAGTGCAGTCGTTTTTTAAGGCTATCGAAATATTGGCCAATTCCTAAGAGATAGTTTTAAAGTCATCTGATGCTTCAGTGAGAGGTTACAAATTATTTGTTATCGTTTTTGAGTTATAGGATATTAATAAATCTTATTTGACTAAGGCAATAAAATAATTGTAATTGGGGTATTTCTATTTACAGCGAGATTTCCTGTAGGACAAAACATTGCAACATCATGGACAACAAGAAAACCAGCAACCGAGAATGACTCAAAGCCAGATTTTGTAGATGCGATGAATAAATGGTTCAATGAATTCAAACAATTCAGCTTTGGTGGAGTAGGAAGACGAGGCGGCACAGGGCATTATACTCAGGTAGGTAATTCAACGGGTACATTTTTTTGGTTGTTGAATTCTTCTTGTGTAAATCAGTGGAGATTTTTAATTATGTAGTTAATTATTGTCGGGATGCGTAACAAGAAACGTTACTGACAGTTTGCATATAAAATTATTATAAACATAGTTCACCTAAAATATGAATGTTCTCACATTCGTAGTAATTGCTCTAAAGAGATGAGCAAACAAAATTTGGTATAAGTACAAGGGACAACGTTCTAACCAGTAACAAGTTGTCGACTACATACAAATATGTATACATACGAAAAATGATATACAAAGATAGAAACAAACTTCTTCGATATTTGATGTTGGATGTTGTATTGTGACTGTGCACACAAATTTTACTGTGTGTAATAATTAATAACTGACCTTTATTTATTTCACTATTTTTGAACAGAAATAGATCAAATTAATATGTAGGTACTTGTATCATTCTTAAATATTAAATGATTTTTTAATTGAACCCCAGACTCACTTTCTTACACCTTAAAACTCATTGATTTAAAAAAATTATAAACACTTTTTATTACTTGTCTAATTTTCACTTTATTTGTTATTTTACAACTAGTTTCATCCTATTCTGACATTTTCAAGTAAACTAAATTATAAACAAATTTTACTTTCATTTAAATATAAACTGAACTGAATATAAGGATGGGTCACTTTATGGTTGATAATATAATTCAAATTTGTACAGATGTTATGTCTTTAAATGTAGGGGTTTTTTCAAGATAGTAAATTATATTATGATGTGATTTTTATTAGCAGCAGGTTATCTGAATAAGTTTAATAACGGAGAATTATTTAAATCTATTTGGTCGTTTAATATGTTGTAATTTTTATTCCTATTTAATTTATTAATTTCTAGCACTTCTAATAAATTAAGTTTTTTACTTTTACCACAAATATGTAATATTTTAGGTTGATGGTCATCAAATATTGTATGACCAGAATCTGTTAGGTGTTTATAAAAGTTGGAATGTTGTTAGACAAGTAATAAAAAGTGTTTATAATTTTTTAAATCAAAATGGATTTTCAGAAAATAACTTCATCTTCAATCAACTTTTTTAAAATTCATTTATTACATTTTATTTTGTTTACAGATGATCTGGGCAGAAACAAGCCTTGTCGGTTGCGGATTCGCCTTCTACTTTGATCCTTCCAAAGGTTTTACCAAAAATTACATCTGTAACTATGGGCCTGGGTAAGTTGGTTAGAACCAATGACTTCAGAAATTCTGAAGTCATTGGTTAGAACAAAATCATTCCGCCTGAGATTCCTGGTCTAATACATGTGTTTTTTATAAGAAAGAAGCTACATTTAACTTAATTTTCTTATGTTACAATGTATCACATAAAATGACCTGTAATCACAGAGATGAATTTTTTAAATGGTCAAATCTGATTTTATTCAGTAATTAGTGTAATATTAATAACATATTTTTAGTAAAGACCCTAGAAATTGTTATATGAGTAATCATATTAACTTATTATTATTATTATTATTTTTCAGAGGAAACGTATTGGGGCAATCACCGTATTCAAGAGGGCACCCAAATTGTATTGAAAGTGGATTGACTGATTCAAGGAAATATTTTGGACTCTGTGGTAAGTATAAAAAAGTAAACATGTAGTTGTTTTATTATAATTGTCATTTTTAACTAATTTCCGAAATATGCAAATAAAGTAGAAAAGGTGTATTACTAGACAATTTTTTTTATTCAAATAAAATTATCTAAAAACATATTTTCTAATTCAAAAAAGTATTAAATATAATCATATTCTGATTTTTTAGGTTTTTTAATTTATTATTGCAAAATAGATTCGCATTAATAGAAATACTTAACTAAAAAAATTATATTTTACATTATTATACCTTAAAACAAAGTTAAAAAAAGAATCAAAACACTTGTGTCTACTGTTCATTTTTTATTTTGTAAAAGCTATACCTTTTATCTCGTATTTCGTCTATAGCGGATATTAGTAAAATCGATAGTGTTTAATTAAATGAATTATTTTATTTGTTTCAGATAAGCCCAGTTATATCTACAGTATATCGAATTATATTGCGTAAATGTCCAGTTAATATATTTATTAGTAAAATTTCGCATTAGCAATTATTTTGTACCTATTATTTATTGTTGTAATTAAAATATATGAAGCCATATTACTGGATTTATAATTTGATTATAACAAACTTATTTTACATTCGTTGAATGTTTTACCAATGTATTATTTTTATTATATAAGTGTTACACATATTAATTTTAATTTAATGTGTTAACTATATTTTTGTAAATAAAATATTTATTTTTTACATAACAACTGGTTTATTTTATATTCAAGCCTTTAATTACCCATATTTAGGAATTATTGATATTTAAACTTTCAGAGGAAATGCCAGTAAAAAAGTCGAAAAGAAAATTAAGTCAACCAGAATTTTGAACGTAATGAAATTTAGAAAACCGCTACGCAAAGTGATCTTTTGTAAAAAAACTTTGTTACTACCTTTATTTACACATATATTGTATATTTCTTTTCTTGACCGTTAATATCAAATAATATCTGATAGTATTTTTTTTTTTTTGGGGATTTCGGTCAGGTATAACTAATTTTATTTATTTTGCTAACGTTTTGGTTTATCACACCATCATCAGAGAAACCATTAATTATTAGGTATTTGTTTTAAATTTTGTTACATGTTATTGGATTGTCTGTTTTAACGCAACTCGCAATTAATAGTTTCTCTGATGATGGTGTAATAAACCGAAACGTTAGAAAAAAAATAATAAAATTAGTTATACCTGACCGAAATCCCCCAAAAAAAATTAAATATTATTTAATTTACAGTACTTTATTTAAATTGTTGGGAAAAACATGAATGCTATTGGTATAGTAGTGTTAAGAAATTTGCGTGTTTAAGAAAACTCGAGTGAATCTTTAAAAGGTCGAATAGATGTTAAATATACAAAGCATAAACTGACAAAACCAAAAAGTTCTTATAACTCCTGACTGAAAAAAAATAAATGAAAAAACACCCCCACACTCCTTCTCGACTTTGGTAGCTTACTATTCTCTGCAAAACTCTCAGTCCCTTTAGATGCAAACAAAAATGTTTTGAAAAAAAATCTTTAAAAGATCGAACAGATGTTAACCATGTAAAACATAAACTGACAAAACCAAAAAGTCCTTATAACTTACGAAAGGATGTAGATATCAAAAAAATAAATGAAGAAAACACCCTTGCATATCTTCTTTTGACTTTAGTAGCCTTCTATCCTGTGCAAAAGTCTCAGCCCCTTTAGACGAATGAAAATTTTGAAAAAAAATTCTATAAAAGATCGAATAGATTTTTGGTATCTGACCACAAGCGCTTTAATTGCTAGTTACGCTTCTGCTGATATTTGATTGGTTTCTTGTTACAGGCTACTCAGTGGTAAGGGTTTCAACTCCATACCTAAAATCCCTCTGGTTCCTAAATATTTGTTTATAGATAGAATATCTCCAATTTTCTTCGAGTGAGTGTTTATAATAAATTGACTTTTATCATCCTTGGATATTAGGCATTAGCTACAAAAATTACAAGGTATCCATAGACATTTCGTCTTACGCAATTATATTAGAGGAATTGAAAATACCTGACACAGCTGCTAGTTTTCTAATTTGAAACGTAATAAAAATTTTAGAAACCTTAAATGGAATCCTTTTTAAAGTCACCAAATAAGTATATAATGTAATACTTAAAAACTTCTAATTTTTATAAAAATCCTGTTAGAATCTTTTGTGGTCTTATATGTAAACTACGTGTACGGCCACTTACAAAAAAAAAATGATCTCATAAAATAAAGAAGAAATATAGAAATAGCCTAGCATGTACAGGACATATGATTTCCAAACTTTATCTCATTTTTTTATGTATTTCATACATAAATTTATTAAACACATTAGGCGGTCATAATTTTAAAATCTAAGTTCTAAAAAAATAAAAATGTACGCCTACAAAATTTTACAATCATAGCCAGAAGTTATAACATTTATAAAGGTGTCACATTTGTAATGTGACACATCATATATCAGGTAAATGATACCTACGTGTATATGTATATTTTAAAATTTAATAAAACCATTTTTACAAATCAAGCAAGTACCTACAACATTTTTTTTCGAAATAAAATTATTAGGGAACATATTTTGGAGAATGCAAAAATAAAAGGGACAAAATAAATAAAAATATCTGATGTGGCCATCACATAACTTTCTTATACCACTATATCATCATGATCTAAAAAAATCATTTTATTTAATTCTTCACTTATCTCAATTAAATTTTAATATCGTCGTAGCTACCTTGAAATATTTCATTAAAATTTTTAAATAATTAATTATCAGCGTCATTTGATACTGTCAATAATAATTCACGTCATATATTCTAATATTTTTTTGTTATTGACATTGACATTTTTGTAACTAAATTACACCTTTCAAATGTCAAACTGGTAAATTTATCCTAACCCCATTTTATGAGGCCAAATGTGTAAAATATTTCAGTATACATCAGCTTAATTTAAGTACTTGGAAAATATATTTTATCCGCTTGATATAGTAGACATGATCAATAATCTTTCATCAAGAATATATTTTTTTGTAAAGTCAAATATAAAAAATATTGGGTCCCGTGGATCTCCTTTCAGCTGGCCAATTTTGCTCATCACCGAATTTTTCATTGTCTTTGGCCTTTAAAACAAGTGTACCAAATTTGAAAACCTTATCTCATAAACTGCTGCTGTTATCGCGTTACTACAGACATGCGGACAGATCTTTTTTTCATAAAGTTATGGTTTCTCGTTATAATTTGTCGAAATTCGTCCAGAATTTTTTTCCGAAATTGTACCCTTTTGCTTCTTTCATTCATTATGTCCCTTCTGGTGGTACTACATTCACCAAATTTAATGTCACCTAAAATGTTGTTGAAAATCTTAACTGCCAAATTTGGGAAGTCTCCCATTAGTATTTTTGAGTTATCGCGGACACACACACGCGCACACGCACACACACGCACACACGCACACAAACGCGCGCGCGCGCGCGCACACGCACACACATCAAGTTTTACTATATTTTCAGGAGAGCTGTTAAGCAAGAAGTAAAAAATAATATTATAATATCGTTTATGTATATTATGTTATAATTTATAATCATAGATATATGAAAGAACCTATTTAAATATTACAAACAAGCTCTGTAGGGGACATAAATATCATCATCCATCATAATGTATCAATACCGGCCAACAAATCTGTCGAGTATCGCTCTATTTATGCGTAGACGGGTTCCATACACACACGCCCAGACGTATTTTCAATACTAAAAACAATTAAAATTAGTGTTGGGATAATCGAATGAAAAATAATCGATCATTCGTTTATTAAAATATCTCGAAATATCTCGAGATATCTCGAATACCCTTGTCATGAGAATTCAAATGATTTAGTTCTCGAAGAGTGGTGCCGTCAACTGCCGATTGAATAATCATCATTAGTTTCAGCAGCTCATCATTCAAATTTCAAATACGTGATTCGAGCGATGAGATACGATGCGAGTACTAGTGCACTTAACTCATATTAAGATTGTGGAGTTTAGTTGTTTACTGTCAGCGGCGTTTTGGTCGTGTTGATCTGAGGAAATTTAGTGATGCCGTAAGCAGTTATTTTGTCGTAACTAGTTATAACTGTTACAATTACCGCTCCATAATCGTTAATAGTTATTGGTTACTAGTTACCAATATTTCCATACAATACCGACCCGTGACTCCTGATGTTAACTGAATTCTGAGTATACATACGTACAATATTCAGTTCAGTTAACGTTGTTCTAAGTAAAAAATTAATTAGTAATTGGTTCAAGCAGTTACGCAATACGCAGCATCTGAATATTGTTACTTTTAGACATTGGTACTACAAATTGTTAAACAAATTTAATTTTAAAACGGCCTTTAAAGGAAACGTGATGAAGAAGGTGAAATAAAAACTGAAAAATTCATAATAATTTATAAATGAATTAAAAACAAGTTATAAATATTCTGTTAAAATAAATACATAACGTCGAACGAAATATAGGAACTATTCTAGTGTTCTCAAAATATAAAAATAATTTCTCTTAAAGCAGTTAATAAACATAACTTCAAAAATAAAAAATGAGTATTCTCTTAAAACAAATTTTGTAGAATAGAAACGCATACGTAGGTAAAGTACAGAATGTGATAGAACATAAGTATCGGTAATCGGTATGCTGAATACAGCTAAATAACCAGCATAGGAGACGAATAAATTTTAATCGATTGTCTCTGAGAACCAGTAACCAGTAACTGGTAAATTCGATGTAGCATCAAACGGTTATCGCCCAGTAACTAGTTATTTATAACAGTTATCGATATATCGCCCATCCCTATGCGGAATGTAGATGGCTATTAGCTGATGCCATTAGGAGTTGGATTATCTTGAGTACAGAAACGGAATAAACGGATTGATTTACGTTAAAATTTATAATTTATAACTGAGAATTGTATAGAAATAATATCGAACTGCCAGCCAAATCGATTATTTATGATTATGAATAATTATGACTAGAGTTCCCGAATGTCGCCGAGCCAAGCCGTCGATGTCGGTTTCCCCGCTTCTCGAGCTCTAACCATAATTCGAATGATCATTCGATTATTAAAGGTATTCAAATACCCATTATTCGATTACTGAAATCATTCGATTATGTCTAGCACGAATTAAAATAGATAAGATCTGGTATCAAGGTGGGAGGATTGCGCCATTGTTCCTTTGTCCCCCCTCCCCCTCTGTATTCGCCCATGATTTTAGATAAAACGGTAATGTCCAGGACACAGAACAGTTCAGGAGATGGATGACTGCAACGACTTTTACATTGCATTCCGTCATTATACATGCTGCCTAATATTTTCGGTAGTTTTTGACTGGCATCCACATAAGCTTCTTGTGAGAAGTTTGTTTATTTGTGATTGGTATATATTCATTATAATTTCTAACGCATCAGTGAGATCATTTTTTACGTTATATCAGTATTCGTATGTACAGGTGCGGACAATAAAAAATGGGATCTCTTTTTGTGATGATAATTTATCATCGCAAATTTTTGTTAAAATTTAGTTGTGTATTGGTGTAAGCATAATGTTGGTACTTACGTTGATATACATTTATTTTAAAACGTCACTTTTTACACTACGCAAGAAGAGCTCTCCTATTTTTTATTTTCCGCATTAGTACCTAAATACTTTCATTAAATTTAAATAGAGCTACGTAGTGCGACGCGTGCCTTTTGATCATTATGGTTGTAATTTGTAGTGCAACCATTTTATAGAAATATTCAGGAATTTCGGAGAGACTAGGTAAATTTTGCATATTCTGCAAAAATAAAAACTATGACTGAATATTTAATTTAGAATTTCGTAAGAAGTAACAGTTATAAGTGTTATCAGTGTTATGACTGTTATCAGTGTCAGTGTAAATATACCAACTCCGGCAGTTACCTAAATTTGGTGACACCTATTTGAAAATCGCTAAACTATTCAGACGTGTTTCCTACAGTTTTCATGTCATGCGTTTACGTTACAGATTCTTATCTGTGGTCATGCAGTTTCCTCTATGGTTGTGACGACTAAAGCAGAACAATTTCGCTTTTTACCGAGGAGGGGAGCCACGACCAAAAATTTAAAACCAAAATATTTTTGTATATAATTTTTCTATTTAGAAACAACAACGAAAACACCGAGCTGTTCGTTGAATATAATAAATAATAATATACTAAACTTAAAACGTCACTTCCTGTTCTGATGACCATAGTAATCTGTCAAAATAAACATTTTCAATTCTCTAGATACAAAAATAACTTTTTTTTTGGAGTGAGATTAAAACTTATATCGGGTTAAAATAGCCATAGAAAACTATAGTACATAATAAACCTGTAAACTAGTTAAATCCAGAAATTTCGATTTTATTATTTCATACTTGAAAATATATATTCATAAATTAATGAAACATAAAAGTCGAATTAGAATAATAAATGCAGTTACTTTCAGCAGTGAATTTTCATTCTAACTGAAAGTAGCATAAAATTATATAAAAAGAGATGGATTTGTGTTCGATAAATTGTAGTAGATGATACCAAGGAGTAAATAGATTGAATTTACTCGTTGAATGATACCAGAGACAACCAATGATACTTCTGTCATAGTCAAAGTGGCTGCCCGCTTCCCCCTTTGTTTCCCGTGTCAGACGTCTCATGCTTCGATCAGTGTTTATGATCGAAGGTCTCATGCACCTTATATCTTTTTTCTGTTCTGTTTTATTTATGTTTTGACTACACAGACCATAGAAAATATATTATAATATGCTATATTATAATATTTTATCTATGACACAGACCTCTTTGAGTACAAGTGCTAGATATGCCAGCAAGTCACTTTATTGTATTACTGATTGCATAAACTTGAAAAAGAAATGTTAATCTCAAAAATATGTTTTCTCCTTCGATCATAAACATTATGATCGAAGGTTTTCTCAGAGATGTGCTAAAGATTTCACGTTCTGTGGAATTCACTTCAATCAATACCAACATAAATTAAATTTAGGTTAGTTTTGCCTGTCACTTTCTACATTTTTCAGAATAATTTGATAGTAGGTAATGTGATATTTGAAAATATTTTTGTTAAAATTAATGTACTTATTTAAAAAAGTATTTCAAAGCATAGGCAGGCGATCGTACACAATGGAATCGACGGAAAATTATTTATATTATTCTCATGAAAAACTACTTAACCTTATACAACAAAAAGGGGAGGAAGATTCAGCTGTTCAGGAATATTTAAAAAATGTAAAATATGCTCCAGTGGCTGATTTTAAACAAGGTATATGTATAAATTTTAAAGTATGAATAGAATATAATTGTGTCTTGTATTTTAGGATTAGAGTGGTTCAATGTGTCCGAACCATTGTCGTTTAAAAAACATTTAAAAGGAAAGGTTGTAGTTCTCGACTTTTTTTACTTATTGTTGTATTAATTGCATGCATATTATACCGGAACTTCGTGAGATTGAAAATGAATTTTCTGTAGAAGACGGCTTGGTTGTGGTGAGTATATGTATGAATATAATGACTTCAGAGTGCTCACTGAAAAATAAAGCAACATTTACGTAATATTGAATATTGATTATGAAAAACTTGCATACTTACTGCGCCCAGTATTTATTATTAATTAAAATGTCACTTTTTTAGGTCCTAACCTCATTTTTCATAATTTCAATACTAATAAAAATCGATTAATTTTAAAATTGCTGCTTGCTACTGCACAATAAAACATCTGCATCAGTCACGAATCCTTTCAGTTTGGAATATAAACACTAAACATCACCTATTTGCATGCAAATGGTCAAACTGACATGGGGTTTTAAATAGTGTATATTTATGATATTTTAAAAAGTCAAAGCAGGATACCTTAAATAAGTCTTCCACACTACAAACCAATACATTTTATTATAAATATTTTTCAATAAACCTCTATTTTTTTTTTCATTTTGACAATTGATTGACAGTTGTCAATGACCATAACCTATAATAAACAGTTGTTCATTATAGATCAGATGCATATGCTCTATAGACGATTTTCTTTTACCAGAAATCTCAGATGATCTTACTCACCTTAGTTCCCCTCACAATTATGTAGTGTTCCTTTTGAAAAAAAGGAAGTGAGAAAAACTGATAATTTATCTTCCCCCATTTCCCCTGCTAAGTGTCCATTCAAGCAGCCTCATGAAAACTGCTTTGACTCACTTGCGGTGAGGAGCTAAATTAACTGAATAGTGGACACTTTAATTGACAGTTATAGGTTATGCTCACATACCGTAATACTCCATTACGGACTTTGATGCTCAATGACAAATAATGATATGACAGCAACAATTTACAGTCTACCCACTAATTTAACTTGATTTGTCATTCCATTACATTTAATTTTAAGTGAGGTTCAGTGAATGGCTTGCCTCATCTCAATTTGATCCATACTTACTTTACATATAAAAGGAAAGCACTTATTGTTTAACTAGTGGTGGGTATTATCTGGACTATAATCGTGGTATTTGCATTTTGGAAAAACTTGTTCAACAGAAATAACCATTAAGATTAAGATTTTTCTCTCGTTATTCATTATACATTAATGGAGATATTATGTTGCATATGAGAACCATAGGGCTCTAAGCGACATTTCATTTAAAACATGTTTTTATTACAACCTACTATAAATATTTTTTTGCATATTTTCAGCTAGAAAATTTCACTACTGATTGCAATGGCACATTAAACTTTATTTCCATATGATCCTGAGTAACTATTTGCATTTTTCATTCCAAAGTATATTTTACAAAGACGTATGATTCTAAGTACAAATGCAAAAGTTAATTATTTTACAATTCGTTCACTTTTAGATAAAATTAAACCATTCTACATGTATTATATCAGGCAAATACTGGATTACTTCGTTCCATACGCTGCACATATAAAAATAGGACCAAAGTAATCTCTAGAGATTATATTCTTAAATTTGTTCTTCTGTAAAAACAGCAAATTGTTATTTAAAACCATATAGTTCTTATGAGACAATTATTATATTATAAATATACAGGGTGTCCCCCGAATGGTTTGGACAAAAATTTACTGGATAAACCAAAATAAGTCGATTGAACCTAATTTACGTCAGTATAAAAGTACACCCCTAAAGAGTTAGGGTCTTTAAATGTACCCAAAGAAAAGCTCTTTTATTTCTACAAAATATGTTATGCATATTGATGAAGTTTGGTATGCAATTTTTATTTCATTAATACTATTGATGGCATTAATGCTGTGAGGTTTAGCAAAATCACTTAAGAAGTACTGAGTATTTAGGTGTTTTATTCTTTAAAACTTTAATTTGATTTGTTAGTATTTAGTGTTATTTTACTACACTACAGCCTCTTATGTCTCATTTGGAGTGTTAAGGTGAAACCACTTGAAAAGTGTGTATTCTCTATTTTTACTTGTAATTATTGTTCTTGTTCCTATTTTCTTTTAAATAAAAAAAAAATCAAGTATTCTTAACATTTATTTGAAATTTCAATTTTATTGTTCTCAGATAACTAAAATAAAAATCACGAAATTATTAAAATTATTAAATAATTTAACTTCTTAATGTAAATTAAATTAAAAATTATGATTTTCCATAGCTTACTGACGATTGTAGTTTTCTAATCATGCAGTTGGTTTTTGCATTTTACTTAAAAAAAAAACCGCTGCCAATTACTTGGAGATCAGAACTTCCTCACCACAGTAAAACTCAACGTGTGGTGGAGTTTATAATAAAAGTAATTTTTGACGTTTCAAATAAGTCACATTTTTTGCCGTTTCAAGAAAGTCACTTTGACGTTTCAAAAGTCACATTTTTTGACGTTTTAAAAAAATCACATTTTGACGGTTCAAAAAAGTCACATTGGTGGAATGTCACTAATATTTTTTTTAGACCAATTTTGCTCATCAACGAACTCAATCTCTTCCTTGACCTCTAGAATGTGTGTATCAAATTTGAAAGCTTTATCTCAAAAACTGTAGCTACTATCGCTAACACACACACACACAGACAGAAAATTTTTTCTGTCTGAAATTTTGGGTATCGTTATAATTCGTCGAGATTCGTCCAGAAATGCAATAAAAATTTTCAAAATTTTTTTCACGAATACATAACTTCCTCACTTTGAGGGGTGAGGAAGTAATTAATAATCTCAGAGAAAAGATACAAGGGACAAAAATGCTGTTTTATAAAATTATCTTAAAAACAGCATACTTGATTTTTTTATTTTACTAAACACAAAAAAAGTTTTAAAGAATAAAACACCCTGTTAATGTGCAAACACCCAGTATTTCTTAAGTGAATTTTTCTAAACATCTCGATATTAACACTATAAATGAATAAGAACCACTTACCAAATTTCATCAACCTATCATAATGCTTTTTGTAGAAATTTAAAAAAAAAAATTTTTTTTTGTACATTTAAAAACTTAACTTTTTATGGATGCATTTTTGTATAGAGGTAAATTAGGTTTAATCCATTGTTTAATCGAATTATTTTAGTCCATAGATTATCCAGTACATTTTTGTCCAGACCTGTTTTTGGGGACACCCTGTATAGTAGTGTATCTAAATAAGATTAGAAATAATATTATATTACATTGTTATATTCATCGCAAGGTAAACTTTAACTGTAACTAATTGCTTAATTCACTAAATCCCTTTTCTCAGGTCGGTGTTCATAGTGCCAAATTTGAGAATGAAAAAATATCGTCAAATATCCTAGCTGCAGTTCAGCGTTACAATATTGGTCATCCTGTTGTAAATGATGCTTATTCTGAAATGTGGAGGAACTGTGATGTTCAGTGCTGGCCAACGCTGTTACTGTTTGGACCTAATGCCAATCCCATTGTAATGTTGACTGGCGAGGGCCATAAAGAAGACCTTCGCTTGTACATAAGAAATGCTTTAAAATACTATAAGTCTAAAAACTTAATTTCTGACCATAAATTACCTTTTAAATCTGCGTATCATCTTCTTCCTGACCTTAAGGGACCTTTGCTGTTTCCTGGGAAAATAACCAACTTTTTAGATGAAAATAACCATGAGTTATTAGCTATTTCTGACACAGGAAATAACAGGGTATTAATAATCAAGGAAGATGGAACTATTTTACAACAAATTGGTGGGAAAAAACTCGGTTTTAAAGATGGTACTCTGGAAGATGCAGAATTCAATAATCCTCAGGGGCTAGTGTTTTTAAATAAAGATACTCTGTTCCTAGCTGACACAGAAAACCATGCCATTCGTAAAATTGATTTAAGGAAAAGAACTGTGGAAACTGTTGCAGGTAATTGTTTGAGTTAGAGATTACATATTTTTTTAAATAAGAATGGATACAGTGTCTCTCTCAGTCACTGACTGCCCATATTTCAGACTTTTTCTGGCTTCAATTACAAGAATATCTTCCCATGTCTTTGTAGTGAATATGTTATTGGTAAACCCGAGCCATTGTAAGAAATTGACTGGCGTTGGTGAGGGGCATGGTTTATTTACAGACTTACCTTTTATATCATATTCATTAAGAGTTATTTATAGTTGTCAGCGTACACTTACATCATTAATAAACCTACAATAGTATCCTCTGTTAAACTTCTCTGTCGGGATGTAAATATTAAGGCATATTTTGAAAATGAATATTTTACATCCAAAGACATATTTCCATATGGCATTGCACTTCCACATCAATCACTAGGCACTTGTTAATAGTATGCAATTTGTCAGTATCCAGATTAGAAGTTTTAAGTAAATTTAACTTTAAATCACTGTTAAAATTTTTCCAATGATGAAGACAAATAATTCATCTTAAATACCCTATGGATTTAATATATAAAATTACAGGCAATACTGATGCTTATATTTATTTTTTATTAATAAGAAATACATAATATGTACTATATTTTATTTGATATCATTTTATGAAACTAAATAATCGTACTTCCTATTAATAAAAAAATATATGCATCAGTATTACATGTAATTTTATACAGTGTGTAAACTGGAAAATGCAGCAAAATGTTAACAAAGACTTAAACAAGCGAGATCGATATAAGTAACTGTAATGGGTTACAATGTGGGAGTGTATCGTAGGTGACTGGTGGGGCACAGACTGCAGTGATGAGTTCCTTAAAATCTACCAGCCCCGCACTATTCCGAGAAATGTATGATTAGTAAACGGATGGATTCTTTATTAAAATTTCAAACATTCTCGAAAAATAATGGTTTATATGCACGAAGAAAAATATCAAATTATGGTATGGCATCACTGAAGCATTCCAAGGCCTCAATTATTGTTTGAAGCTTAGAAACTGTTTACCAATTTGATTGTAATGACCTGTTTGAAGTAGGGCGTAAGAATAAGTGGTCGATTTTGTCTCAAGTATGGATGGTTCCAATATATGCATTATACTGTATGATGGTTGTCTCTTTCTCTCTCCAACTAAAAAAATACTTGGAACATCAAATTTTATTAAATGAAGATAGCCTGTCTTGTAATGGGCTTGCCTTACTATCTCATTCATTTAGTTCTCAGCTATCCTCATCTTCTTTGGTAAATTATTAGATACTGTATATTAGATACTAATGATCTCTCTAGGATGAAAAGTGACTGAGTTTAAGTTACAGTCTGTTCTAGTTCTATAGTCACAAATAGTTTTAACTAGTGATGGGTAGTTGACCGGTCACAATGTTTCCGTGACTGACCGGCTCATCGTGATCGCTCAAGATGAATCACGAAACCGGTCATTTTTAAAAATAAAAAATATGTGCCATTGGATGTATCATAATTTTCTCTTCAAAATAATGTGTAATACTTGTATAAATGAGGCTTATGTTGAAGGAAATTATGCAAATTTTCTGGCATTTTATTTTTTCATGCCCATCGTCTAAACTGAGCTCACCTAAATAATTCTTCATCAGAGATGTTCTTGTTACGTGCTGGTCTTGTTACGAATTTGTCCAACGTAACACCTTTTGGAGTTGCGCTCTTTGGGAATGAATAATTGTTTCACATTTTTGGCAGCAATTTTTTACTAGGCATTTTGTCAGGGTTGGTGAAATTTAGGTTATCATATCTTAGTATTGAAGCATGGGACCCAAACGTTACTTTAAGGCATAACTCAAAACTAAATGAAGTTTTTTAGGAAAAAAAAATTGCTATTGAAATTTGAGAAAAAAGTTGAAAAAATTGTATGCCTCACTAGGTTATATTTTAAACAATTTGTGAAATATTTGCAACATTTTTTTTTCAGATGGGAGGAAAATATATTGACATTTCAAATTTCATAAAAAAATTATTTTTTATGCCTTAAAGTATCGCATGGGTTCCGAGCTCCAATACTTAGATATAACATAATCTAAATTTCACCAGCCACCATTGGTAACATGGCTTTGATACCCCATTCCACAGAACCTGGTATTGTACATATTTTTAACACCAATTGGTTTTTTTTTTCAAAGAAATCCCATATGAAGGTTTCCTCGCCAACTTTTGGCAATTTTTAAACAAAAAAGAAAATGAAAAAGTCTTCCAGTCTCTTATTATTGAGGATTTATTTTAATTTCTTTGTCTAAAAACAGGTGATTGACAACTACACATCAATTGTCAAGTGTCATGATTAAAATTTCAAGGGAAAAGGCAGGACATTTAAAATTTTGGACAACTTGGATAAGTTGATCGTGTCCGTGACCATCTTGGACACGTTGCTATTTGATCAGTCAACTTAATCGTGACTTGATCGAGAAGTGACTGGTCATGATGACCATGACTGAGTGACTGCCAACACTAGTTTTTTCAAGATTAAAAATTAGATTATATTATGTAGCAATAAATATTTAAAATAATTCTACCTTTAGGCACTGGTGTTCAAGGCAATGAAAGACTTGGTGGCAAACTTTGGAATCAGCAACCTATTTCCTCTCCTTGGGACCTTTGCCTCTACAAAACTCCTGACATGGATTTAACTTTCCATCCAGATGGAAATCCTCCAATCAGAAACGTTTTAATTATTGCCATGGCCGGTACTCATCAGATATGGGCTTTATTTTTGGAAGATACTGTATGGTGGAAATGTAAAAAGTACCCTGCAGGAAGTTGCATAAATATAGCTGGGTCGGGAGAGAGAGAAAATAGAAATAACAATTACCCACATGCGGCTGCATTTGCACAACCCTCTGGTTTGGCGTTGGATGCAAAAAATAGAGAAGTTTATATAGCGGATAGTGAAAGTTCAAGTATCAGGCGTTTGTCTCTTACTGATGGAAAAGTTACTCCTGTTGTTGGTGGAGACAGAAACCCCAATGTAAGCCATATTGATTTTTTCTTTTTTTTTTTTTTTTAATGTAACTCATTTGTTTCACTTTTTAGAACCTTTTTGCCTTTGGGGATAAAGACGGTTCCCTCTTTGATGCCAAACTCCAACACTCCCTTGGATTAGCTTTAACAAAAGATGGTACCCTATTCGTAGCCGATACATACAACCATAAGTTAAAAAAGGTTGATACAAAGCAAAATTCCATAACAACACTGACAGTACCAACTTCTAACAATATTGATGGTACTTTACACACTTTCAATGAACCAGCAGGCCTGTGTGTTAGTTTCGACAACAAAAAGCTTTACCTAGTCGACACAAACAACCATTTTGTTAAAATAATCCACTTGGGTACTAATTACAATATTTCCAAAATTACGAAAATGGATATGAAAAAGCACGTTGAAAATGAAACCAAATTCGACAAATCAAATTATCATATAGTGAGCAAAGCTCCAGTGAATGTTAGTGAAAGTGGTGGCAAATTTATAATTAACCTTAATATTGCCTTTAAAAACGGTTTAGGGCTTACTGATGGGGCTCCACAAAGTTGGGTTGTGGATTTGCCTGATGCTACTTGGTCGGCAGTACCGAAAAATGGAAATGATCTAAAAAATATGGATTTAGTTATTAGTATACCACTTGAAAAAAATGCCAAAGAGAATAATATAGATATTGTTTTTAATCTCGTAACTTGCACTTCAGAAACTTGCTTGCCTAAAAATTTTATTATTAGAGTGCCTCTTCGTTACACTAAAGATGAAGCAACTAGTATAAGTGACAAATTGGAAGTGTCTGTAAGTCCTTCTGATATTCAAATTGTTTAAATTTTGGTGTTACAAGGCATTTTTGTGAAACTAGTTGAATTTGTATATTTTATGTTTATTATATTTTGCTCAAAAATGTTGGGTAATTTTAAGTTCTTTATTGCTCATATATCACGTTTTGTATAGGTGTTATATTTCAGTATCAAGTTTATTGCAAATAGTGCCTTTAGTAAGTAGGAAAACGTGAAATTTTTGTTTAAAATTTTAACTTTTTAATAATAAGAAACATTGCATTGCAATGAGAAACCTCAATTTTTTTATATACATTTGTTTTTAATTTATTTAAATTATTAAGAGAAAATATTTTTTTGATGGGCCATTCACCAATTAAAAAAAATCACATTTTATTTTTGCATTTTGATTGCAGTGTTTTTAGTATCTAATGCTATTTTAACATTTAAAAAATTGCCCTAAGCTTACATCAGAATATGTAGGTTCAGTTATATAATTTTAATATATATTTCATTTCTAATATTAGCCGCTTTCTTTTGACTCTGATCACAGAATCATAACACGTTTTGATCCGAAAACAACTAATAGAAGTTGGATAATTAACAAATACTTTATTGCTATTAGTGCTTCTTGGATCAAGATTCGAATTCTCAGGGCGAAAGAAAGCAGCCATTATGTAAATTTTAAATGTCCAAAGTTCTTCAAACAAGAAAAGGTTACCTCATATTTGCATTTATGATAGTTCGTGTCTTTTTGCCAGCATGTTATGAACTTATTGGATTTCATCATGCCTCTATCCAGTGCGCATGGTAGCCAAGTGGTTAGAGCGCTTATGGCTATATCCTCAGTCCTGAATATCGATGGTTCGAATCCATCTCAGAGCAAGTCAGAAATTTTATTTGTAATTTGTTTCGGATTAAGATAGGAGAGAGAACTGTCGATGCCCTTGATGTGGTTCGGACTCCATAATAAATTGTAGGGCCCCATTTCTGTTTACTCAACACAAAATCTAGGAATTTCTGGGAATTACTTTGGTGACTTGTGAGGCGGTTAAGAAAACATTTTTTTTTAAGTGGTGGTTGGTTATGGCATATGTTAGTATTGAAGCATGGGACCCATGCGATACTTTAAGATATAACATTCAAAATTAACTGAAGAAATATTGCTCAGAAAAATTGCTATTGAAATTTGCAAAAAAAAAATAGTTTTGCACCCCAGGAACAATTTGTAATAGTTATTTACGTAACCAGTTATGAAAAGACTAATTTTATTTGATGAATGTAAGGAAATTACATGTCATAAAATTACTTTTCATATGTTCAAGTACAAAATTTTATCTAATCCCACTTTAAAATAGGAAAATGATAATAATCAGTTACATAAAAATTCATTACATCACTCGTTATGTAATGGGACGTTGAGGTGACGTGTCGTAACGTCAAAAATGCATTTAAAACTTGACATTTCATAGGGGTTGATAAAATATTTTATTTTATATTAATTTTTCACTGCAAATTTCAAAAACGTTTAACTTTGTAAAAAGCAATATTTTTTGGTTAAATTTGATATATCACCTGATTCTGAAAAAGAATGTGCAGCAATTTTTATATTGTATAAAAAAATAATCTGGGAGGCACACAACTTTTGCAACATTTTTACGCAAATTTCAGTTGCAATTTTTTTCTTTTTGATAGTTATGCCTTAAAGTATCGCTTGGGTCCCATGCTCGTATACCAAGATATGCCATATCCTAAATTTCACCAACCGCCACTGCCTCTGTCTTGTTTAGAATACGAACATAAAGGAAAGAAAACCTCAAACATAGTTTTTAAATTTATGTTTACATATCATGAAACATGCTGTCTTTTTTTTAATTAAATAAAAAAAAAAGCAAAAAAAAAAAAAAGGGGTTTTTGGGTGAAAAAAAGGACAAAGGGGAAAAAAATAAAGGGGTTTTAAATAATTTTAATGCAGACCATGAAATAGCTGACAGGCAAAAAGTTAACGGGGGGCAAAAGCTCCACTCATTATAATGTTGATCTTCGCTACTTAGTACTTGCCACATAACTAGGGTACAAACACCTGGCATTAATCTCGGTTTTGAAAAAGGTAATCCTAATTTGTACTTTTTCACATGAAGAAACTTGATATTTTATCATTATTTGATGCAATAGTGTTGTAAGTAATTAGAAAATCCAATAAGAATAAGATTAATGCAACTTAAGTAAATAAAGGAATCAAAAAAGTGTGATATCACGTTATTAATGTTTATAATTTTATTCTGTTAACTAAATTTTCCCATAAAACATTGCAATTTATCTATTCTAGTACTTCATGTTTAATATCTACTCTTTATTTCACAAAATATGTTTTACAGTTAAAAACGATTGTTAAAAATAAAAAAGTTGGGACTCTCAATATCTTGAAATTCCTTTCTGTATACATACGCAGTTATACATAGTTTTTTTTTTAATGGGAAAATTGGTGCCATTAAAATTATTTGACTTTTTTGAGCATAATAATAGATTTATTTTTAAATTTTATTAATCTTTATTTCTAACATTATTACTGTACTTTTAACTCAAGAACTGTAATACTTAAGGCCTATTCTAGTATTTTTTATATATAGAACCACTGTGAAATTGTACCTAAATACTTTTTATTTAATATTTTAGAGTTGTGATGATAAAATACGTTTCAGACTATAGTTTTCCAATCTACTCGACAAAAAAAATATGTATTTTAATAGTAGGATTTTTTATATCGTTAAATTGCCAGATATGTAGAATTAATTGAGAAGGAATGGAAATAAAATAATTGTAGTCAGTATACTCGTATAATATACTTCACTGAAAATTATAATCGGTGCATGTACGATGTACACTAGTTCTCCAACTTTAGTTTTGCCTGTGATAATGTGTGCATCCACTAATCATGAATTTACTGCACTAGTGGCAAAGCTATATATGGAAAGTTGTAATTAAATTGAAAAGAAACAAAAAATATATGTATCACTAAAAAGTATTCTCAAGAATTTAATTTTTGTATTTATTTTTTATTGCATTATGTGCGATGCCACTAACCGATCATAGGTGAGATTGCTACTATCTTAGAAATGGGCAACTTTTCTGGTTTTTCATTATCTGTTTAACGAAATGGATAAAAATAGAACTTCTAAAACATTACAAACATGGGAATCTACACATAATTGTCCATAGCATTTATTCATGAAAACATCTGGAAACAGGAAATTTAATTTTCAGTTTTTCACAATGCCATTTGATGAATATGTAGCCTGTAACTTTATAACCTTGTCTGAATAATAAGTTATACAGCACTATAAGTCCTAGCCAGAATTCCGCTCTGATCGTTAAGAAGTTTTTTGTAATTGTTAGAATTAACATACGAATATCTGTACCAAAATTCAGCTCCAAGTTTGTTTCGAGTGTATATTTTTTTTGGTAAATTGCTGATGCTCCAAATACTTTTACTATTAGAAATCTTGAACATCCTCCAATTACTTCTTTATTAATTTTCTTTATGATATAAAATTGTTTTACATTTAAAGATTTTCTTTTAACTTTTATCGTATAAGTGCTAATGGTGTTGAAAATTCATTGTGACATGTCCTATGTGGAACATGGGGGATCTCTTTGTTTTTTGCTTAATTTATTTTTTTATGTACATATTTATATGTATACCATATGTATAACGCTAAAAGTGGCCGGTTAGAAAAAGAATATGAGCGATGGCTGTGAACTAGGATGAAATGAGATGGAATAAGAAACACTTACATCAATCTTGCTTGTTCAATTGTTTTGTTAACATTTGACCACATTAGCCATTTTACATACGGTTTATTCTACAAGTCGAAAGCTTTCCGATTCTAACAAAATTTTTTACTGATCGCCAAATGCAGTGTAACGTTAAACTAGGCTTATATTTAAGTAACCTATTGACAGTGACTTTCACCATTTGATCATCGTTAAAAATGTCATACTGTCTAAATATAAGCCGAATTTAACACTATGGTGCCATCGGCCATTAGTGGAAATAATTCATGCAGTGTAATTTGTAACAAGTACTTATACATTAAAATCTTGAAAATAGATGCTCATTTTTAGCATAATATATTTTAGAGGAAAACTGTGTAGCAAATGTAATTAGTAAACAACCAAAGTCAGAGGCACTATATTCACTTAGAATAGGGATATTTACGTCATTGCGAGATGCATGACTAAATTGTTAAGATACCAACCCGTTCAATTCCTCATTTTTAAGTTTTTATTTACAACTGCTATTAGTTAGATTCATCTGTCCATTTTTACTGTTTAGCCCTGGATTATTCTTTGCTGCGGGTAACTACTGTAGTTTGATATCGTTACATTGCACAGTTCACTATACTTACCAATACACCTCGTGTTTGGTTACACTTTATCATCAAAGTGGACTCTTTCCTCAAAGGTTATTTGAATTTGGTTTTTTGTGTTATAAAAAATGTGCAGTTTGCTTGTTACTTTAAGGCTTTTAAGCAGAATATTTCTTAGTGGTACCTGTTACTTAAGCAGATATGAACTGTTATGCTTATGATAATTTTATGTAAAATGTTTTTGTAATAAATTTGTATTTTATCAAATCTAGTTTTGTGTTACTAGATAATCAATTCCTATTTTGGTTGAAACCTTGAATTTGTATAAAATTAGATACATTGAGGGTTTATAACAAAGGTGCAAGTCCAAAATATCAATATTAAGGAAATCGATAAAAAAAAACTTAAAAGAAAACCCGTTCGGCGTTTTCCTTCTTGGTTTTTCATAAACTACATCATATGTGCGTATATATTTACAATTAAAAAAAAAAAAAAAACGTTAGCCACTGATCCTTCTGCCGTCAAAGGCGCCGGCATTTTTTATATTGCAAAAAGTTTGAAATAAACTTTAGCCACATATTTATATTTTAATACTGATTTTTTAAATATATTAATTTCTATAAAGTTGGTATTTTTGGCTTGCATTACTTTGTTATGAAGCCCCCGGATGGTGCGCTTACAGAATAGAGCAGAAAAAAAAGGATGGTTATGAAATAACTCGACATAGCAGGTCTTAAGGTACAACGCTATGGATATTAAATTTTGGCCTTGCGCACCATAAATTTTGTTTCAGGTCCCCCATATCAGCTGAAAATTTGATTTAAATATTCCTCTTATAAATTTATATTCTATAAAATGTGGTACTTTGGCTACTGGTTTAAAACAATGAAGTAACTTAAAATAATGACAGAGAATCACAGCATCCTGGGAATGCCCTCAGATACTATGCCTACCATGACCAACTACGAGCTGAACTTCAACATCCTTTCTCCAGAAAGAGATGAGTGGGATCGGAATAAAGCCGACCTACTGAAGGTAGACAGTTGCTGGTTTACAGACGGCTCCAAAACTACTGAGGGAACAGGAGCCGGAGTACATAGCTACAGACCAAGGGTGAGGATATTCTCAAACCTAGGTACTCGTACAACTGTTTTTCAGGCTGAGGTTCATGCCATTGAACTGTGTGTACGAAGGCTGGAATATATGCATCTTACACGCAGATCATAAAAATTTTCTCAGATAGCCAAGCAGCTATAAAAGCTCTTGGCTCCTACCGGTGTAACTCCAAAACGGTATGGAATTGTGACTGGTCTGGATACCCGGCCACTCTGGTATGGAAGGTAACGAAATAGCGGACTCCTTAGCCAGAGAAGGAGCGGGATCACGATTCATCGGACCAGAACCAATATTTGGCATATCCTCAAATACTGCCAAGATGGCTATCTCAACCTGGGCTGAAAGGAAAACTCTCCAGTATTGGCAAGAGTTACCAGGACTAGTTCATTCGAATGCGTTTATAAAATACCCTTTGAAATCAAGAGCTAAGAAACTTTTAGAGTTAAACAGGGTAAACCTGAAAACTAACAGGCCTATATACCGGGCACTGACGACTAAACTATCATCTGCATAAACTACGCCTAGCGGAAAACGCCGAGTGCCGTCTATGCCTGGAGGATGAGAAGGCAGACCACATTTTATGCACCTGTCCCGCTGTGGAAAGGATCCGATTCTCAATATTTGGCAAAGGGCAACTGCTGCCAGAGGATCTGGACACATTCTCACCCAATAAAGTTATCAGTTTCATTACGAGACTGAACTTATTGGGTGAAATATAATTAGGCGTGAGCCACAACAGACCTGCTGATGGCCGCAGTGGAGGGTCTACTGAAACCCACTCACAACAAACCTAACCTAACCTAACTTAAAATAATTACAAACACCGTTTTTACTTGTCTAATGTCTAACCAACGGTTAATTTTTTTTCCATAGATTTAGGTTGTCCTCAGTTAATGCTTACCAAGTACTTACCATAATTCATTATTTTTACACTTAGAAATATTTTAATTTTTTAATTGAATGACACTAAAAACCAAAGTATATTTAAAGGATTAGGCGAGTCATGGTAGCAAATAAGATGTATTAGGTTTTATCCCATTCTAAATGTTTTAACACCTCACTCATCAGGCTTTACAGATCAAAAATTTTCTGTACAGAAAGCCTATCAAATACGAGTTTTCTTAAAATACCACTTATGACAGAACTGACACGTTTGTCAACAACTCCTACGTGTATAAATTCCTTTGTTCTTAATAAAATTAAAAGAAATTTATCACATTTAACCACCTAGTTTCTACAATCATGGGTAATAAAATTTTGCTACCCATTTATATTTTTTAAAATCTGATGCACATTTTTAATAAAATTATTTCTTTAATATTGACAATGATTTTGGAAATTTTTGGTAACACTTAAATATCTTTGGCCAATAAATTTGGGCCATGGTCACTACAACCAAAAGTTATTAAAAGGTGAAATTTGCAGCATTAACTGTAATTCTCGATTAACTTTCAGTATCAAATCATTTTATCAAGCAATTTATTTGCTAAACTCCACGTAGACGGTAAAATTTACCAACCATTATAGTTAATTTTGAACATAACCACTAAGCTAATTTTGATTAGTAACCAAATGGTCAATTTATAACCTTGTGCCAACATTACTTTATTTAATTGTTTTACAACTAGTTTCATCCTATTCAGACATTTTCCAAATAACTAAAATAAACAATTTTCCATTTTTAAATTTAATTTTTTTGATTATAAAAATTCAACCTAAAATATAATTTTACTACCTCGCTAAAACCATTTTTGCTTTTAAGAATTCACATCTGTGGTCATGTAAATCAGGTATAAAATCATAAATGTCGGAATAGGAGGAAACAAGTTGTAAAACAAAATAAAGTGAAAATTAGACAAGTAAAAAAAAGTATTTTGTAATTATGTAATTTCATAATGGATCCTGCATCTTCAATAAATGTTTTAGAAAGAGTAACACTGAAATATTATTTGATCAACTGAAACTAAATTCTGCTCTTCAATAATTTTTAAAAATTACCACATACCAGAAGAGAAACATTTACTTCTCGGCTTCATAAGGTAGAAAGATTCATTTTTAATTGTTTAACATGTCAACATTATGAAAATATTAAGTCATTTCTGATTTATCAACTTGATGAAAAATAGCATGACGGCTTATACTTTTCAGTCAACAAGCTAGTAAAGAAACAAAAAAAAATTAAAAGAATGAATATACCAGAAAGTTGTTTGTGAAGTGTTAGATAAAAAATAGTTTGTGAAGTGTTAGATAAAAAATAAAACAGACATACAGCATCTTTTACAAACATTTGAAATGTCGAAGTAATACCCAAGTCCTCATATGAGCATAGGCATGCCGACATTAAATAAATGCAGTGATTATTCCCTAATAAAAGAGGTATTAAGATTTATTGAAGTTGCAGTTTTCTATAAGCGTTTCAGGCAAATTGTCATTAAGTTTATTATTGCACCATTAATAAAAATCTTGATTAGTGTTTTTTAAAGTAGAAAAAAATGCACAAATAGACAGCGTAAAAAAATTAAAATTAGGGCCAGTTGTTTCACAATTTGCAACTGGTATATTAAATTTAAAAAATTATTTCATTTAGATAAGAACATTGGACGTAAAATCCAAAAAATCTGCTAAAAAAAATTCTATTCACTTTAACTTTGCAGTGTTGGGTTGAACTTGAGTAAAACGTCCAACTACGACTGATGCTTACGAAATAAATTAACATGAATACAAACCGCTATGGGAACTTTGCACTTGTGTACATCTGCCTACCGTCTGCACCAAGAATCGGTGCTCATTTTGTTTTCTATCCTGGCTAACACTGCAGATAAAGTGAACAGAGTATAGTTCTTTTAAACATTTAATTCATTCTGACAAATGAAGTTACTAAACAGTCGATAAAAAAATATATTTAAAGATAAATAAACGACTTCAAAATATCATTTTTTAAAGGATTCAAATACATAAACAAAATTGGAACAATTTCATTGTCATTAAAAAAATTGAGATTTTTAATATTCTTCTCCTCCTTCTCCTTCACCTTCTCCAGAGTCCATACCTACTTCTTCATAATCCTTCTCAAGTGCAGCCAGATCCTCACGTGCTTCAGAAAATTCACCTTCTTCCATACCTTCACCTACATACCAGTGAACAAATGCACGTTTGGCATACATAAGATCAAATTTGTGGTCAAGACGAGCCCAAGCTTCAGCAATGGCGGTGGTATTTGACAACATACACACAGCACGTTGAACCTTTGCCAAGTCGCCTCCAGGAACAACAGTTGGGGGTTGGTAGTTAATACCAACTTTAAAACCAGTCGGACACCAATCTACAAATTGGATGGTACGCTTGGTTTTGATGGTCCCAATAGCAGCGTTCACATCCTTAGGAACTACATCTCCTCTATACAGCATGCAACAGGCCATGTATTTACCATGACGCGGATCACATTTCACCATCTGGTTGGCTGGCTCAAAACAGGCATTGGTAATTTCAGCCACTGAAAGCTGCTCATGGTAAGCTTTTTCAGCAGATATAACAGGAGCATATGTAACCAGAGGGAAATGGATACGTGGATATGGTACCAGGTTAGTCTGGAATTCTGTCAAATCAACATTCAGAGCACCATCAAATCTTAAGGAAGCAGTGATAGAGGAAACAATTTGGCCAATGAGTCTGTTTAAGTTGGTGTAAGTAGGTCGTTCAATGTCCAAATTACGTCTACAGATGTCATAAATAGCTTCATTGTCTACCATAAAGGCACAGTCTGAGTGTTCCAAAGTGGTGTGGGTGGTCAAAACAGAGTTGTATGGTTCAACTACTGCAGTTGACACCTGAGGGGATGGGTAGATGGCAAATTCAAGTTTGGATTTCTTTCCATAGTCTACAGACAATCTTTCCATCAACAGGGAAGTGAAACCTGATCCAGTGCCACCACCGAAAGAATGGAAAATAAGAAAACCTTGGAGACCAGTGCACTGATCAGCTAATTTGCGAATGCGGTCCAAGACTAAGTCAACAACTTCTTTACCAATTGTGTAGTGACCACGAGCATAATTGTTAGCGGCATCTTCTTTTCCTGTGATTAACTGTTCAGGATGGAACAACTGACGGTATGTGCCAGTTCGTACCTCATCCACTACTGTGGGTTCCAAGTCAATGAATACTGCCCTAGGTACATGCTTTCCAGCTCCTGTTTCACTGAAGAAAGTGTTGAAACTGTCGTCGCCACCTCCTACAGTTTTGTCTGATGGCATCTGACCATCGGGTTGGATCCCATGTTCAAGACAGTACAGTTCCCAACAGGCATTACCTATCTGTACTCCGGCTTGGCCGCCATGAACTGAGATACACTCACGCTGTAATGAAAAATAAAGTAGGTTATATTTTCAGTTTCAAATAAGACTACAAAACAATACATATATTTTGCAACAGGGGTGTAGCTGACGCTCTATCAATAATACAGGGCCCACTGGGTACGGGGGTCCAGTAGTGCACCCATCCTCGATAAAAAACAAAATTTGTTAGTTGCTCAGTTTACATAAAAAATTGTGTCGTGAGATGCAGTACTTATGCCTCTTCTCATTTGTACCTGAAGAATTATATGCTTTATCTTATTTTATGTTACATTAAAAGGAGTATTGATTTTTGAAGATTTTTGTTATTTATAAAGAATTTTTTATATATTTTATTTTTCTATTGTATATAAATTTTTTTTGTTTTGCAATTAAAATAAAAAATACACAGTTCATTTATTTACATCGTATTACATAATACAAACCCTATACTTGCCCAGGTTCTACCCTGGGTCATAATTTTTTTTTTGCAGGGGCCCATTTGACAATGTTTGATACAAGGCCTACTCAGTGTCAACTATTCCCCTGTATTGCACAAAATGTTTACATAAAATAAAAATAAAATTAACTTTGCAATTATTTGATCTTATATGTATACAGATCACCTGGACCTACCTATACATACACCTGGTCATAGAAATGCAAGCAGGTAGCTACTGAGACCCTAATATCAGTTATTGTGTGAAAAATCTCCAGTTTAACTTTCTTCTTCAAGAGCATGGAAAGCTGCTTACAGGCAAAAAATATATTTTTTTTAAATATATTTTTGTGGCCACCTCAATACAAAAAAAAAAAAAAAAGAACGAGAAAATTTCAGATACATTCTTAACAAAATTAGATACTAGTTTTGTTTGCAGTTCTTTGGACCTCATTAAAATTCACAAATTACATTCTTGTAAGAAACCCTTTTATAATATTCCATAAATCCACTTTGTGTTATCGTACATATACAGAGCATTTTACAAACGGACAGATAATAAATAGACAACATCAGGAAATAGTTAAAAAAGATTCAAGGAATCCAAAATATTTTTCAAAATATTTTAAAAAAAATCGATAAAAATCTATATAGGTATATACTTGATGTAAAAGAAATAAAAAAAAAAAAGTAGTTTTCAAATGTTTAATTCAGCATAGGAGGGCAAAGGAGTTACAATAAAAATGCATGGTTTAGAAATTAAAAGTTTTGGATTAATAAAATTTTAAACGATACAAATTCTTTCTTTAAATTCAAGACCAGAAAAAACTATGAGCAATATTAATATGTAAGTGCTATGTAACATTTATTTATTTCAAAACTAATGCAAATCCCAGGATACCAATATCAATAAAAACAAGGTTATTTATGTTTTAAGTTTATTTATTTTACTGAAATTAATTTATACTTATATTACATAGTTCCTTGATTATATCCAACAGATATACAGGGTGTATCAGTTTTAAACCAACTGTAACCATTGATATAAAATATGATTTTGAGAAAAAAATTTCCTATGAACCCATATCCACAAATGCTTTATAACCGAGATACAGGGTGTTAAAGTTTAATTTTTTTTTAAGGTTTTCCACGGAACTGACTTATTTTTCAATTAAGTAGTTGTCATTAATCTGGTGAAAGATGATAAACGTCAAAGTTATACTTAAAAAGGGGTCACCGTTTACAGCTATGTACGCCGCTGGTGAATAAAATTATGATTTTATTCACTATTTTTATTGGGCCAGATACTATTACAAATAGCACAAAATTATGAGTCGATAGTAACCATTTCCTCCAAGACATAACGTGAAAACCTTAAAAAAAAAATTAATACCCTGTATCCCGTATATGGATTCATAGGAACTTTTTCTCAAAATTATCTTTTCTATCAATGTTTACAGTTTGTAGGTTTAAAACCGGAACACCCTGTATAAAAGAAAAAAAGTATAAAAAAAATGGAGGAAAATTTTAAACTAAACTATTGTATAAAAACAATTTGATTTTCATGTAAGTAGTTCAAAGTATTTTCCTAAAAGAAATACCACCAGACAAATGGTATATTGCAAGGAAAAACATACTCTTGGCAGAGTAGGCTATTTTCATGTAGAATTTGCATTTTGCCAAATTGAAAACATCTAGATATTTTCTTCAGAGTTTAGTAGCACTTACATACATGTGAACGAACGAAATGTTCTTTTACTTGTTTTCAATTTCTGGATATCCATCTTACATAAGAAATGTCTGTAATAAATAATTTATTTGATATAGCCAAGATTCATAAATTACTCGCTTTTTTGTAGCACTTCAATTAGTCCCAGATTCGTCAAATTTTAACACAATCCACAGTATTATTGAAAATTGTATACTTATCTTTTTTTCAGCTCAGTACTATCACTGGATATTCATTATATTAAACAAAACATGGAATTGGAAATTTATGAAATCAAAATACATTAGATGGACATAATCGGAAAAGAAGTTAATTTTGAGGCAATCTATATATAAAATGTAGAGAATTTTTACACAATTCTGTTAACAAAAAAAAATAAGTCCATCACTTTCATTTTATGCATGAATCATCTCTGGGAATATCACAAATTTTCTATTGGAACATAGGACCCAAATGATACTTTCAGGCATAACTATCAAGACCAAATGAAGTTTTGAAGAAAAAAAAATTGCAATTGAAATTTGTGAAGTTGCAAAAATTGTGTCAACCCAGGTTATTTTTTAGACAATTTGTAAAATACGTAATTGCACTTTTTTTTCAGGATCGGATGGAAAATATATCAACAGGTTTCCAACTTCATCAAATATTGCTTATTTATAGTTACACCATTTTTAGATTTTATTTTAAATTCATTTTCACGAAGGGTGTAACATAAAAAACAATATTTATTGAATTTTGAAATCTATTGATATTTTCCACTCGATTCTAAAAAAAAAACGGATTATACAATTTTTGCAACTTTTTTTTCTACAAAACTTTATATAGTTTGATAGTTACACATTAAAGTATCACTTGGGTTCCATGCTCCAATGTTAAGATATGCCATAACCAAATTTAATCAACCACCACCGACTTACAAATGTATAAAAACCATTATTTTAAAGTTTTAGACAATTTCATATATTTATTCTAAAAAGTAAGAAATAAAACAAAAGTTGCTGGTAAAAAAAATGTATTTAAATAAATCAGACTTCAAAACATCGTTTCAAATGGAATCAAATATATAAAAAAATTGAGACTGTAATTTAGAAAGCTTGTCATACGTCGGTTGTCTAATATTCTTCAGCGCCTTCTCCTTCACCTTCTCCGGAATCCATACCTACTTCCTCGTAATCCTTCTCAAGGGCAGCCAAATCTTCACGTGCTTCAGAAAATTCACCTTCTTCCATACCTTCTCCTACATACCAGTGAACAAAAGCACGTTTGGCATACATAAGATCAAATTTGTGATCAAGACGAGCCCAAGCCTCAGCAATGGCGGTGGTGTTAGACAACATGCACACGGCACGTTGTACCTTGGCCAAATCACCTCCAGGAACAACTGTTGGAGGTTGGTAGTTAATACCAACTTTAAAACCAGTTGGACACCAGTCAACAAACTGGATGGTACGCTTGGTCTTGATGGTGGCAATAGCAGCATTTACATCTTTGGGGACTACATCTCCTCTATACAACATACAGCAAGCCATGTATTTACCATGACGGGGGTCACATTTCACCATCTGGTTGGCAGGTTCAAAACAGGCATTGGTAATTTCAGCAACCGAAAGTTGCTCATGGTATGCTTTTTCAGCAGAGATAACAGGAGCATACGTAACTAGAGGGAAGTGAATACGTGGGTATGGTACCAAGTTAGTTTGGAATTCTGTTAAGTCGACATTGAGAGCACCATCGAATCTCAGAGAGGCAGTGATAGAGGACACAATTTGGCCAATAAGTCTGTTTAAGTTGGTATAAGTAGGTCGCTCAATGTCCAAATTTCGTCTGCAGATGTCATATATGGCTTCGTTGTCTACCATAAAGGCACAGTCTGAGTGTTCCAAAGTAGTGTGGGTAGTCAAAATTGAGTTATACGGTTCCACAACAGCGGTTGATACCTGAGGGGCTGGGTAGATGGCAAACTCTAGTTTCGATTTCTTTCCATAGTCTACAGACAACCTTTCCATCAATAATGAGGTGAAACCAGATCCAGTACCTCCACCAAAGGAATGGAAAATAAGGAAACCTTGGAGGCCGGTACATTGATCAGCCAATTTACGAATACGGTCCAGGACTAAGTCAACAATTTCTTTTCCGATCGTGTAGTGACCACGAGCATAGTTGTTAGCAGCATCTTCTTTTCCTGTAATTAGTTGCTCCGGATGGAACAACTGTCGGTACGTGCCAGTACGTACTTCATCTACTACTGTGGGCTCTAAGTCTACAAATACGGCCCTAGGTACATGCTTTCCAGCTCCAGTTTCACTGAAGAATGTGTTGAAGCTGTCGTCTCCGCCTCCTACGGTTTTGTCTGATGGCATCTGACCATCAGGTTGGATGCCATGCTCAAGACAGTATAATTCCCAACAGGCATTACCGATTTGTACACCGGCTTGACCGACATGAACTGAGATACATTCCCGCTGTAAGAAAAAAAAAACGGTTTACACTAACACTTGATTCGGAATTATAAAAAAAAATAAGCATTTTCAAAACGGAATGAAAAAAACGTGCTCTAATATGTAAAAATAATTGTGCCAGATATTTTACAAAACTAAAATAAAGAAAAAACTTTTTATTTGTTATTATAATTGTGAATTAATGCAGAATAAATTAACATTATCCAAAGAAAGGTGATTGGTTAATTCAAATTTGGGGACCAATCACGAAACTTCAGCAACTGTGAAAGTTACATTATTTACACCTGCATGATTTCACATTATAATTCTTACACACTTGAAATTTCTCCTATCGCTTTTCAGGCAGGGTAGAACTCATATTTTCTTCGTCAGTCAAAATAATTTTCTAATTACTAATTTTGAACTGTACTTTTCATGACATTTTTCTCAATTGAGTTGAACATTGTTTAAAGACCACTGCAATTTATTATAATGTAGACACTGATTAGTTCTTTTAGAATACGTATTCTCAAATTTTTTTACACCATTATATAATAAACTAACTTTTTTATAAGGAATTTCTATTAAGTAGAAAATAGGCGAATATATCAAGTGCCTTAGACACTAAACCTTTGGAATCGCTTATAAGAGCTCCCTTGCGATCATAAATACTGGTTCAGATTAAAAAAAAAAAATTGCTGACTTAAAATTGCTTAACTGGATTTATCAGAATAATTCGATGTGAAAAAAAATGATAGCTTTTGTTTCTTTATTCTTTAATGAATATTTCCATTTCAATATTTCTGAAGACAAATTAGGGAAATAAAATGGAAAAGAAGAGAGACAAAAATTATTTTCTCAGAGGGACATACGAGGGCTTTTCGGGTGCAGAGAAGTAGGATTAACCAGTGGTTATAACCTCTAAATTATCATTGTAAAGAAATTAATTCTGATTTTGAAGTCAACCAATAATAATCCAGAGGTCCTAATTACTGGGTAAAACTTTTCTGCACCCGAAACTCCCTTTCAAGATCTTGGAATTAAGTCCCTATGCTTCCTACACTTTTCACGAAATGCAGAAAGTGGCAAACACATAAATAAGTAGAGTAATTTCTACAACTGTTAAACGTAAAAGGTATTTGGCAACTACTTTTTTCTAAATTTTGCAAAATATGAAGAACTTCATTCTCTAGAATAGCATAGCAAATTTCTTGGCTTGGCACTAGTGAACAAAATTAGTAAGCACAGGAACAATTAATGTACAATAGTTTAAAAACCAATAAGTAAAACAAAATAAGATTCATATTATCTAATAAGAATTTCATATTCTCCAAAGAACTAATTATCTTCAGTAGTCCCTGGTCTTTTAAGAAAATTAAATTGGAAATGAAGATGGGAAAATAAAAACCTTGAAAAATCATATTCCGAGAAAATAAAGGTCTCCCATCACAAAACATTTAATTTATGATACGATTCATGAAATTTCAAGTAAATGTGTAATTAATTAAGAGCCATTTATCATAATATGTAGTGTATAAAATAGGACGCCGGCTTGGCAAATGGCCGCCAAAGCCGGCCACGTAGCCATCAATTTAAATTTCACATTTTATGGTAAATCAATACAAAAATCTAAAAAAACTAAAGACTGCAGAATATATATATATTACTCACCATTTTCTCTGTCGAGTTTTAAATTACACACCACAAATGAATAATATTGCAAATTGCACCGACGTTCAGACAAGCTAGTAATGCAGCTTTCCAAACGAACTCTTGAATTTTCAGTTTCCCGTTGCTATTTATAACATGTTTGACGTCACTAACCAACGCCTAATTGTTGAACGTAGCGATTGGTTCTCTCAAATCATGTGACCTAACGGAAAACGTTGGTTATCCTTGTTCTCAAACTCTCATCTCATTAATTTATTGAATATTTTGTTTTTTTTTAAGTAGGGCTACTAACACAGCACCTGTTTAAAAAAATATATGTTTTGTGATTTTACGTCGATTTCCTCTGAATTTTATAAGAGAAATGTGAGCATTATGGAAAAACTGTACACATCAAATACATATTTAAGGATTTTATTCCGAGATTATTTTGAGGCCGTTCTCTCCATGAAGACCAATAAAGTTTCATTCCAATTTTGTATAAGAATGTTTATTTTAAATAATTTCAATTTGATTTTATTTTTAAATTGAAAATATACTGTAATATGAAATGGTTGCTTATAAAAAAATCTAATTAGATGAAGAACCAGACGTACCTAGGTACAGCTGCAAAAAAATAATTGCCGAAATCATATTTTGATACATTTAAATGTATCAAAATATAATTTACCTAATTATCTATGGGCATTTTTATGATTAAAACTAAACGTTGTTGAAATTATAAAATAGTAATAAATAGGTAGGCAGAAACATGTATACATAATAGGTACCTATAGGTATCTACCTACTAGGTATAATCCCTATTCCCTATAAGATCGGAGTAAATACCTATCATTCCTATCACGTAGGTAAAGTCACAGCACCAGTAGGTAGTGTGGTAAAGTATGCTAGGTACCTATATGATTCTTATTTTTTATTTTTATTCATAAATTAAAAGAGATTCTTTTATGTATGTATCCTATCAGTAAATATAAAAATTTGCTACATTTTTATCGATTTTTTCAATGTAATTTACCCGCATTGCAGTTATACATAAATAAAGGGGCTGTCTAGACGTTAGTCGTTGACATTACAAGGCAAGGGATACAAACCGTTGTATTTTGTGTGCCGACTGCCGAGAAATAAGATCTGGATTAGCTAAAAATATACATCTCTTTGGATTTACTTTTGTGTCTTTCTAAACGTGTTTCAGAAACTTAAGTCCTATATAGATTAAAATAAACTTGAATGTGAAATTCTTGCCCGGTCATTTTTAAACGATTTTACACATAATACACTGTTTAAGAATTAATCAACCGTTTTTTTTAACAACTAAGGATGTCTTAACAGAAATAATTAGATAACAAAAAGATAATGATAATTATTAGTTATAATAAATATACTTTACGTTACATTATCATTATATGAATGAGTCATCCGACCAAAATAAAGATAAAATTGTGATATCACCTCCATATACGGCAGAGCGTAGAAGTGAGGTCATCACTCGTTTCTTGGTTTTATTCTCTATACAAACAAGGTGATGTTTGTTTGATTATTCCTATTTCATTTTAATATCTGCATCCCACTGTGCCACCTCTTATAGGTATTGTTTATTCTAACACCCATTCAAAATTATGAAACGGTGAAAATCGTGAGGGTGGTGTGTGTTTTGATTTGGCGTTAATTTAGGTTGTCGTTTTTTACGTATTATTAAATTATAAATATGAATCATATTATAATTAATCAAAGATTAATACGGTCTGTGATTTATACATAATAAAAAAGTGGATTACTCTTTTAGATATTGTGGAATTAACTAATTTATAATTATGAATGAGTAAAGCCTAAAGCCTGATTTATATGCAGCATAAAGCATAAATTTATAAATTTTTGTTGCCCTGAGGTTTTGGCGTTCAAGCGTTCGGGCTCCTCAGATATTTGATATTTATTAGACAGTTTATCAGCTAACCTGTAAAATGACTGCATACCTAATTTCGTATGGGGTTTTTTTACACGTACCTATATCAGAAACAACCCTCTGCTATATCAGAGGGTTGTCTCTGCCTATATGGTGATTATGCAGAATGCAAGTAAAGTAACTCCAAGACGTAATTACAAAATGAGCCCATTTCTCTGTAATCAGCAGATGTCGTTATGGTATAGTATTGCATAACTGTCGTGTGGACCCACCAATGACTTCAGAAATCTATTCTGAAGTCATTGGGACCCACAATAATTAATTACCGTAAACGTAAACCCATAATGAATAAATCATATCAATTCTTTTATAAGCATGCGCAAGTTTATTGAATCCGCAACCACAGAATAACGGTTATTCTGTGCCGCAACCCCAAAGATTATATACACTATATTATAATCTTTGGCAACCCGAAGTATAATGAAGATTCGGAGTTTGCGGAGTTTTAGCCACATCTGGTGCGTGCCACATACCACAAAATCAAAGTTTACTAATGTAAACTTTATCTGTTCCGAGTAACAAATAATAAACTTTGACAGAACATCGTTTTACCTATAGAAAGATTTCTTTCCATAGGTAACCATAGACAAATACAATTATCTACGGTTTTACCCGAATCACAGTGTTTTACGCAGCGACGTGTATTAGGTCGCTGGTTTTACGGCACTAGTGACAAGTTTGATTCAAACTTATGCAACACGATATACAGTATTGTATAAAGTGGTGCTAGTATTGTCTATTAATTATATGAAAACATAAATAGTACTGGATATTTAGTGTTGTCACATAGTAGATTTAATAATAACATACCACAAATTTAATATTTTCTGTTGTTGACCGTTTGATTAGTAAAATACAGAAGTTTTCGAGTGTGACCATCGAGTCATTAATTTGATCTGTAAATTTTTTGTCACGCTCAAATGGTTCTTAACTCTGCATACATACAATTACATCATTATATTTAAGTACTTAAGTACAAATTTGTTTGGGTTATTAGATCCAATGTATTTAAAACACTATTGTATTAACTTGCCGACGTTTCGGTATAATTTATTACCATCCTCAGGGCACTGTAAGATATAAATAAGTTGATTGTAAGTTATTCTATACCCATATGGGTGATAAATTCTAATCCAAACTAATAGTGAAGAAATAATATTGAACAGTTAATTAATTATTCTATAACAGATTGTAGAAAACATGTACTTATTTTAGGCACTTCAATTATTATTTAGAATTAGTTATAGGTTAGTGATATATAAAAATTATAAACAAATACTCACATTAAAATTTAGTGTTTCTCGTGTATAAAAAACATAATGGCAGGAACATACTTGGTAACTATAATATTGCGTTTATTGAAAAAATACTCGGTATACTGGCGCATACAGAAATGAAAAATTTTTTTTTCTGTATGCGCCCAGTATACTGAGTATTTTTTCAATAAACGCAATATTATAGTTACCAAGTATGTTCCTGCCATTATGTTTTTTATACACGAGAAACACTAAATTTTAATGTGAGTATTTGTTTATAATTTTTATATATCACTAACCTATAACTAATTCTAAATAATAATTGAAGTGCCTAAAATAAGTACATGTTTTCTACATCTGTTATAGAATAATTAATTAACTGTTCAATATTATTTCCTCACTATTAGTTTGGATTAGAATTTATCACCCATATGGGTATAGAATAACTTACAATCAACTTATTTATATCTTACAGTGACCTGAGGATGGTAATAAATTATACCGAAACGTCGGCAAGTTAATACAATAGTGTTTTAATTACATTGGACCTAATAACCCAAAAAAATTTGTACTTAAGTATTTAAATTGTGGTCTGGAAATTATTATTATATTATTTTTAAGGTATCTGGACTTACATTCACAATTCAGACTAATATAATTATGTTTTATTCTAAACGAGAAAAATATGGAGTGTTTTTTTTTCAACTCTAATTCCACGCAGCCATCCCATATATTTTTGAACCTTTTAGAGTAGACAATTTTTTTATTATTATTTACATTACCATATTTAGCTAATTCCACTCCAATGCATTTGGAATATTAGTCAAGCTTCCTAGCTTTAGATAGGTATGATTCTATTCAGATTTTTTGAAAAACTCTTGCATGTTTATCAGTTAACACGGCACTTTATAATAAATTTTATAAATATTTTATTAGCTGAATAGGAACAGAGTAAACTTTTATTAATTTAACAGTTCAAAAAATTTCAGATAGAGTATCTACAAGATTTCTGTATGTAATTAATGACTCATGTATTTCAGTTAAAACAGATTAATATTAATAATTTAATACATACAGAGATTTATGTTAAAAAAGTTTCATTATTGCATAATATATAGTCACCACATTGGAAACAATTTTACATCAAAGGCATAAAATATGTTTACAAACTGCTGTTTGGGAGAAAAGTGCAGACTTTTGTTTTCCTCAGAAGGTATCAAAAAGATTAATAGGTCATGCGTTGATGTCACATATTTTGAGACTGAAAGAAAACATACATTGTGATCTGCTAACAAAACTTATTATTTTAAGTATATTTTGCAGTTTTAAAATCTAATACTGTTTATTATCATCTAAAACAATTCTTATTGTTTTATTTCATTAATTTTGTGTGCTTGAGATAGATTCGAATTTGCATTTTACGAAATTGTCTCGTGATGTACAGGTAATACATGGAAAGTTCTTTTGGTTTAGATGCTTTTATACTTTGAAAAAGATTTCTCTACAAATATTGATGTATTTTCAAATATTACACATGGGAATATTGTCAATTATTTAGTTTTTGAACGTAGTGCTAAGTCTCAGGCATTCAAAAATCTGTTTGTGGTTGGGGGAAGGAAGCCCGTTCTAAAGAATTTTGCATAAGAAAAGCTTGTTGCAAAGGTAAGAATAAGATCAATTATCATTCTCAGTATCAGAGATTTCTTACTGTTACACTGTAATTTATTATAATAAATTGGTTACCTATATTTCCATTTTTAAATTGTATAATGCTCACAAAGATGTAAATATTTTAAGTTCCCCATTTTGTCTTTGTATTAATACAAGTCCACAAAAACACAGATATTATGAAAAATAACAAATATGACTTTGTGGAAAAAATGTTTATAAATAACCATAAAACCGGAACAGATATTGCTTTGTTTCGTCTTGGCCTGAGAACTGTGAAGTCGCACTTACGCAACCTATAGCCATTACAAAATGCTGATTAAAAATGTACAAACTGGATTAAAAAAGTTTAAACACTTTACTTTTTTTCTACTTAATTTACAAATAAACAATAAATTTTATATAAGACAGTTCACTTGGCCATTGCTTCTAGTTCTTGCATTTCTCTGTCTGACGCCAATTTCTTTTCTGCAGCAAGTTTCGTAGCCCGTTCTGCTTGATGTATGGCATCAATCTCTCTAAAAGCGGCCTCTTTTTTTGGATAATCTGTTTTGGTGAAATGCACCATAAAGAACACCTAGGCCAAGGAAACTCCATCTTCCAAACTGTAAGAATTAAGAGTACGTTTATGTTGATTATGTAACGATATGAAAATCTTGACTTTATATTATATTGAAGGACTCATCAAATTTACCTTAATTAATGGGGAAACACGGACTGGAGCTTGAAGATCTGCCATTTTTTAATGCAATTGATTTAAAAAGATGGAAAATTACACCACTAGAAATTTGGAGTCTATGAAATGTCAAAGCACAGAACAGATAAAATGTCAAAGTAGTCAGTGTCAATCTCTTCAAGTCAAGCCAGCAACTTAATAAAATTCACTACACTACACATTTTAAAATAACACTGTGTGGCAATATTCACAAACGCTTATATACAAGAATTGAGAGAAGTTTCGAGTTCCTTTCTAAAACCATGGAATGTAGAAATATGCATGATCGTAAATGCTTGACTATATCCTGGATCACAATAGATCTGTTCGTCGGTGGCCAATATTTACTCTAAATTAGGGATGGCTACCCAATACTGGAACTGATCAGTTGAAACAGGTATTGTGGCCGGGATCAGTGGAACTGACCCACACGCATATCAGAACGAGTACGCGTATGAGTCCAAGCTCACCGAGCGGCATTGAAACCGAATAACTGATACGACTTCGGACTATTTAGAGTTACAGTACGGGTCTATAGAATATTAAAAACTAGACAACTAGTACTAGTACAAAGTATGAATAATAACTAAAATGCGAACTCGGCGTTTGAGATCTGCAACAACTTTACGAACGGAGTTCTTCTGGACTAGATATGATTTATATTATTCCTCATAATTACCCCTGAGTAGTCCGGACTCGGACTAGGAATTGGAACTGATCTTTAGACTAGATATTTCGCTGGACTGGATCAGTTTGGAACTGATCCATAAAAATTTGTGGATCAGCCATCTCTACTCTAAATAAGACATTTATACCCGATTTTTGTTCGCTAGTGGACAACAACGTCATCATATATTACTCGGAACTAAACATTTTTACGCTTGCTCCAGACAAGGAGTAAATATAAAGGAAGAAAGCTGTTCGCTAATTGCATTTCCAGCGAGATCAAAGTTGAACAATCTTGCTTAATGACATCATGCTTAGAGCAAAAATCTCACCTTATAGTAACATCGGCGAACACACCTAATATGTCGTCTTATTTTTCGTCGTTTAGTTGATTTTTTTATCGAGTTCGTTTCAGCAGACAATTCAGAATGATCCGAATTTGAATGTCTATTGGTAAAGTTCACTTAAGGTTTTTTGGGAAACCAGTATTCTGAACCGTTTCGGATTGTTTGTTGGAGCAGACATATTTGAAAATGCATTGGGAAGATACTGAATCTGGGTAACTTTAATCAAATCAATACGATATACTAAAAGCAACCTCTCAATAATAAGCAAATTTAAGAGAATTGGTAATATCTAGCAATAACTAATAGTAGTCATGTTAAAGAACTTTTAAGACGCTATCCGGTTTTATTGCGATTTAATAGGAATAACAATCTTTTTTCGAGGGAAATAAATTGTTTTTCTTAAATTTCATGCATAAAATTAGTAAGAGAAACATTCATTGAACACTAATCTGATAAATTGAAAACGAAAGTAATTCATACATGTCAGACCACTACATATATAACTTTTAACTTCATGATAATATACATTGAGAGTATTGAGAGAAGCTCATAGACTCCAATAATTCTTGAATTTATTAACTTCAAAATATGAAAAGTATGTTTGTAACTGCTTTCAAGTTAATTACTTTTGAAGGTAATGTGAATATCTATCCTGTAATAGTTAAATACATGTAAAAGTAATTTTTAGTGTTTCATTAATATTGAACTTAGGGGCTATAAAAGAAACACGAAGTTAATTATACACGGCTTATTATAATGCATATCACAAAACAGCTGTGCATATGGTTATTGGAGATATGTAAAAGTTAGGTATAACCAAAAATATTGTTGCCACTTTCACCCATTGGGAGCTAAAATCACCACGGCGCATATAGCGCTATGATCAGAAAAGTAAAAATCAGCTGATTCTTGGGTTTGTTTACACTCGTTTATTTGCTTCTGTGAGGGGAATATAGGCATGTGACGATATGTCTAAATACTATTGGTAGAAATTACTGTCGCCAGCGACAGTTGTTATTATCTGAAGACAGAATACGGTAAAAATAGCCGCAGGGCATGCGTAGTTACATGACATGCCAAAGTGTATTAAATCCTTTTGGAATCGTTTATCAGCAAGGAACTCATTAGACGATAGAGAAGATGCTCGCCTAGCACGCGCTAGGTCCAGGCTTCGAATCACAAACTTATTATTTTTTTTTTAAAATAAGAATTTTTTAGTTCGTTAGTAAGATTTTCCTTGCCTTTATTATAGTTTCTTTATTTTCCTTGCCCTTTATTATAGTTTGGTTATTTTCACGGAAAGTGCGGAAACGGCGGCCATGACACTGTGAGCGGCACATGCGCACTTTATGGAATTCAGTGCTGTTTTCACCGTATCGTCACAGAGGTTACTCTGTGGTATCGTTCTGAAGACTGCTTTACAAACACGCTAATGTTTCGATGGAGTAAAGTTATCCCTGCGAATCGCTACCAATCACTGTTTTAGGAGACTTTTGTGTCTCGGAAATATATGTCCACCTTCTGTTTCCGAACAAAATGTAACTGCACAATACTAAAGTATAATTAACAAGTTTTTTATTTACTGGTGTACGAAATAATTATAATAACTTGTACCGCGCCAAACAATAACCTTTGACAGCTATCTTACTCGCCAGTGGCGCCAACAGGTGAACTTAAAAACGGTAGCCCTCATTGCAACATTCACTCTTTTCCTTATTTCACTTATTCGATAACTGTTAAACAGCCAGAATCCGGTATTAAATTGTACTGACAATACGTAGTATTTTAAAAATATCTGTCAAAAACTACTAAGTATAGTCAGTAGGGTTCAAATTGTTCAAAGTTTTATACTGTTGCCCAAACATATCTGACAGTTTTGTACTCAAAACCTTTGTAATACCTGTAAACAGGCGTTTTATATGAATAACCTTGCCGCATTTTTTAATGTTGCCATAACAACGGAATCAAAAGTTCCATATACTTGACATGACATTGGCTAATGATTCACATCTGAAACGCATGCTCATAGTATACAAAGGCCAGACGAAATGATGAAGTCGTGAATATTCATTCGGGTACTTATTCGACATATTTATAAAGACCTGGGTTTGTGCAACACATTTTTTAGACATCTGAGAAGAATGTGATTATTTTCAGTGAAAATTGAAACTTAAATTAGTGTTACAATACGATGGCGTACCTACTGACAGTCGTGTCTATTGTTGGTTCTATACTTTTAACCCCTTTTTTGATGCTTTTGTTGTGCATAATTTTTTTTGGCATCTATTGGAAAGTCGTTAGGAGTGAGAAGATTGTACGTGAAAATTTTACTGATGATTTTTGAGGTGAGTTTTTGTTTTTCACTTTTATATTCCTGTGTTTTTGTTGACTTTCCCTAGTAGTACCTAGTCAGTAGTTTGAAAATAGAAAAAGGTACGTTGTTAACTCTGTTATCTACACATATTTTGCACTATATCAAAAAATTAAAAGTTCTAAGTAGAAACCTACGTATACTCTCCTTCATAGAGAAAGGTTTACACTCCAGAACTCAAGGTAAACCGAAACCTAATCTGAGGCAATCTAAATCGTACGGGGTGTACTTAAAAACACTTGCGGACAAAAAAATATTTTTCTGTGTACCTGAATAGCATATCCCACTGGATTGAAGCCTTCTGATTACAGAAATGACAAGCAAGAAGTCATAACACGTAACGTTTTCTTGTTACATTATTATAACATTATGGGCAGGAATAACATTATTGTCAGTTTTATTAATTTATTTATTTCTATATATTAATGATGTATATGACATATATTAGGCTGACAGATATATATCTAAAAAGAAGAAAAAGATAGAGAATAATTTTTTAAAAACATGCTCAGTTCATTTTTTTCTTTTTATGGGGGGTCAAATCATCTCACTTTAAGAACCAACAGTAATCACCCATCATCTGGATCCCATCGTCCTTGATAATGAATTTTCACCCAAATTTTTAGGAAAAAAAAATTTAAATCAAAATGCAGAAAGTGAATTTTTAAAGTTAACAGCAACCAAGCGTTTGGTACGAATCTAAAAGTTTGCTTACTAGTTGCTTGTAGTTCTCATCCTTTTTGTCCCCTAAAAATACCCTGACTACACTTACAAATGAATTCCAAGCTCTGAGTTCCTGTCTGTTGAGCCTGTTGAGCAATTTTCTTATTTGAGGACCAATAAAAATGTCTTTCTTAAGTTTGGCATACTGTTGTAAATTTGACCAGTGTTTAGGTCAATTGACCACTATTTTTGATCAGTCATTGACCCGGCCAAAAATGGTTTTTTAAATTCTCTCGTAAATTCTACTGAATTTGAATCGTTCACTTCAAGACAAACATTTTGACACCAAATACATAGGTGTTAAATAAATCCTGCATAAAGTTAATGGTATTTAAAAAATAAAATTAAAAAATAAATTATAATCAACATTTTTATTTTAGATTGAAAGAAATGAAAAATATACCTATGAAAGTAAAATTTTAGCCATTTCTTTATTTAACAAATACACTAGTTTACTAGTAGTCAATATGCTCTATGCAGTATTCATTAGTAACAAATGAGATCACAAAATTAAAAATCACCGAATCAAACTCTAAACCTACCCAACATAAAATAAAAAAACCGCTGCCAATTACTTGGGGATCAGAACTTCCTCACCGTAGTAAAACTCGATGTGTGGTGGAGGTTATAATAAAAGTAATTTTGACGTTTCAAAAAAAGTCACATTTTTTGACGTTTCAAAAAAAAGTCACATTTTAACGTTTCAAAAACGTCACATTTTTTGACGTTTCAAAAAAAGTCACATTGGTGAAATGTCACTAATATTTTCTTTAGACATTGGGACCGATTTTGCTCATCAACGAACTCAATCTCTTCCTTGACCTCTAGAATGTGTGTACAAAATTTGAAAGCTTTATCTCAAAAAGTGTAGCTGCTATTGTGAACCAGACATAGAAATTTTGTGTATCGTCATAATTCGTCGAGATTCTTCCAGAAATGCAATAAAAATTTTCAAAATTTTTTTCACGAATACATAACAACTTCCTCACTGTGAGGGGTGAGGAAGTAATATGTGTAATTATTTTAGACCAACAAAGAAAAGTTTTTTTAGGTAAAAGGTACACTTTAGAAAACTAGTTTTAAATTTATTATTATGTTCAGGGCAATTAAAAATTAATTTTTAATGCACTGCATAAAAATACATGAAATAGAAAATATAAATACGAATTTTGCATGTGAGCTCAAAAATGGTTGCTAGATATTTATTGCAGATGTATTATTTTTGTTTCAATTCTCTAACCTTCATGTATATCCTTCATGCATCTATTTTCAAAGTAATAATTAACAAATAATATTTTACTCGATATTTTACCGTGATAAAATTTTTTAATGTAGATGTGGCTAGTTTATGATTTAAATGTATTGAATTGTCACCGCGGTTTTCACTTTAACACTGAATATTTTAAAATTGACGGGACAGAAAACAAATTAAAAAAGGTATCACAGGTAAAACAAAGGCTCAATCAATACATTTCAATCCTATAGAGTTGTATCTCCTAGTGAGGACTGCTTATTTATTTTATTATTTTAAGCACTTTAATTCACTAAAAAAAAAGGAATATATTTTTATATTTATTATCTATCAATCGGTTCTTTTTTTCAATGATTGTTAGGTCAACATGTGCGTGATTTTTATAGCATGCGTTTTACACGTTTTCACATGCTACTACAAATTTGTGTTTATTTTAAGTTTATGAATGTTTATTTATAATGCTGATAAGTTCAAAACCCTTGTTTGACTTGATAAACAGTTTATGTAATGTAGGTAATTAACTGAATTTATCCAATACGAGATGCAATATAAATGACCTGATTACACACATCATCACTATAAAGACTAAGGGGCTTATATCTAAAATAATTTGTTTTGGGATAAACTTGTGAAGGACAATTCTTTTGTGTGTACTAGCCTATGACATATAGGTGCATCCTCGGGTGTATCTTTCGGTTGGGTCTACAAGAGATATTTTTGGCATAACTCAGATCAGTTATCAGATCACCTTATAATATAATACTCTTATATTTTGAAATGCATTATTTCAAAGTTTTGGTATTTTGAGATACACCCCTTCGTCTTTACACAGACGACATTTTATGTCTAAAACTTTTCGAATCTAATTTTTGGTTATTAAGTGCTCATCGAGGGACTTGAGGTAGAGGTATATAATTAGCATCGGTATTATGTTACGCTTACCTTATATACAACATTAGTTATGACAAAGTTACATATCTTCTTGACAAACTGACAAGCTCGAATGCAAACTAAATTTAATTAGCTTATTTTAATAATAGTAATATTCATAATAATATATTGCAATACAAATCTCAAAAACCATTGCCAATTACTTGAGGATCAGAACTTCCTCACCGTAATAAAATTCGACGTGTGGTGGAGTTTATAATAAAAGTAATTTTTTTCAAGAAAGTCGCATTTTTTGACGTTTCAAAAAAAGTCACATTTTGACGTTTCAAGGTACAGCTTTTTTAGTATTTTTCTGATTTTTTATATTTGTCTACTACTTGCTGCTTTTAGTTTAAACGAAAAATGGCTTTTTTTTTTGGAAAACTGTATTTAAACTTAAAAATTGTGTTTAAAAATGTTTTTGTTTATCTAATTTTATTGATAATCCAAAAAAATTTGATTTATATCCGAATTTGGTGATTTAATCTTTTGCGTTATTACGATTACCGTGCATCTGTTACAACCCCAGCACAGGTACATGTATAACACCGGAACTGGTCAAGACTTGTACGACGTTAAACCTCAGTGTTCTACATAGTAACGCTTTTCTCTAGTTGTGAAGAAAATAAATCTGGTTGCGATTGACACAATTTAACCAAACTATTCTGAATTAAATACCGCCCGAGTTACTACTGAATCACTATATATATTTTTTAATACCTACTGAGTCAATGAAATTTCAATTTACGTTAACCTAGTTCATGGGGTTCTTCTATACCTAACATTTTTCACTTTGAATTGATGCATAGCATATTCCATGTCATATTCCGCCCATACCTAATTCATTTTTTCCTAAATTAATAATAGTTTTGTAAATTAACCTTCAGTGTCAGTTGTGCATGGTATCCGTATGGTAATAAATAATCAATCAGTGCTTGCGAGTTGTGTTGGCAATCATTTTGATTCTATAATAAAACACGTGTTATAAAAGTAAATAAGCAACTAGTTATTCAAAAGTTATTTATAAATTCTGCTTGGGGACTACATGTTAGTAAATCCTCTTTGTTTTGATGATATCCTGCCAATCATGTCAATTAGCAAAATTTCCCCATCATCTTTCTCAGCTGCGGCGCAAAAGATAAACAGTTGATAAAAACGTACCTATGCCCCAAACAGTTTGATTATATTTTATGTTTGTTTTAAATATTTTTATTATGATTTGGGTAGATACTTCTGTATTTTCATTTGTTACTCATACTGAAAAAACAAATAAGCTCGCTCATTTGCTATTTTACTGTAAAATATCACAATAAGACAAGAATTATTTAACATAAAAAAATAATAGTTTCAGATGTCTGTAGCTCGAAACTTATGAAACTTAGACCCTAAATAGTTAGGTCTTTGAAATCAGCTTTCCATAGAGATTTTAAAAGTGAAAAAATATTGTTACGTGTTTGCTATCCACACAAACACCTCTACTCGTAGATTCGTTGATTGAAAGTCCAGGTAACACTTACTCACTACTTTATTTACTAATTAACAATTAATAACAATAGATTAATTAATGTCTTAACTATAATCACAACTGAACACTTATAAGTCTCTTTCTTATTTCTTCTTTACTCGTTCACGTTCGACTTAAGATTAAGATTCGGCGCGCCAATATCCATTTGGCATGATGACGGTCTCGGATGCTAGGGCCAGGCAGGACTATTGCCTTTTTACCCTAGTCATCGCTGTAGACCTGGACCGGCCTCGTGCAGGGCGGGTTAACTTACTTTACGAACGGCCCCACTCACAAATGTGAGCGGTGCCGAAGATTTCGGTCAACCTCCCTGGGTCCTGGCTGATGAACCCTGCTGGCTAGGGCCTCTTCTGGCGCTCTTCTGTCTACGTCTTCTTTCTTCGCCAGCTTGTCACCCCCGGGGGTAGTCATCTGTCTGTCAGGGACTGTGTGGATATTCTGTGACTTGGGATTGACTGCCAGTACACAAAGTGGCAATTGACACATTGTCATCTGGATCATCGGACAAGGTGAGGATGAACTGTGTAGCTCTAGGAGGTGAAGGCCTAAGTGCTTTAAGATTCGGCCCACCGTGTGTCTTATTTATACATCCGTTCACACAATCTAGGGAATTCCAGAATATTCCCGGCCGTTCGTGTACAATTCCAGCCTAATCTAACCAGTCTGCACAGTCCAGTGGCGTAACAATATATAGGGTGTTCCATTAAAAAAAGTAGATATCGTCATAACCGAAACAGCGATGACGTCATAGGTAAAAATCAAATCAAAAGATGCTCAATTCAAAATAAAAATCGACCTGTTCGAGGCTTTTTCCAAAATATTTTCGTATTCAGAAATAATGAATTTATTCCATACTTTATGTACACACTGTATAATAGTAATATAATAGTGCTTTTTACATAATCGTATAAATCCTTCACCACAAAAATGTGTATTAAAATATTTACAAGGATGACATGGTTGGAGGAAAAAATATGTTAAATAACGACTATTTAATGCGTTATTACCATATCCATATCTACATATAAAATACACGCACACAAAACAATGATTGGCATTAAATATGTCTTTTCCTGTTTGTTAAACCATTCAGTATCACTTTAATAGGTATGTAAGTAGATTTTAAATATTATTATGCCTTTAATTTCTAGGTCTTAGTTTATAGAACACGAAAGTTTCAATAGGTAATTTAAATAATTTTTCCAAATAACTTAAAACCCAGAAAAACTATTTTGTTAAAATTTATATGGTGGATTAATTGATAATAAACTGATTTTATTTTTGGTAAAGCAACAAATTTTATTTTGCTTGCAAAAAGTTACCTAATCCGCTTAAATAGAATGTTAATGTGCCGGGAGGCCATTAGAAAAGTTTTGTTAATGCTACTCGCCACTGGAAAATTGTAATAGAATGCCTTTGTTGATTTAGAATTATTAGGAAAGTGAACTGAAACTTCGGAAGTACTTAGTCTGAAAGTTCATATGGGAGATGTGGATTCTAGTAATAGTATAATAAGACTATTCTGCTAAAATTCTCTCAAAACTTTTTTTCATTACTGGGACTACAACGAAATTATTGCAGTGCCTAAATGCCTCAAAGTTCGGTTCTTGGGCCGTTAATCTAAAATGTTTACTTGCATACTATATCCTAAAGTGGATGGATTGAAACCCCTGATGTGAAGCTTACATTAACGTGGTTTTCCACAAATCACCAAAACACCATATACTGCACTCCACGCATATTTCGCTAACCAAGTTGGCATCATCTGGAGACAATTAAAACCATTTTAATTATCTCCAGATGATGCCAACTTGGTTGGCGAAACTCGCGTCGAGTGCAATATATGGTGTTTTGTGGAAAACAACGTCAGTGTTTGCATGCTATAATATCTGGATTAACTGTATATTTTTACTATACGCTCATGATGGAATTATTTAAAAAATGCCTTTACGTATGGTTTGATGAACAAAACACGAGACAAAACATAAACAACTGCAATACAAATATTTTCAGGAGGAAACAATCCTTTGGTGATTATTAAGGTCCGCGAGTAAATCGTACATGACGTAACAATCAGGGGCCTATCCAGGACACTGCGCTGACATACACATGTAAAAATATGATAAATGATATTGTTTAGATTTCATGTTTTATTTTATATATTGTAATACATACTGCAATTTAAGTTACTTGTCTCTATTGTATAATGGGTTTTTGGTTAACTTCTTCAGGCGCGCCACATAAGCATAGTAGTCTGTTTTCAGTTGTTGTTCACTGTTCAGGGTGGGCAAATTTCGATGTTTGTATAGGATAGCTCGGTAACTGTAAGAGATAAAAGACACATTCTGGATCTGTTACAATTTATAACGATGTATGTAAAACTTACCCTCTTAACTAGCTTGATGAACTAGTAAGGTTATCACAAACTGGAGATGTGTAGCCATTTTGCAGCATCAGGTATGTTTCTATGGTTGTCTCCATGAGTGATGTTCGCTTTGGTGAAAATGTATTCTTATATTTTGAAAACGACCGTTCGACATCTACTAATGTAATACACGCATACGTAAAATAGTCTTTGAACGCACTTAACGGATCTGGGGCTGCACCATCACATATTTGTCTTAATTTGGTAAAACCGGTGTTTTTATTTAACACACTTGCGAACTTTTCTTTAACGCGCTTATTTGTTGGGTCACCTATAGCGTGTAGCAGTAGATTTACTTCTTCCACTATTTGCAGTGACTCCGCTAACGACAACGCACTGTTTTCTAATTTTTTTATGCTTTCGTGTACTGGTTTATAGTTCTTCGCAATATTTTTTTAAAGCTGTTTCAATGGAAATATCTTCGAATTTTGTCTGGCTTTCCTTAATAGCTGCAGCCTCATCTGAATTGAATTGTAGTGTTACAACTTTTATTTGTTGGTTGGAAATATTCAGCATAATAAAAAGCTGCCTGCAACCATGTTCCCCAACGTGTAAGAATCGTCTGTGGTGGTTCAGAAATACTGGGACACTTGCTATGAAATGCACGGAGACGTTTAGGAGATTTAAGAAACACTTTTTTTGTACTTGCTATTAATGCATCCACCTCTGGAAAACCATTTCGAATAGTTTCTGCCACAAGATGTAAAGCATGCACTTTACACGAAACATGTACAGTCGTGTGCATATTGTCATTAGCAATTTTCAAACAAAATCGTATGCAATGGATTTGCAGGTTTCCGCCCACTGGCGGGGATGAGAATGTCACAGGCCTATCCGCGGTCATCCAGTCGTTTAGTGTGCAATTTTGTATTAGAGCTAACAGTCGCAAAGAAAACAAAAAATGCAAGCACCCATTGACGCGAATACCCGACATCAAATAATATTTTTGAAGGGCTCAATATATCCCAAATAGGAAGGGAATTAAACATTTCTGTAAATATTGGTATTTTTATGCTGTTATTTTATATATTCTAAATTTTAAACATGAAACATTTTAATTAAACAGATTATTACACCCAAACTCTAGATTTTATTTATTTTTTAAGATGTTGGTTCTTATTATCTTAACAAGTATTATAAGGCACATCGGGTTCACAAATGTTAAAAAGAACAGGCTTTTGATATCATTGTTTTAAATAAACTGGTGCACAATTTAAGTGGATATTGGAAAAATATACATACATATTTATTTCATACGGTAAATGACTAGATCCCAATTCATTTGCACATTACAGTATCTGATACCGTAATGTGTTGCCTAGCAACGCTATTATACTATTGTTATTAGGAAGCAATTCTTTTGCAGTTTTGACTTTTGACATTTTCACTTAAAAATAAAATAAATAAGATATTTAAATACATAGGTATAGCAATTATTTAATACATTAAACGTTAATTTTTACACTAACTACAACAATCGTATTCAAAATTTATGACAAAAGTAACTGTCATAATTCAAAGAAACACATAAGAATGAAGTCAAAGCCAACTATAAAAATGCAACCCGACAAGTATTTTAGTGAAGAAAATCATCCACCGCTATAGAGCGTTTTTTACTGTAAAATTATTTTTCTACCAACTTTAGTAAATGAAGAATGTTAGATAACTATAGATTACGTTTCTACTTACAAAATTTTTAATATTTTGCTTAACTAAAGTTAGTAATTTTTATTTTATTTGGACCTATATTGATCAATATTAACACAGTTGTGAATTAAACACTTTGGTCCTTACCTCTACTTATAAAACATACTTTTCTACCAACTTTAGTAAATGAACAATGTTATACAACTATATAGATTAGGCTCCTATTTACAAAATTTTTAATATTTTGCTTAACCAAAGTTAGTAATTTTTATTTTATTTGGACCTATATTGGATTAATATGAACCCAACGAGTCAATAATTATAGTTTTTTATTCATTTTAAAAAGAATTATAAAGACTGTATGAAATAAAATATTATTCGATACACGTCCGTTAAGGTGTTGTTACAGTTTCGTACCGGACTTGTAACGAAAATTACTATTTTGAAACGAGATGGTTATAGGTATTTCAAAATCTTATGAACCGTGAAATACGCAAAAAGTAGAGTTTATTTTGCGTTATAAGTAGTATACAGGGTGATTAGCGACCCTGACATCATAGGTTGATAAAACCTAGGCAGACAATATTCCACAAATTTCAATACCCTTTATTTAACAATTAGTAAATTACTTCCTCACCCCTCAAAATGAGGAAGGTATGTATTCGTTTTCAAATTTTTTTAAAATGTTTATTGCATTTCTGGACGAATCTCGCCGAATTATGACGATACACAAAATTTCAGAAAGAAAAAAAATTTTCTGTCTGTGCGTGTGTGTATCGCGATAGCAGCTACAGTTTTTGAGATAAAGCTTTCAAATTTGGTACACACATTCTAGAGGCCAAAGAAAAGATTGAGTTCGTTGATGAGCAAAATCGGTCAACTGGATCTGGGTCTACCGGAGCCCAACATTTCTACTTCTAACTTTACAGAAAAATTTATTCGTGATGAAAGATAATAAATCAGATCTGTTATACAAAATCCATCATAATATTGTGTCCAAATGTTTAAATAAAGCTGTAAATTGAAATTTTAACATTTACGTCATAGGCATTTAGTCTATGTTTACGATAAACAATTTTTGGTATTATTGATAATAAACGGGTCATTGAATTTTGTCATAACATGTGAAGGCTTGAATTCAATGGCATTGGTTAAAAATGTTTCTTTAATACAGAAAAAAATATTGCACACCAGGCATTATACATATTAATTCCGTTAAGACATAAATAATTTTATTACACATTTTTCGGAAATAGAGTATTGAACTCTTAAAAAATTATTACATTCTTCTTTTTTAGAGATCGACCGTCAGTCGTTGGCTGAGGAATCATGCAAACGAAAATCGTTTATTGTCTCTTCCTAGTACGGGCCGTCCACGGCTTATTTATGCGGCTTAAAGTCAGCAAATGGTAAATTCTTACCTTCAAAATGGTTTTGAATCCACACGGATTTTTGCCAATCAATTCGAGGTATCAACATGCACAATAAGAAGGGCGCTGCATAGGGAGGGGTTGCACAATCGGCGACCAGAACATAAGATCTTCCTGACAGAAGAAAATAGGCGAGCTAGGTTGGCATTTGCCCGGGAATATTTAAATTTCGACTGGAGGAACACAATATTTTCCGATGAAAAATGCTTCCAGTCGAACCAGCATGGTAGGGTATCCCTTTGGAGGGTAACCGGTACTCGATATGATGAAAACCACGTCATACCGAACACAGTGTCCGGTCGCATAACGGTAAATTTATGGGGTTGGATGAGTGATGGTGGTCCAGGCGAGCTTATACTTATTCCGAGGCGGGCCAATTCACACAATTACCTTGAGGTGCTAAATGACGTTATGTTGCCCTCTGTGCGCACCGTTTATCCGGTAGATGAACTCCCTATAATAAATTTTGTCGATGACAATTGCCCTATACATCGTACGCACATTGTGAGTAACTGGTTTGTTGAGCACGCAGAACACGTGAATCGTATTCTATGGCCTGCCAGGTCCCCGGACTTAAACCCCATAGAAAATTAATGGGGTTTAATGGTCCAGATGTGGGACCATAGAAATGAACGAACAACTGAGGCGTTACACCAACATTGCTTGGGGAGGATATGAGGAGAAGAAACTTTTTGCGGGAATATTGTAGCCTCCATGAATGAGCGTTTGCAAGCTGTGATAGACGCGAACGGAGGATATACACGATATTAAGATTAATGTTAATATCGTGTATATCCGCCGTTTGCTGATTGTTCGTTAAATATGTATTTTCTTTTATATCTCAAAATGGTCGAAGTACCAATTTTATTGTTATTTTCTAGTCTTTATACAGGGTGGGGCACGTAAAACTCCTCCTCCTTTATTTTAATTATTTGTGACATTTTAAAAATCTTGGTACACCCCTTTTCCTTTTTATTTGTGGAAGGAAAATTTTAAAGTTTGGTGTAATAAACATACTTGGAAAAGGTCATTTTTTGACTAAAATAATATTTCCGGCCACTACCGGTTTTACCGAAAAAGACTAAAATTTGGTTGTTTTCATGAACACTTCTTATTTATTTTATTTTCGTTACCTAGAGACGATTCTGAGTACTTTAAAACTAGACAATTGCATATTTGGCTATGATTTTTTTGGAAATAAATTTGAAATTTTCATTTAGAGTGCCCTAGCTCAAACTTCCCTAATAATGCATAAATAAATAAATAATAATTTCTTATTTCACGTTATTACACCTTGTAATTATTTATTTTTCAAATAAAACGTTAGCTGTACAACCCCTTACCACAAAATCATGTTTACATTATTTCAAGTTGACTGATGGCTTAATAGTTTTAATAAAGTAATAATATAATTGTCAGGAATGTTTCAGCATTTTTTTTAGGAGAAAGCACTCTAAAATAGAATGTAAAATTAATTTCCCAAAAAAAAATCATTGCCAACTGTGCAATTATGTAGCATCAGAGTACTCAGAATCATTTGTATATTACAAAAATAATATAGAAAGTAATTCATGAAAATAACTAAATTTTAATAAATTCCGGTGAAACAGGAAGTGGCCGGAAATATTATTTTATGTCAAAAAAATGGGCCTCTACAAATATTAACTAAGCCAACTTTAAAATTTTTACTTAAACAAATAAGGAAGAAATAAAGGGGTGTACCAAGATCTTGTGATATACAGGGTTGGTCAACAACAAGTATGTTATCCCTTATGGAAAACCCTGTATATCTGTACACATTTTGCAGTTTTAATCATCTCCCGGTGATGTCAACTTAGTTGGCGAAACGCGCGCCGAGTGTGAGTCCACTGTTTTGGTGTGTGCGGAAAACTAATCCGGCGAGTTGTATTGAGAAGTAGGTTTTGAAACATAAAAGTTGTAAAAACTCATCTACAATTTCGACATAAATGTCAAGATATTTGCTGTTTTTGATTGTATTGTAACAGGTGTTTTTTAAAAAGAGGCATTTACTTTGAAGTGAGAAGTAGATATTTGAACTTTGATTGTTAATAACTTTGAACTTTGTCATTATCAATTTTTGAAGCCCAAAATGTTTAAGAGATATATAAATCGATATCCTCTTTCAAAATGTGTAAAAATATACAGAGTGTTCCATAAGAGATAAAAAACTTGTTGTTGACCTACCCTGTATACAGTATGTCCACGGTTAGAGTGTATAAGAGGGAAAACTTTTTTATTTCTCATTTTACGCTGAAAATTTATTCTTCATAAAAAGTTTTGCTTATGTTAAAAATATTACTGCCATGGAGTAAGTAAACATGTCATGTACAGAGTGTTCAGAAAATTAAAAAATCTGAAAATGATGTGGAGTAAAGTACGTTCAATTTTAACATTATGAAAAACTGTTACTAAAGTTGTTTAAAATTAAAATATTTGTCAAAATTCCAATTTGTGAATAAATCTGCCTGATTCTTTTTTTTAAAAAATTTATAAGTATCAAGTGGTATCATGCGGTAAAACTTCCGGTAAAATAAAAATAATTTTCTTCTTACAAAAATTATTAAATAAGACAGTCAATTAACTGTCAACTTTTCAGTTATACAGTTTTTCTTTTCATTTTCAATCAAATAAATTTTAATTCTAAACAACTTTTCTTAGTAACAGTTTTTCATATCGTAAAAATTGAACGTAGTTTACTCTACATCATTTTTAGATTTTTTTTGAACACCCTGTATATGACATGTTAACTTACTCCATGACAATCCTATTTTAAACAAAAGCAAAACTTTTTATGAAGAATAAATTTTCCGCGTAAAATGAAAATTAAAAAAGTTTTTTCTCTTATCCACTCTAACCGTGGACATACTATAGATAGTGTACTTTTCGTAGAAAATCTGAAAATTTCGGTAAATACTGGGGCAATATTTTGAAATTTTTGAAAATGTCAAAAATAAACAAAATAAAGGGGGGGGACTTTCACGTGCCCCACTCTGCATAGTAAAATTTGTATTCTATAATGTGTTTAAACGTGCCTAAATACTACAAAACTATGGTCACGTTTGAGTTCCTTTTAGAATAAATGAGGAGCAGACTTTCTATATGCATTTTGTCCATTATTTGTAATTTTCAGAAATAAAGAAAATCTATGACAGGTTTGTGGATTAATTTATCCAGAAAGTAAATTTCGGAAAAAATGCAACAAAAATCACATAGTCATCGCACCTAGATGTAAAAAATATCTTTTTGATCATTTTCCAAATAACTCAAAAATGTGATGGGCAAATTGCATTTAATTTGTCAATTTGAATTTTTTTTGGCTGCACAAAATAATTTTACTAACTTGGTAATGGAGCTGTAAAAAACATAATAAGAAAGAAAAGTATTATTTATTTATTGTAAAAAACAGCGTATTATTACAATCGCATAATATGTGATCTTCTTCGATATCCATTATCTTTTTCAATATTATTTTGGTCATTTTAGACAACATTTTCGTCATTTCTGGGCAGACGACGACAATCAAATGATAGTCAGTCCACATTTAAAGGACAAACTGCTGCTTGTTTGTCTTTCAACGTTGGGCATGCTACACATAGAATGTCCATGACGTTTTCATCAATTACTTTACATGGGAAAAGTGCATTTTTTTGTGTCCTTTTCTACAAAAGATTGTCGCCTGCAATTGATAACTTGTCTCTCCACCTTCGCTTCGGTAGAAAACTTAAAATAATGGACAAAATGCATATAATAGAAAGTCTGCTCCTCAAATATTCTTCACTCCGTGTGAATAATTGTGTTGATTTAACTACTTTTTTAATTTTGTTAAGATCTTATTCCTTTGTTGTTCCTTTTATTGTTAAGTAATAAATAAATCTAATTTGCTGTTTATTTATTATTATTATTATTATTTTTTTTTGATAATTTTGAAGTAACAACCTAATATCATTTCCTTGGTTTGGTTTATGTCCATTTTAATAATTTTAATTTAATTACTTCGGTCAATTTCATATATTTATATAGTTCATGGGAGATAGAGGACGTGGAGCCGATTTCAAAACACCCCCATATTTGCTCCGTGATGTCCTTCGTTAATCGTTACTGATGTATAGGGAATTTTCTAAGTTGATTTTTTGATTTTGTACGGTATCATTTAACGAATTAAAAATTACACTGTTCTTTATTTTAAACAAGCAATATTAATAATTTAAAACTTAAAATTTTTTAAAAATTTTATGTAATATGAATATTTGAAATATACTAGAGGCTCATTCATTAAACAAAATTAAAAAATTCAAAATACTCAAAGTGCGGGACTGGATTTTAAAAAATAACATACTTATCTAACGGAATCTTATTTTCTTATTTAATTTTGCATTGTAATTCATTTAAAGCTCCACTTTTTATTGATCTAAATAAGGTCAGTGATTAAGAAAATAAATTTACCATTTGATGTTGCTCAATAATCAATGGTATTTAAAAAAAAATCTGTTATAATAATGCCAAAAATTTGTATTGTATTTTGTTTGTTATTGATACATAATTCTAAGGTTAACTTCGCCCTCAATAAATACATTTTATTATTGTTATTATTTATTATTTATGTAATTTTCGTATCCATAAAATATAGTGCGATTTTTGATAACTTATCAAAACCATAATTTTCCCCACTCCAATTCTGTATTTTTTTTAAAACACAGTATTTTTACGTGTACGCCGGAATACCAAAGACATTTGTGCACAATTTTTTTAATTAATTGGATAAAACTGTTAAAAAATATGACGTCTCAAAAATTTGGAAGAAATTAGGAAATCCCCTGTATATCAACGAAGGAATATTGAGGGCACATATGGGAGTGTTTTGGAATCAGCTCGACGTCCTCAATCGCCCATTACACTGTCGGTTTAAATCTGTGATAAAAAAGTCAAGTTGTTCAATTCCTGGTTCTATTTCTACTGGTAATAATTATTTCACAGTGATACCACCGACTATAAGAGAGTTTCTTTATAATAATTAAATTTAAACAAACACATATACACATTTGGGGATGGATTACCTTTAATTTCAGTATACCCTTCTAAAATTTTAAGAAACTAATTTTTATTCCGATTCATATTATAACATCTCGAATAAACAAAACCAAACAGTTTAGCAGAGACAATACTTTCAAACATTTAGATCTGTAAAGTTTTACAATTTGTATCGGCAATCGGCACGCTTTCGACTGCGGTCGGAACATAGCCATCCTAATTGGTTGAGACGCATTAAACGAAATTGAACTTTAAGGTGCTAATGACAATATGCACACGACTGTACAAACGTACAACCTTATCCTTGCAAAGAACGGCCTACCGAACGCATTAGTCACAAACATCAACACTTGACTTTTTGACAGTTCAAATTTTTCTAACGTCTCCAGCACCACCCTGGTAATTGTTTCGCTAGTACACTGACTTAGTATTTTGCTAGCTAGTAACAGTGGAACTGTCGGTTTAAGAGGATCCAGTACTCGTACTATAACATTTAAAATAGAATTTTTTTTTACGATCTGTCGTTTCATCAACAGATAACTACAGCCGTGTATTTTTTAATTCACATTTCATCTTATTTACCATGTCTACGTATACAGTTGGTAGATAGTTACATAACGTTGTGCGACTTGGTAACTTCACCTGGGCATTGTATTTATTTCAGAACTCTCGAAATGGTTGTTTATCGAGTATGTGCAGCGGAACATCACAGGCAATCAGCATTAATAGTAAATCAAACATAAATTGTGTTGTCGAGGCACGCAATTTTTTTTATTTTTATGGTGTACACTATTTACGTGAAGTCGACAATCACGCTTATCCCAGCACATCAAATCTTTTTCGCACACTTTACAAATTATTTTAGCACCATCATAGAATAAATCCGGGAATTCGCCTATGAATTTATTCACTTTGTCAGCAAATGGCCGTTTTCTACCCCTGCGTACGTCTACCATGCTTTATTATTAAATTAATATCAACAATACAGTACAACAAATAAAACAAAAACACAAAAACAATATGCAATACGCCCAAGTGACTTAACGTGAACACAACTCGAAAGCTAATAATAGACTGGACTGGAGAAAGAGTTTCGCGGTCAAGGTGAATGCCGGCGACAGTAAGTACATCTACTCTACGACCATGATACACAGAAACGATTTGCAGCTTTGATTATTACTCATATTACACTATTACACAACTCACTTCAACACGGTAATAATCTTAAAATATTTTCAAAAACACGCCAGCAAATAAACATATTAAATAATTATTATTTTTCTTATAATATTATACCAGAGACAACCCGAGACGCGCAAGTACGTGCTAAAATTTAATCCGCAGTATTGAATTGGTCGATTGTAATGGAAGGTGAAAGTAGATGGCGCAAAAAGCAGACGCCCGCGAAAATTCAAAACCCCCCTTTTATTATTTTATTGATATTATTTATAAGCTTTATTTCTGTAGCAGTTGGTGATCGTTTGTGGACCAGAAGTAGTCGATTAGTTGTTTTTAAATACTTCTATTCGCTGGAAGTTAAAAACTAACCGAGTGACTATCTCTGATGATCCACAAACGATCACCAACTGCTGCAGAAACAAAGCTATTTTAAAGTTAGAATACAAAACCAGATGTCAATTAATTTTTATGTTAAACTAATCAAAAGGTTAATTGTAACCTTGTTGAACCGCTTAACATAAGATTTAAAAGAAATATGTTTTTGTATTGGATAATTAACATAACACTCAAAACACAAGTAGGTGGGTAATTATATTTTGTACAAAATTTATTAAAATCAGAAAACTACAAAAAAAGCAAATTTAGGATATTTTGTCAATATATTTCAGAATATATCAAGAAAGCATGATAGTTATTTATGCAACAAGACCGGAAAGTGATTCTTTTCTGGGCGAGCTGACAATTTCCATTGCAAAAGCCCTAGCGAGCCCAGTAAAGTCACTTTCTGTGTGTGTTGTGTACAATGTTTTTTTCTACAACGGTTCCTGCTAGTCTCAAAAAACTTTTTTAACTTTAATAAAATACAAAATTCAACTGACACATCACACGCTTACTTTCAAAGAAGACTGGAATAATCATTTTTAATTGTTATCGGATACTTTTTGTCAACAGAAAATGACATCAGGAATCGGTAAAGACTTACAAATCCTTATGTCACTTTGCCGGGCTAGACCTGTAAATATGTGGTTTCCATTCAAAAAATTGGTCACAGTTAAATTTCTAGAAGGTTGCAGAAAAAGAATATTATTTAATGATTATACAATATAAAATTATAGGACTATATAAATATAGTAAAATAATCTTTCTTACAAACTATTTCTGTCAATACAATATTATTTAAAAATTTTAATAAGAGCCCTAAGTACTAAATATATATATAAAAATTAAGGTTCTAATTATGCAAAAGAATCTTTAGTTTTCTCTTTGTCTCACGAGCACCTTTTTTTTGTGATTCTTTTATTCGTTTTGCCTCACGAGCATCTTTTTTATTTTGCTTCTGTGCCTCATTGTGCCTCTTACACCACCAAGGAATCCCAATTCTAATAATTCCCCGGAGAATGGCTTCTAAAACAATTTCCCTATGGTCTCTGCAGATGAACCATGAGAAATCTATTTGTGCCTTCATATGGAGTGCAGCATTTTCTCCTACTCCTGCTTTACCGCCATATACTGGTAGGAATTGCTCCAAAAGAGTCACAGCATGGCCAACCAAAACAACCATTTTATCACAAGGATAAAACAGTTGATTTTTGTCATCTGTCCACTCTTTGTTCATTATAAAAAGATTATGTGCATCAGTGGGCAGAGAGCACAATGAATTTGAACAGGTGACACAGTGATTCACCTCTTTTAAAATTGCCTTCACAATAAACCCACTTACATATGCAACTGAAAGGGCAGATGTACAGCCTTGAGATACTGCAATTCTAATATCGTTGACAATCCTATCGCTGTCTGGTAGGTGTGACTGTAGTGGAGCTACTCCAAGCTCGTGCAGGTCTGGGTCAGGTAGTGTCGTCTGTCCATCATCCGTTTTTATGAATGAAATCAGATTGCTAAGAAGCTGGTGTTCATCATCTTCACAATTCGATCCAGAAAGATTTTGTTTGGTTAGCCCATTTAGAATTTGAGTTTTTAAACTTGCAACAAATTGGGCTGCTGTTGGATTATCACTACATCCACAGCCTCCTCTTATATTGCCAAACAAATTTTCGAGGGAATCCTGATTCAATGTCCTGCCTCGCAAATAAGTGATCCCCTTTTTGCTTCACATACCTCCAAATCAACTGAATAGCTTTAAGGGATACTATCCACCCATTTTGTGATGGTGGTTTGCTTGTTTTCAGTTCACCTGTTAAGAGTATAAAAACATTTTCTAATTATTTTTTTCTTAGGTGAGAGTAGTTTTTAATAAAAAATGTAAGTACTAATTTTATTTCCAAAAACACTAAACAATATTATTATAATAAAAATAATTGTTGATTTGTATTTTGTAAAAGAAAATTAATTTTATAGTATATTTGTTCAATAATTGATCCTATTTATGTTGAAAATTTATAAACTCATAAATAAGTTATATTGTGACAAAAGTGCTTCTTATTATAAAAGTTTGTAAAACGAGGTTTGCAACATACCCTTTATTGTTTTTCTTTGGAAATGCCAGGACTTCACCATGTTGGACGCACGGTTCCAATACGTTTCATGTGGTGATGTTTCGCTGATGAAACATTTCATTGGTTTGCCATCGGGGGCATTTTTCTGACTCCCATTAAAACTGTCAAACAGCTCATCAACTTGCTGTGTGAATGTTGCAGTAGCAATGGCCCGTTGTTCCAATTCACCTATGAATGAAACACATTAATTAGATTAAAGATAATGAAATCAATAAATGAGCTACTGAACTCACCTCTAGAGAGTAAGGTATAAATAAAGGATGCCATAGTTCTGCTTATCGTTTGTGCCGCGATGTTAACCTTCATGGCAAATCTCATGATAGGTGCCAAATAATGCTCCTTAATTTTTGGCAGGGCTCTAAATATTAGTGGGGTTTTTTTATCCACCTCATATGCTGCCCTGATATCTGAAAATCTAGCCTCCATGGGCATTTCCTGATTCCCAATAGTCACAGGCAATATCACATTATGCTTGCGAAATAATGAAGCTGTACATTTCAATAGATGGGGTGGGTCAAACATGGTATAAACGTTCTTTCCTTCAAAGTTGAAATAAGGACACTGTAAAGAGGCACCCATGGTTTTTAGGGCTTTCACATTAGTGCTCCCCATGTCACAAATAGTGGCTACAACATCAAGTCCCCCTATGTCCTTTGCTGCACGTAACACTTGCTTTATGCAAGATATTAAGTTTTCAGCAGAAAAACTATTATTTGAAAAATAGTACGCTACTGGCTGTTTCCAGGGCTGGGAAAGGCCCTGACACATAAATACCAAAGCCCGAAATGCCATCTGAGTGCTACTGTGGTCACCAAGGTCCTCAAAACCAATTATTCTATCAGAACTTACATCATATTGAACATTTTCCTTAATGTCCATTTCGTCAAATAGCAATAGACACAGTTTATCTTGCCCATTTGTTAAACTGTTGTTGATGTGTCTAAATAAGTGATCATTAATGCCAACATGGAATGGGACCTTTTCCAATAGTGAAATTAATGTTCTTTTTGAAGGCATCGCGACGATCTTTGACAATAGTTTGTAACACTTTGGACTCCTTTTTAGAAGTGCCAAGGCTATAACCTTTTCTTCGATAGTCCATCTCCTACCTTTTGGATCGCGTTTGGCACAGCGTAATTGGGAAATGAGGAAGTTGGTTGTAGTATTTGACATCCCCTTAAATATACTTCTGACTACTGATGAGTCATCTAAATTTGATATAGATTTGATGTCATGAGCCCTCTGCTTGCATATGACTTTCAACTTTCGTATATGGTCCTCCTTCTGACAAATCATATTCATAAGTTTAACTTTTCTTGGAGTAGAGGTTGTCCTTGAAAGATCGTCAATGCCTCTAAACACTGGTCGTTTTCGAACGGTGACATTCTGATCTGATACAGAAGTGCTGGGAATCTCCTCCAAAAATTCACTAGCTGCCTTCACTATACTAGGAAATTCCTCCGCCAACTCATAAGGTATATTCTTTGAAGTTGAGGCCTCGCTTGAAGCTAGATCTGAAGTAAAATGAGATAGATATTAGCGACCATGTTTATTGGTTCAAATCTATATTTCTTTATTTTGAATAAATTAAATAATAGTAAAAAGTCTGCTATAATTCTACCAAACTAATTAGTAACAACTATGGATTGATATCTAAAGACTCCTCACCACCAACATTTTGTAAAGCACATATTACCTGCTTGCACTTGGTATGTTGCCAACTGACATGGAAAAAGTGTGGGGACTGCATTGCGGGTCAACCTATGACTACTTAGGTCGACATAACTCTCAACAGTAAAATGACGGGAGCATATCCTATAATTTTGAAGAGTTTCTTCAGTGTAATGTACACCCATATTCTCTTGCCAAATTTTTGACCTGTAAAACATAAAAAAAATTGTGCTGTTAGAAGTGTTGTTAATTTAATGCAGGCCTTAATTTACCTTTCCAAACTTGTAGGAAAATAATGAAGTTTTGCCACATCGTCCTCCGAAGAACCACACACATAACACAATCTAATTCGTGACTCTGTGGCCATCTCAAACAAAAAATAACCTACAACCAATTTCAAAGTTTATTATGAGGAATGAAATAGGTAAAGGATACAGTTAGCACATTTTCTAAGACTGTTTATCCTTTCCGATTAATATATAGGTTAGATATAGCGGATAAAATTATTTATAATTTTATAACTTACCAGTTATATGAAATTGGTAGTCTTTAAGAAGAGAAATAGTCTTTAACACACAAATATCACAAAATACAACTAGAAATAATCAAAATCACGACAAAATAACAAACACTTATATCGTCAATTCAAGTTGACAGATAAATACCACAGAAAAAGCGCGGGATAGAACAGAAATGACAGCAGTGCAAGTGCTACCCTCTGCTTTCACCTTCCATTTTATCGGACTAGGACAGCTATATTTGACTATTCTTATATTAAATAGAGATAGCGAATAAATGTTAAAATCGGACAAAATTTTCTATCTACTTGCACGTCTCGGGTTGTCTCTGATTATACTTACAATATATCAGCACTGCTAGAATGATTCGGTAACAAAATTAAGTGCGGCTCTGAAGTATCACAAAATGTAAGTGAAACCCTGCCTCGGTCGCGTGCCAGCAAAAACAACAATCTCGTTCTCGCTTTAATGTAAGCGGTGTAAAAGGCGAAAGATGTCATGTGTTATACATTTTGCGCCCACATGTCGCATCTTGCTCCGCACGTCCCGTCACAATATAGGTTTCGCAGACTAGATATATGTGTTAATTTTATACATCATTTTTTTTCATTGAGAGTAGTTTTTTGTGTACAAATTAGATGGAAATATTGGAAATGATTCATTTGCGTACATTAATTTCCCCTAACTATTTTCTTCAACTTAGAACAAACTTATTCAAATGTTCCTCTGAAAAAAATTCATACCGCCAAATTTGCGCTCATATCTAGGCTCATTCTAAATCAAAATTGAATGCCTCAAAAATGAAGATTGAGCACCCAATTTGTACCAGTAGATTAGAGGTTGTGTATTCCTGTCCAGTAATTGGATTTCCTGCTGGACAAGTGTAACAATTAATAAATAATTAAATGGTTTAGGGATTATGAGTACGATTATTGATATTGACACAATTATACAGCCCAGATGTATTGTTACCATGGTTTATAAAAAAAAGAATAAGAAATTATCCTTTACTGCTACCTATTATGATTTTTTTAGTTTTCAAAGTAATAAAATGTACTTAAGTAATTATTTGTAAAATAATACATATTCTTTCACCTTTTTTATTTCTCAAATCAATGTTTAGTTAAGCTATCTCATATCATGTTTACAGACATATAAGACAAAGGTACCTACGTATTTTTTGATTTGATGTGATGTGTTGATCTGTTAATATTTAAACTTCGAATTAACACCTGATTTCATGATTACAAAGTATGTGTAATACCTAACTTTATAATTTCAATACTTTTTACTTTCTTATATTTATCTGATATAAGGAAGTATAGTAATTGTGATTTTTTTCGACCTCGAGATTTTGATTGATTTATACGTTTTGAATCCTATTTTCCGAATGATGTCTGTCGGTGCGTGTGTGTGTGTGTGTGTATGTGTCTATTCATGATAACTCAAAAAATGGAAAACATCCCAAATTTGGAAGTTAAGATTGTCAACAACATTTTAGGTGACACATTAAATTTCGTGAATGTGGTACCACCAGAAGAGACATAATGAATGAAAGAAAAAAAAAAGGTGCAATTTCGGGAAAAAAAATTAAAAATTTGTATTGCATTTCTGGACGAATCTCGACGAATTATAATGAAAAAACATAATTTAATGGAAAGAAAATCTATCTGCTTGTCTGTAGTATCGCGATAGCAACCACAATTTTTGAGATAAAGCTTTCAAATTTGGTACACTTGTTCTAAAGGCCAAAGACAATGAAAATTTCGATGATGAGCAAAACTAGCCAGCTGAAAGGGAGGTGCACTGGACCCAAACTTTTTTTACTTCTTCACCCCTCAAAGTAAGGAAGTTATGTATTCGAGAAAAAAAAATATTGCATTTCTGGACGAATCTCGACGAATTATGACGATACACAAAATTTCAGACAGAAAAATGTTCCGTCTGTGTGGTTCGCGATAGCAGCTACAGTTTTTGAGATTAAGCTTTCAAATTTGGTATACACATTCTAGAGGTCAAGGAAGGGATTGAGTTCGTTGATGAGCAAAATCGGTCCCAATGTCTAAAAAATATATTAGTGACATTCCACCAATGTTCCACTGGTTCCATATGTCTGCGATGTGAATACGTTATGGATCCCTACCTTACAACAAAGTGGGGGTTCGTTCCAGGTTTACTTCAACACTGATCGATGCGCTTTTCTCTTGACGTCGCACAGTGTGGCAAGATACCCCAAAAGCTGGCATTAATTCATAGAACGAGTTTGGTAAAATTTTTGTTATTGAGAATAGCCGACGATGGTTGTTAATGATAAATAAATCAACTTTATGATGTTTGCTCGTATATTGCGATATACAGGGTGTAATTAAAAAAATAAAAATCTAAAATAAAAAATAAAATTTATAGTACTTAATTTTTTAATACATTATTTGTCCAGGAGTATGCAAAACACTTAAAGAACCTAGTAATATATTTCCTTTATTAAATTAAGAATTCACAACTTAAAGTTTTATTAATATTTGTGAATAGAAATGAGTATGTCCTATCCGTAGTTATTAATCGTCTGCGTCTGATGCAGATAAGGAACAGTCATTCTCATTCTCTAAATTATCTGCAGAAATATTGGGGGCAATTAATAAGTCGAATACTTCCCTAGGAAAATGTTTAATTTTTTTTTAGGAAGTTGTCTATAACTGGATCCGATGTAATCTGCATTAAATGAAACACATCCTCTTCGCTGTTCTTTAAAAATAACTTATTTTTTTAGGTATAATAAATTTTAATATTAGTCGTCCCCGATGATTCCAGCTTGGTTAGCGAAACGCTTGTAGTATACTATGCAGTACTTATGTTTCTGTAGCATCTGATCAGGGGTTGTAACCCTGTTCAGGTTACCATTTTTTAATTAAAATGTTCAATATTTTTTACATTTATCGAACAATTGTTTTCAAAAACAATAGGGTTCTTCCTCCAACTAACAGTAACTTACAGTCCAAATTCCAATACGATCTACGATCAGACTTTCCACTCTTAAGTTATCGTGCTTACAAAAAACGTGACGGACGGACGGACAGACACAGACGGACGGACAGACAGACGAACATTTTGAAAGTCATTCAGAATTCAACGACTAACACAATGATATGAAATTTTTTTTGCTATGAGCGATATTTACTATTTTAAAAATGTGCCGATTAAATGCAATATACTCTTCGATTTAATTGCGAAGAGTATAATGATACACTGTAGGGTTGTTGAAATAAAATTATAAGGAGTAGACACGAGTATTTGATTTAGCTTTACTATGAATCTATTCTAGTATTACTATATTAATATATACAATTTTACGTGGGGAAGCGTGAGGAAGTTAACAATTACATTAAGGATTTTAAGGTACTGTTACACGGGCAATAAAAATTGCTTAATTGCCAGCAATATTTGCCGACTTTTACGTCACGACAACATCTAGCAACTACAACAACAAGCAACTGTTCGTCAATAAGTTGCTGAATAATCCCCACCGATATTTGTGAATATTCAGCAATTAGACAATAGATGTGTACACGGCAAAATTCAGTAGAGCAACTATTCCCGGTGATGGATGAACTGTATCTCGTCACTTCAAGTGCTTTTATCATTATGCATGCAATAAATACAAGAAAAAAGAAAAGAAACAGACGAATGTGGGTACGATCATATTTAGCTCGACGACAAGTATTGACTTCTACATTGTGTAATGAATTACGTTTAGACGACTTTTTATTCCAAAACTTCACCAGAATGTCCCGAAGTGATTTTGAATTACTTGTGAACAAATTGGGTCCCATAATTACAAAAGAAACCACTAATATGAGAGATCCGATTCCACCGGCACAACACAAAGCAAATAGTCACAGAATATGACGAAGGTAGGTATATGGGCAAGCGAGATGGAAACAATAATCGCCCTTAATTTTCCGAACACGATGGATATTTGGCAACTCGACCTAAAGATACAAGCAACTATAAACGATGTAGAACAATATGACAATAAGTTGCCGAAATACTTGTTGAAAATCGCACAATGTTGGGCAATATTGTTCCATTAATTGCTCCAGTGTGTCGCCCAACAACTAATTGCTATAAAAATTGCTCGTGTAACAGTACCTTTAGAACAATACGTAAATATTTGGCACTTCGAAAAGGCATTTTCAAAATATTATTAAAATTATTTCATTCATAAATTAAAAATAAATCCATTAAATTTACATAATACATACCTGAGGGTGTTGATGGGTCCATTTTCAAACAAAGTAATAATAGCGAATTTGAAAAAACACAAACTAATTTGTTAGGATAATATTTAATTTAAAAATACACGCGTCAACCGCAGTTACATAGCCCTTATGCCTGCGGGTTTGGTAGAAACAAAAGCATGCATCAAGGTTAAGTGGTGGGGGAAAACATGCCCCTATTCATGCTGATAATAAATAGCAACAATACTTTGTTCGATGCGACATTTTATTTTTTCATTTTTTGCCAGCTTTCGGGGTATCTTGCCACACTATGCGTCGGTGGTAGGACTGGTAGTAAAATGTGTAGGTTAACTAAGTAATCAAAAAGTTTGTCCTTTCAAGATTGAAAAAAAGAGTTTTTTATTTAAAATTTAATGCGTGCAGTTCTTGTGTACTTTTATTACTAAAAGAAGATAATTTGATTGAATGTCTTAGAACGTTTTTAATTCGGTTTATAATAGAATTTACACCGAAATCATAATATCGCTAATGAAATTAAACGTGTCTGTCAGCACTACTTCGTTAACAGCGATTAATTAAAAAATACAATGTACTTAATAAACGTTAAGAATTTAATGTGGGATGTTTCACTGAAATGAGTAGGTTGCAAACAATCTCAGCCAAATACAAGTTTTCGCAGGCGAATAAATTTTTGTAATTTTAATTTTTGATAATGGAAATTACAAAACCTAAAGTAAGTTTAAGTCTTTTTCATTCTTTTCCGTAAAAAGGGAGTTATTGTGTAGTATCGAGCAAAATTACCGAAATATTAACATTAGTAGTATTCTAAAGTCCTCTGTTTCATAGACCTTTCATATACCGGAGTCAAAGTGAAAATTATACATAGATACATGTCTACAAATTCACCCAACTTGCCAATTTTTATTTAGTTAATAGTTAGTGTTGTTTTAATGTACTGGCTATTTATTTATTTCTTACGTCAATATCATATTTACATTTGACCTCTATCTCTACTTAACACCATCAAATAATTAAAGTACCATGTTCGTATTATCTATAATCTACGCTTTTTACTTTCTTATACCTTATGTGAGGAAGTATAGTAATCGTGATTTTTTTCGATCTCGACATTTTGATTACATTTTGAACCCTCCTGAATCCATTCTGACTATTTTCCGAATGATGTCTGTCGGTTTTTTTTTAACAGGGAAATAGGTAATTTAGCAGATCTTTTAAAATGTTAAAGTATTCTAGGTATTTTTCTCTTTATACCAATCTAGGGATTTTCAGTTAAATCCATCTGTTAAGAGATTAAAAAGTGTTTAATTGTGATTATAGTTAAGTCTTTTATTAAGTCGTTATTGTTAATTATTAATTAGTGAATAATAATGAGTAAGTGGTAAGGACTTCCAATCAAAGAATCTATGTTTGGGGTGTTTGTGTGAATAGCAAACACGTAACAATATTTTTATGTTATACGTAGAAATATCTGAAACGAAAACAGAAAACAGTTTCATTTTCCTTTTTTAAGAGTTCATAGGTGCATCATAAATAACCTGAGTATTTTCATTAAATATAAATTAATAAATATTGGTGACTGTCATATTTATTTATGTTTGTATCTAAAGCGGCTAATAAATTGTTAAGTACATAAAACATTATTTATGATGTGTAACCGTTATTAATTGCAATCCAATTGGAAGTAAAGTAATTTGTTATACCTGTTTATCATCGTTTTCCTAATAAGTAATCGTAATGTCGAGAATAATGTCCCTGAATGATAAAATGGCTATTTTATCATGAAGGTGGATAAAATCCTGTTCAAGTAAAATTTTGCCTATTTTACTATGCGGGATTTTTTTTAATTTTTCAAAAAACAACTTGGGACAAGTAAGGAATTTAAGTGATGCTCTACGTCCCCTGCTGATCTCACTAAAAGTCTCCTGAATCAAAACCAATCACCAACTGGAAAATAGAGACAATATTTAATAGGTTTGCGTATAAATCATCAATATAGATGTATAAGGGTATTTCATAGGTCAGGAATTTGCTTTTGGAAGTCAGAATAAATCAAAAATTAATAATGACGAAATTACGTTTGAACCCTCTTTTAAACCCTGTCATTCTAGATAGGAATTCTGGGTGACACCCCAGAGACGGGTTAAAACCTAATACTATATTCCGAAAAACGTGCGATATAATGATAATGGTAACGGTGGGGAGAAGCTGACGCCTGGCAACTAGGCCACAGACGGGCCCTTTTTACCAACCCAATCTGTCCCCTCAGCCATGTGCTTCTCTTGCTCCCTCATCGAATCTTTCCTATCTTCTGATGAAGGGCAGGTTGTCACTCATTGCGAGGGAGATTATCTCCTCCCTTAGAAACGCCTCAGAACCGAAGATACTATATCTCAGGCGCCCAAACGCTTCACACTGTCCCAGGAAGTGGTAAGATGTTTCTTCACCACTCCCGCATCCTAGACATGTAGTGGCTTTTTCAATACCTATCAATGATAGATGCCTCCTAAGTCTGCAGTAGCCTGTCAGAACTCCGATTAAAAGATGGCGATATAATAATAAAATAAATGGTAATTTCTTACATTTTTATTTACTTACATAGTAAACTTTTTGCATGTAAAACCCGCACCGATGAGGGGTTCCGTCATTTCAGATTACACTAGATTTTTTTTTTTTTTTTTGTAAACGTCGAAGACTTGTAATGTATGGATCAGAACTTACTAAACATCTATTTAGTAAGTTTTGATTCGTTTTAATTACCAAAATTTTTCTGGTAAAATTGTTTCTATATGATTTGAGTTTTTTGTTGCAGGATTCTTGGTCGACCTCGAGCTTGATAAGTTGATGTAGATGTTTTCAAATAGTTCTTAGTGTTTTCTTAAAGTACACTCCTCAAGTTTTGTCTCCCAGATTGTTTCCATTTTGATGCGAATTTAAAGCAAATAACACGATTATTTCGAGAAGGTCTCTTTTCTGCATCATTGACTTCCGGAATGCCTATAATTTCACACACATTTTGAATAACGGTGTTGCATACATGTAGCGGTATTTCGTTAATGTAGCGTCTAATTTCGGCATTCAATGCTTTGGTGGACGCGGGCTTGTTGGCATAAACCTGTGACATCAGATAACTCCACAGCCAAACGTCCAAAGGTGTAAATCGCAAGAACATGGTGGCCAATTATAATCACCAAACCAAGAGATGGCACGACCAGGAATAGACTCGTGCAAGACCATCAATGTTTCACGGGCGGTATGACAACTGGCACCGTCCTGCTGAAACCACATGTCGTCGAGAGCAATATCTTCCAATTGAAGCACAAAAAACTGGGTTATCATAGCACGATAACGATCGCCATTCACCGTTACTGCATTATTTGCATTGTTTTCGAAGAAAAATGACCCAATAATTCCTCCAGACCACAATGCACACCAAACAGTGCCGCGTTTCGGATGCATTGCTTTCTCATGAATCATTTGTGGATTTTCTAAACCCCAAATGCGACAGTTTTGCCTATTAACGAAGCCATCGAGGTGAAAATGAGCCTCATCACTGAAAATGATTTTGTCCGCAAAATCGGCATTCACTTCTTGTTGTTCAAGGATTCAATTGGTGAAATCTCTTCGCTGTGCATGGTCTGTTGGCAGAAGTTGTTGAACTCAGTTGGACTTTGTAGGCATGGAGATGCAAATCTTTAATGAGAATACGCTGAAGACGATGTTGTAACGTCCAATTCTTGTGCACGATGACGAATCGACGTCCCTGTACTCTCGGCCACGCTCTCGCGAACTACCGTGATGTTTTGTTCTGAACGACCTCTACGAACTCGTGTCGTGTGTTTCACATCACTAACCGAACCAGTACTTTCGAATTTTTCGATTATTCTTTTCACAGTAGATGAATGAGGAACATTATTTCGACCAAAAATTGGACGCACTTTACGAATAGTGGCAATCAAACTTTCACCATTTTGATAATAATGTTTAACAATCAGGACACGTTCTATCGTGTAATCCGGGTTCCCAATTCCGAAAAATGCAACAAAATGAAAAGGTATTATTTTACCATTAATTGCACAACAGAAAACAGTTAAAGATCTTCGCGGTTTGAAGGTTTATACGTGATTGAATACATTTTTATAGTGGCAAATATGTACATAGCTGAGTACTGTAATTATCCTACTAGCGTTTCCATATAATTCTGTTTGATTCCAAGAAGGTTGCTGTTTTATATTTTTTGGCCAGAATTAATTGTTTTTGAATCACTGTGAATGGCGCAGTTCTACCGTTTGTGTATAAACTACAAAAAACGATTGAAAACTACGATAAAAACAACAGATGGTTCACATATTGTGTACACTATGCAATCGACGTTACGTATTTCATACACGCCGTGATTGTGAAATACATTTAAATTAGGTTATCCATCGACAAAATATTACCGGTACAGTTACAAAAGAGGATTTTTTTATGATTTGTGTCATGTTCTGTGCATGTAGTTTTAAATTTCATTTGAGAAGATTCATTCAAGAACGTCTGTCAGGTACCACTTGAAAATTTGGAACAGATACCCCGAATTCAAGATGCAATGATAGCTTTAATAAACGGACCAATGCTGCAGTGAGGCAGCTTTTTTTACATCGTACTTTTGTAAACAAGTTGGTGAAGGAGGATTATTCGAACACCTCTAATTAGATGGTTGTGTTATATTTTTTTATACTTTAATTCTAATAAAAGTAATAAATCCATGTATGAAGTAATTTTTTGTAGCTAAGTAATTGGATCTAGAAGAGTTAGATCAGGAATAACTACCACGGCTGAAAAGCATTGAATTGATGCTTTCATATTCCTAAATGTGACATTTGGGGCCGCAGTGAGAGTAGTCACACATAAAGCAACGAGGATGAGGAGTAATAATTCCAAAATACATGTCCGTAGCCTCCTTGTTTTTTCTTTGGGTATATGATGTGCTTCAGTTTATTTTTGTGTCACTAGCCCATTCATTATACATATTTGAAAGTATTATAAAGTCCGATATGTCCGATAAATGTTGTAAATATAAAATAATAAAGATAATGCCTATTGGTATCAAACATATTTACATAACAGGTTGTAAACATTAAGCTCGGCAATAAAAATGGGTACGTAACAAAGGAGTAATAATAAAATATGATATATTATAGAATTGTCAATAGGATAATCATCATTAAAATATTTGCCTAATTGATGAAAATAAAAAAATAGCTAATGGTCATAAAGAAGTTTACAATCATAAGAAATTTATACAAGATTGCATACAGAATCGTAATATGTCAATAATACGTACAGATATCAAGGTAACATAAAACTGATCTTTGGAAATGTTAAGCAACTTTAAAACCAATTTTAAATTTTAACACAGTGATTTAAGGGCGCGTTTTAAGGTCTGAATTCTGCTCAGAATGCTTGTTTTTTTATTATTAATTCTTCTTAAAAACAACTCGACAAAATGGAAATAACTCAAAATATTTTATTCTAAAGCCTTTCTGCATGTTCTAGGGTAGGTCACCGAAAACACAACAGACGTTTTTTTTTCATTTGTCCATTTTTTCCAAAAAACGCTAGGACCTGTCGATTTGATGAATTATTTGCTGATAAAGTCGTAGGCTAGGTACTGACTAGTCTTGCTCTAATAATATCAGCCAACTGTTTTACCGTTTTTTACCTTTAGTGGGAACAAAAGAAAATAGCAAAAATATCAAAATATTAAGGCGTATTAACTCGGGAAGTAATTCATTAATTTTTTTTAGTATTAAAATTTCTTGCATTTATTAATCCAAATTGAAAAATTAAGTACTGTTGTAAAGAGAAATTACGATGTTCTACTTGACCCCCTTGCAATTTAAAATTGTGAATTGTGTATTCGACCACAGCTTAAGGGTTGAAGTAGCGCGATCGAAAATAATCAATGAAAGTGTCTCCTTTGAAAACAAAAAAAATTGACGAGTTTGACCGTTTTCGGAAAAATTTGGTTAAATCCAAAAAAAACACGCCTGTTTCGTGTTCGGTGGCGCGCTATGTATATTATTTTCGTATATTTATGAGTAGTGATCGCGAGTAAATCGTACATGACATAAAAACCAGGGGCTGATCCAGGATACCGCGCTGACATACATATAAATGATATATTATCTTTTAATTAGCGATTTTGTAGTATCCAAAATAACAGGAGCAATAAATAATTTACTAAACACACAACATTACACACTAGTAATTTCTAGTTCCAGTAAATTAGCAGCATCTGTTCTAGATGTTCAGGAGTTAAATTTTAACGATTGTCGCTTAAAATCCATTTACACGAGTAAAAAAATCTCTCAACGTCTACAGAGATAACAGGAGCATATTTAAAATATATAAAGTTTTTCAAGGAGGACACTTTTATATATGGTTGAGAAAAAGTCTACCTCTTTACCTACAAGGAGGTCCACAATACCAGACAGTGTATGAAACCCGGGATTGTTTTGTAAAACTCTTTCAAAATTATTATTCACACGTTCAGCAGTCTCCTGATAACTGAAAAATGAACTGGCGGGAAGCGGATATATCCACGAGAATTATTTGGGATGCAACTGCGGGAGTCAACCATATATAAGTATAATACATATATTTGTTTGTAAGGTTACAGTCATTCAAGATTTTGTTTTCTTTTGAGTGGACGAATTCGGCAGCCGGTCACTATTTATAAAATAAAACTAATACGGGGTGCATATGGTTTTGTGAGTTTTTTTTTTTACTGAAAATGGCTATGTTTAACCCTCAGAAACAGAAATGGTTATCGGAGTATGAATTATATAGCATTTTAATGAATAGTGATGGAGAATATTTTGAGGAAATTAATTAATTATGAGAATGACGAATCTGACAATGTTCTGACGACAAAAATATTCAAAATATTCAGAATATTGCTAATTGTCAATCTGTTGATATATGTTTTACTAATCCAAATAATTTTTTTTTTTTTTAATTTTTTATTTTTGTATTTAAAGTAAAGTTTGCCCTTAAAATAAACAGTTTTTATTTATTTTGGTTAATATAATCTTAATCTTAAACTAACTTAAAAAAAAAAAACGGAAAATAACGAGCACAGCTTTGGATATTAATTGCGGGAAGCGGATATTGCCACAAACGGTTATCACAACCATTCTGACGACCTGTATAGAGAAATCGAATGCCGCAGTGAGAGGATTAAAAATGTGCTTCTGCAAAAACGTCTATTTTCTTGCCATGTTGGATACCTATGTATGTACGGACCTGGAATGTACGATTTACTCGCGATCGTAAATTATAAGGAATAATCTTTTTTAAAATCGACTTCCCGAATAATCCATTCACACCATACCACGATAAAACCACTAAATATTGCATATAAATAGTATATTTTAAAAACTATTACCAAAATAAACAATTATATAATATACATTGTACTGATTCTGCGGTTGGCTCCTTGTGAAACATTATTCAATATTTTTTTAAATAAACAGAAAATTTGCTTTTAAATGTTTCAAAATTGTATTTTCACTACACGTGTTTCGGCTTTTTAGGCCCTTTTCAAGAGTACAGATGAGAGGTATTAAATTATAATTTGTGTTCCTTGCTTATATATTGAATGTTACATCAGGCAACTTATACTAATAATAAATATAGTTTAAAAAAACTAAAAAACACGCTTTTAAAGCACATCAAACTAAAAAGTGAAAAATAATTATTAATATAAACTAAAAATAATAATGAACGAAAAATACTAGTATTATTGTGAAAAAAGCGTGGATTGCTCGATATACGAAAAATATGGCACAAAGCGCCCTACGCTTTTTTCACAATAATACTAGTATTTTTCGTTCATTATTGTTTTCAGTTTATATTAATAATTATTTTTCACTTTTTAGTTTGATGCGCTTTAAAAGCGTGTTTTTTAGTTTTTTTTAAACTATATTTATTTTTCACTTTTTAATTTGGTGTGCTATGAAAGCGTGTTTTTTTTAAAACTATATTTATATTGCTTATTGATGCTGATATTATAACATATTACGATCCAACAGATATTTCTGAAAAAAAAAATATTTTTTTATTTCAGCCATGGGATTTGAACTCACGCCCGAGGAGTCCGTCGTTTCGAGTCGACTAAGACTTGCCCGCTCGGCCAACGATCGAACTGAGAATCACGGAATATACTTACAATATTAAGCCTCTTGCTCTCACGCAGAGGATACGTGAGGAAAGGACTGGCGATCCTGATCAGGATAATGATATAAACTTATCAAATTATTGTATTGTTACCGGTTCTTCGTAAGTGTACAAAGTTTCAATTAAATCTGTCCGTTTAAAGTGGGTCAAAATCGAGTCCAAAGAGTCGGTTACAAACAAACAAACAAACATACAAGTGAAGCTAATAAAAGCGTGTTAAAAATAGTTTGAAAGATTTGTAATTTTTTAGAAAAGTTAAATTACTTTATCTAAAATGCAATAAAAAAGCAAAAAATTAGACTTACTAGAAATATTAGAAATTAAGAAAGCTTCCAAAAATAAAAAAAACGATTACAAATGAACAACAAATATTCGCAGGTCACCACATTTTAGATAAAGTAATTTAACTTTTCTAAAAAATTCCAAATTTTTCAAACCATTTTTTATTAGTATAAGTTGCCAGATGTAAAATTCAATATATAAGCAAGGAACACAAATTATAATTTAGTACCTCTCATCTGTACTCTTGAAAAGGGCCTAAAAAGCCGAAACACGTGTAGAGTGAAAATACAATTTTGAAACATTTAAAAGCAAATTTTCTTTGTTTATTTAAAAAAAAATTATATAATGTTGTGATATTCCTCAACATGTACTAAAATTATATAATCATAATCATTAAAATTTGAAAAAATTACTTGAAAATTTAAAAAATAAAAAGGTTTTTTTTTTTGTTTTGTTTCAAGGCGATTTTTAGATGACACGACATAACAGACTTGATTTTACGGAGGATACCAGAGCAATGTAAAAGTGATTTTCTAGATAAAGTATTTTTTTTTACTTGTTGGCGAACGGGTATATGTATACATATGAAATCGGATCTACTGGGTGGAAGGGCATGCCACTACGCCTTACATTACAGAGATTAGTAATTACTGATTCTGACAACGAGTTAAAAATTTGAAAATGCAACTTGATATTTCACTTTATTTAGATCGATGATTTCCACTTAATTAGACTAACTTAAAAAAAAAACATTTTGTAAACACTATAAATTGGAATTTATGCGAATACGTTCAAGCGGTGAAAGTTTAGAAGTCCAGTACAAAATGCACTTCGGTTTCACGTGGGAGGATATACACGCAGAAATCAATGAATTTCATTTATTCCACCTAGTTTTGATTTAATTATTTGTTGTAGGACTACAAAATCTGTCAGTAGCAAATTGTGAATGTTTTGGTTTTACGAGATGTATAAGCATTCCGTATTTCAATACGGTATCAGATGATTATACTTAATATAGCGGGACTATTTTAATTATAATCATCTGATACCGTATTGAAATACGGAATGCTTATACACGGTGCAAATTTTGCTAGGTTTTTGTACGTCCATTCCCTAGTTAGATCTGTCTTCTCATCTGCGTTGTTATTGGTAACTTACCTCTCAGAAACAGAATAAATCTTTAATTTTTTTATTTTAATTTGTCATATGTATAGTTTATTTCAAACTTACTTACAACGTAAAAAATGTCGACTTTAACGGCGGTAAAAGGATCAAAGAAGCCGACATTTTTTATGTTTGTAAATAAGTTTGAAATAAAATATATACATTATGTTGGTGATATATTTCAAGGACGAAATTGCTAACAATGGTTGGTAATATTTAAACATGTTATTTTAAAGTGGCTTCCCCAAATTTTTTATAACAATAGTTTTGTTGTATCGCATTAGTTCTTAATTTTTTATAATATGAAGAATTCTACACTTTTTGTTGTCTTTTTTTCACTTCTGTAAATATAAATTCATATAAACTTAATTTGAGAAACGATTAATAGAATTTTAATGAAATATAACGCATATTTATGTTTGTTAGGTGAAAATACATTCAGAATTCAGAAATTTGATTATACATTGTATACCAAAAAGTCCGCATCATAAGAGATTTTTTTTATTATTTGATTTACAAAAAAACTATTTGTGGTGACTGGCGACCGCCTCTGCCTGTCTTAAGACTAAAAAAACTTTCAATCAAAAATTGTCACTTTGGGTGTATTGCCAAAATTTACTCAAAAAGGCATTATTTTTTTAAATTTTTTAATCTCTATGGTTTTATCATTCTTTTAATAATGTTAGTTAGCAAAATATTAATGTATATAGTAATTGAGAAGTAAATCCAATAGTTCTATTGCATAAGGCTGTTTAAGACGAATTAATTTTTTTTTTTAATTTAAGACGGACCAAAAGTATTCATAGAAATATTAATTTATTCTAATGAGAATGACTATTTGCGTAATTGGGGTTAATATTTTGTTCGAAAACTAAGAAATAAAAATAAATTTGATCTTTTTCTCATTTTTTTTTTTTTTAAATGAACAGCGATTTATTTATTGATCGATTTTGTGCTGTACATTTGTGGCTCTAAAATCAAAATAAAAATTTTCTTAATGATGTTTTTTAATTTTTAATTATAAATACACCGGCACACACAAAAAAAAGTTGTTTGTACATTTGACGCCACCTACCTCCCGACATGTATTTCGACCCGCTGAATCCGAATTTGAGGTCAGTTTGGACCGTACACCTTCAAATATCGAGTAAATTAAAAAACCGTAAAAAATAGCGAAAATTGGGTGTTTCGGTAATAAAAAAAATTTTGTGAATCTAAACCAAACCTAATTTTGTATTTTATATTTCGATCCGCTGAATACGAATCTAAAGTATATTTAGACCATAAGCCGTTTCAAATCTAAGTAAATTGTAAAAAACCCTCGAAAATTGCTAAAAATGGCAAAAAATTGTGATTATGTTGATGAAAAAAATTTTGTAGACCCCGGATCGAAGAGGATTTTTTATGTAATTTGATCTGCTGAAACCGAATCTGAAATATATTTGGCCTATTAATCCTTCAAAATCTCAAAAATTCGCAAAAAATCGATAAAATAGCAAAAAATTGCAGTTGAAAAAAATTGAAAAAGATCTATGAAACACGATTAAATACGTTTCTTGTATTTTTTTTATGCATAAAATACAAGTTTAGAATCTGAAAATGTGAAAAATGGTAAAATCTATAAAAAATGACGCCAGGTCTACAACATTTTTTTCATCAACATAATCACAATTTTTTGCCATTTTTAGCAATTTTCTGCCATTTTTAGCAATTTTCTGCCATTTTTAGCAATTTTCGAGGGTTTTTTACAATTTACTTGGATTTAAAACGGCTTTTGGTCTAAATATACTTTAGACTCGTATTCAGCGGATCGAAATACATAAAAATTAGGCTTAGTTTAGATCCACAAAATTTTTTTTATTACCGAAACACCCAATTTTCGCTATTTTTTACGGTTTTTCAATTTACTCGATATTTGAGGGTGTACGGTCCAAACTGACTTCAAATTCGAATTCAGCGGGTTGAAATACATGTCGGGAGGTAGGTGGCGTCAAATGTACAAACAACTTTTTTTTTGTGTTCCGGTGTTATTTATTTCAGTTATAGCAGAAATCACGTGCAACTTTTGATTGATAGTTTTTTAGTCTTAAGACAAGAAGGTGCGATCGTCCCAATTAGTTTTTTTTAGTTTTTTTTTTTCAAATAATAAAAATAGTTCCTTATGATGCGGACTTTAAAGTGTACACTGTACAATGTTTTCAAAATTTCGTATAGTGTGTGAAATTGTGGAAAATTGAAATGAAATTTTGTTAATTTAGTTTCTGTTATTAAAGTGTTTTTCATAGTGAAACATGTGAATTAAAATATTTACGATTATAATATAAGAAGGGATTAGACAAAGTCGGTGTTTATTTTTATATTGTATAAATACGCAGGCAGAACATGTGATTTAATAGGTTTGATCCTCGTTTCTATTTCCTACTGATTAAGAAAAATAGTATGTATCTTGTTCGTCTGCTTTATGTCAGACGTTAAAAATTAATTATTAAATTTAAGTTGGTAAGTTTGTTTTTAACACGCTTTTATTAGCTTCACCTGTATGTTTGTTTGTAACAGACTCTTTGGACTCGATTTTGACCCACTTTAAACGGACAGATTTAATTGAAACTTTGTACACTTACGAAGAACCGGTAACAATACAATAATTTGATAAGTTTATATCATTATCCTGATCAGGATCGCCAGAATTAAATAATTTCCTTTCCTCACGTATCCTCTGCGTGAGAGCAAGAGGCTTAATACTGTAAGTACATTCCGTGATTCTCAGTTCGGTCGATGGCTGAGCGGGCTAAGGCACAAGTCTTAGTCGACGCGAAACGACGGACTCTTCGGGCGTGAGTTCAAATCCCATGGCTGAAAAAAATATATATATATTTTTTTTTTCAGAAGTATTTGTTGGATCGTAATATGTTATAATATCAGCATCAATAAGCAATATAAATATAGTTTAAAAAAATAACAAAAAACACGCTTTCATAGCACATCAAACTAAAAAGTGAAAAATAAATATAGTTTAAAAAAAACTAAAAAACACGCTTTTAAAGCACATCAAACTAAAAAGTGAAAAATAATTATTAATATAAACTGAAAACAATAATGAACGAAAAATACTAGTATTATTGTGAAAAAAGCGTGGGACGCTTTGTGCCATATTTTTCGTATATCGAGCAACCCACGCTTTTTTCACAATAATACTACTATTTTTCGTTCATTATTGTTTTCAGTTTATATTAATAATTATTTTTCACTTTTTAGTTTGATGTGCTTTAAAAGCGTGTTTTTTAGTTTTTTTAAACTATATTTATTTACAGTATAACTACGAATTTATAACCTACGTATTTACATTACTTTGTTTAATTACCGTATAAATGATAAGTTTAATAGGAAAACGTTTTGTAAACAACAAAAAGTGGATTCGATCATTGGTCAAAGTTTAGAAGTCGCACACAATAGAAAGTCACTCTCATGGGAACATAGATAACACTTTCGTGGGAAACTGAAATGTATAATCTAATCGTATAAATAAGTTTCGTAATGGATGTATTAGAGGAAAATTATTTGAAGAACATTTTTATCAACAGGTTTGTTTAAAAAATAAACTTTCTATTGGAAATAAGTCTCATTAAATATTAAACCGGATAGGAAAACCGTACCTGAACATTTAAAATTCGACAAAAGTACAATGTGGATACTGAATAACATTCACAGAAAACAACTACTCAGCGGAGAAAAGCCCCACCTGCGTTGAATTAAGTGCAAGCAAGTCTTGTTTGGTAGCTAAGATCATTTGTCAATTAGTCACTAGACATAGACCGGTTTCGAACTTGTTATGTTCTCATCAGTATGCCATAAGTGATGGAAAAGACAAATAATAATAGCAAACCAGACTAAGCAAGACAGACATAGTGAGTGATAAGTAGAGCTGTCCGATGTGCCTGGAGTACAGCCACGGTCTTGCGCTGTCGTCACACGTGCCGATTTAGAAGTGATTTACTATTGCAGTCTTATTTGAAAGGTTAATGCGTGAGGTTGTACCTATAAATTATACATAATGTCAAACGCGCCAAAGGGTAAAAAAACGACCGTACGCGGACACAGTGAATAAATTTATCGGTGAATTTCCGGATTTATTCTATGACGGATGCAAAATAATTTGTAAAGTTTGCAATCAAGACTTAATGTGCTGGCACAAAACAGATTGTCGTCGTCATATCAATACCGTGCAACATCAAAATAAAAAAAATGGCATGCCTTTGACAACTCAGTTTATGTTTGATTTATTGTTAATGTTAATAGCCTGTAATGTTCCGCTACACATACTGGATAAACAACCATTTCGGGAGTTTTGGAATAAATACAATCCCCAGGTGAACTTACCAAGTCGTACATCGTTACGTAGATATATTCCAGCTGTTCGTGAGGACATTGTAAATAGGATTAAATGTGGATTAAAAAATACACGGCTCTGGTTATGTATTGACGAGACGACAGATTGTAAAAAAAATTCTATTTTAAATATTATAGTACGTGTACTGAACCCTCTTAAACCAACATTTCCACTTTTACTAGCTAGTAAAAGACTAACTGCGTGTACTGGCGAAATAATTACGTGTGTGGTGTTGGAGACATGCGAAAAATTTGAACTTTCAACAAGTCAAGTATTGATGTTTGTGACTGATGGTGCCGCGACAATGCGTGTGGTAGGCCGTTCTCTTCAAAGAGACAATTGTAGGTTTTTACATGTTACGTGTAAAGTGCATGCGTTACATCTTGTGGCAGAAACGATTCGAAAATGTTTTCCAGAAGTAGATGCATTAATAGCAAATACAAAAAAAGTATTTCTCAAATCTCCTAAACGGCTTCGAGCATTTCACAGACAGTGTCCTGGTATCCCTGAACCACCAGAGCCGATTCTTACACGTTAGGGAACGTGGTTGAAAGCGGCTTTTTATTATGCTGAATATTTTCAACAAATAAAAGCTGTGATACTACAGTTCAACCCTAACGAGGCTGCAGCTATTAGGGAAAGCCAGACAAGCTTTCAAGGCGTTTCCCTTGAAACAGATTTAAAAAGTATTAATAACAATTATAGAGGACTACACGACGCAATAGCAAAATTGCAAAATAGTTCGTTGTCGTTAGTGGAATCGCTGAATAGTGGATAGTGGACGACGTAAAAACACAGCTACAGGCTATAAATGACGCAAAAAATAATCGCGTTAGTGAACAATTCGAGAGTGTATTACAGAAAGATTCTGATTTTAGCAAATTAAGACAAATTTGTGATGGTGCATCTACAACTTCGTTAAGTGAGTTCACAGATTGTTTTACTTATGCCTGTATTACATCCGTAGATGTCGAACGGTCATTTTCAAAATACAAACATATTTTTTCACCAAAGCGAACATCGCTGACAGAGACAGCTGTAGAAACATACCTGATGCTATTATACTATAGATCTTCCCCACTTTGTGATGACGACAACCAAACTACTTCATAAATCTGTTTAAAAGGGTGAGTTTTATACAAATTTTTATAAAATGTAACATTATTGTTAAAATTTATTTCCATTTAATATACTTATTCAAGTATTATGATATGATGTAAACATATGAGTCATATGACGGCTCTGGCGGCCAGGTGACCTCGGACAGCTCTAGTGATAAGTAGTGATATCGGCAGTAGTAGCTTTAACCTTGAAAGAATTCCAGGCCATGGCGTCTAATCGCGTATATTATAGGTATTCGAAAATAATTAATTACATTAAAAAACTCATTGGTATGTCTAGTGATGTGAGCTTGGATACACGATACGGTCATTATGAAAATAACCAACATGTCATTTTGCATTGTGACGACAGAATGCCAAAATTGTCACTTGTGTCAAATATTAATATAACGACGTCATTTTCATTATAGCAGTCAAAACAAGCCGATTCCTGCTATTGTCTAATATGTGACCGGAAGAAGAAGTAGATTAATTACTGAATTAAAATGGTTACGTTTTCCGAGTTGTTGACTTTTAATTGAAAATTGAGAATCTTTTGTTTATTTTTGACTATTTATTAAGAGCAGTGCCATATACAAACGTCAGCTCAGTTGTATTTTAAAGCTGCATTTTCACCAGATAGCCAATTTAAATGTATAAATCACTGTGAAAATTTTTCTGCATCAGTAATATCGAAAAACGAACATATTTAATATACTGGGTGTAACAGGATCATGGTACACCTCTCTTTCTCCTTTAGTTTTGAAGATGATTGAAATTTGGGATATCCTATATACATAATAAGCGGCACTTTTTGACGTACAAGTGATTTTTTTCACTTCCGGTTTCACTGGAAGTGACACTAACTTTCGATTTTTAAATGGAACACCCTGTATGTTATTGCATTTTTGAATTCTGCATATTTTTCTGAATCCAACGACACCAAATAAAAGACATTTCAAACGACAATATTTTTTATAATATAATTTTTAGTTTTCCATTTAAGTATGCCATGACACACTGTATATGTATATTTTTTTTGATATTATTGGAGGATGAGGATTGGAATTACTACAAGCAGACAAGAAACAATACTGTAAAAGTTATCAAGGAAGCGAAAACAATATTTTATGATAATAATATAGATAGTAATAAGTCAAATCCAAAATTAATTTGGAAAAGCTTAAAGCAGTTAGTTGGGAAAAAAGCGGGGAACACGCTCTGCAGAGTTTGAACTGTAATGGAGTAATATATAATAACAACTTGGCGGATGTATTGAATCAGTATTCTGTAGGTAGTACTGAGAGTATTATCATAACCATAGGGATAGATGATGTCGATATTGATATAATTAATGAATCTATACCGGGTGTAAATTCTAGCATGACATCATTTAATGCTATAACCCTACAAGATCTAAATAAAATTGTGACTAAAGAAAGAAAAATATATAGCACTGATGAAATCGGATGTGATATCATAAAAAATCTTTTTCACATAATAGGGTATCCTTTTTTAAATTTGATTAATTTGAGCCTGGAAAAGGGTGTTATACCTGAATGTTTTAAAACATCTGTAGTGGTACCTATACCAAAAATACCCAACACGAATCTGGTCGAACAGTTAAGACCAGTAAATATGTTGCCTTTTTGTGAAAAAATCTTAGAATTAATAGTTTATGATTAATCAAGTACATAAATTCAAATAATATTCTATGCACATATCAATCGGGATTTCGTGGTAAACATTCATGTGAAACGGCTTTGCAATTAGTAATTTCAGATTGGAAACAGTTGTTGGACAGAGCAGGAGTTGGGATTTGCGCAGTTTTCATTGATCTTAAGCGTGCTTTTGAAACAATTGACCGTAATATACTACTATTAAAACTAAAGAGATATGAATTTGAGAACACCGTTATAGACTGGATTACAAGTTATATAGCAAATAGGTACCAAGTAACAAAAATGAATGGGAATTTATCAGAAGCCAAGTTAAACAACTTTGGGGTTCCTCAAGGCAGCGTACTTGGTCCATTATTCTTTATATTAATGATCTTGGCAATGTGTTGCAAAAATGTAAAATCCATCTTTTTGCTGATCACTCTGATTTACAATGAGAGTACAAATTTTGAGGAAATAGTAAGTACTGTTAATTTAGAACTAAAATTATTGGCAGAAAAATTTAAGATCAATAGACTAAAAGTAAATGAATTAAAATCCAAATTTATGTTTGTGGGTAATAATTATCTATATAAACAGTTTGCTAGTCTAAATCTTGGTATCGAGTTAAATAATAATAAATATAGTTTAAAAAAACTAAAAAACACGCTTTTAAAGCACATCAAACTAAAAAGTGAAAAATAATTATTAATATAAACTGAAAACAATAATGAACGAAAAATACTAGTATTATTGTGAAAAAAGCGTGGGTTGCTCGATATACGAAAAATATGGCACAAAGCGCCCCACGCTTTTTTCACAATAATACCAGTATTTTTCGTTCATTATTGTTTTCAGTTTATATTAATAATTATTTTTCACTTTTTAGTTTGATGTGCTTTAAAGGCGTGTTTTTTAGGTTTTTTAAACTATATTTATTTTTCACTTTTTAGTTTGATGTGCTATGAAAGCGTGTTTTGTAGTTTTTTTAAACTATATTTATATTGCTTATTGATGCTGATATTATAACATATTACGATCCAACAGATATTTCTGAAAAAAAAAATATTTTTTTTATTTCAGCCATGGGAGTTGAACTCACGCCCAAGGAGTCTGTCGTTTCGCGTCGACTAAGACTTGCCCGCTCTGCCAACGACCGACCTGACAGTCACGGAATATACTTACAATATTAAACCTCTTGCTCTCACGCAGAGGATACGTGAGGAAAGGACTGGCGATCCTGATCAGGATAATGATATAAACTTATCAAATTATTGTATTGTTACCGGTTCTTCGTAAGTGTACAAAGTTTCAATTAAATGTGTCCGTTTAAAGCGGGTCAAAATCGAGTCCAAAGAGTCGGTTACAAACAAACAAGCAAACAAACATACAAGTGAAACTAATATAAAAGCGTGTTAAAAAAGTTTACATTTTTCAGGAAATAAGGTATCTAGGCCTAATAATTGATCGTAAACTGAAATTTAACAAACATGTAGAATATATATCAAAGAAAATCGGCAAAAAGATCGGATTTTTTAGCAGAGTGGCTCCATTTATATCAACTACTACTAAAGTAACTATGTATAATACCTTAATACCACCTCATTTTCTCTATTGCTGTTCTGTGTTGTATACAAGTTGTACAAATTTTAGTAGACTCCAGGGTCTCCAAAATAAGGCAATGCGAATAATACTAAGATGCAACCGCTTCACTAGCAGTCAGCTAATGCTCAATACATTAAAATGGCTTAACATTAAGCAGTTCCTCATCTATCAAACTATGACATTTATTTTCAAAATGATTAATAACACTTTACCGGAATATCTCGCACGACAATTGTTGCTTGTTACAGACGTACACATGTGTAACACCAACAATTTTATATGAGGTGTTGGTAACACACGAACGGCTAGTGCAAATAACTATTATGTTAAAAGAACTTCTAGGAGTAGTACAATGAGAAGTCTGTTCTACAAAGGAGTTGTACAATTCAATATTCTTCCTCACGTAATTAAGGCTAGTAATACCGTTATCCAATACTTTTATGTTTTATAAAAGATAATGCATATCAGCCAAATTGATGTTGCTTGAGGTTTGTGTTTTTTTTTCTATATTATATGTCTATATTATGTAAACTAGTACCAGTTTGTAACTATTATTTTTATATCTATTATTTTTTTTATGTATTTTTGTATTGTATAAAAACGCAGGCAGAACATGTGATTTAATAGGTTTGATCCTCGTTTCTATTTCCTACTAATTAAGAAAAATAGTATGTATCTTGTTCGTCTGCTTTATGTGAGACGTTAACAATTAATTATTAAATTTAAGTTGGTAAGTTAATTTTTTACAATATAACTACGAATTTATAACATACGTATTTACATTACTTTACCAGTTTGTAACTATTATTTTTATATCTATTTTTTTTTTAAGTACATGCTAAGGATAAATAAAGAATATCTTATCTTATATTTTTTTTACGAGCTTCACTATTTATCTTTATGTTTTGTTGTGATATAGGACTTTTTAATATTCAGTTATTGTTCTGTTTTGTGTAGTAATTATTGTTATATATTTTTTTTATATTCTTAACTGTTTTAAAAAAAGAACAGTGTTTTTGTTGCGTTATTTTTACTTTAATTTTTTTTTCCAATTTATGGCAATTTTTAGTTATTTTATAGATTTTCATGAAGTAATAATTATTTTTAATCGATGCTTACTTTAATATGATATGGTACATATATTTATATTGTGCCCTTTTCTTATTTATTCACCTGCTTCCTATATGCGACGCCTCTGGCAGAACAATTTAGATCGCGGCAGCTCGTGAGCGGGTCTGCTAGCGAATGTCCGCCGTTTAATACCCTACCACAATTTTATGATGTTGGGAATGCTGCTCACTAGTAAACAGTGAAAATACTGATATACAATACAAACTGACTGCGGCTACACTGAATAGTGTATGGACTTGCCCATTCATAAATACGTTTCTCAAGGTAAAAGCCTACTACCGCCGTTAACTTTAGTGATAAGTGTTGCAACACCCCCGTCCAATTGTTGGCATAACACAATAAGCTGGGGGTTGTACTTATGAACCGGTAGCTCAGTGAGCAGGTCGTGAATAAGGGCTTAGATTGATTTGAGTTATCACCAAAATAATTAAAATTTTGTTTTAAAAGGTAAAGTTAACGTTAATACTTGAATTCGGTTGGGAAGGAAGTTGAATAAAAAGATATTATTTAATAAAAAAAATATAATAAAGACTGGTATACGAGATGTACAATATATACAATTATTATTATTAGATAAACTGCCAGCAAGGCACGATAAATTAATACTAATCAATATCAATGATGGCTGTTCCAAAGAACAACCAAGGTGAACTGATCACCGAAAACCAAATTCGCCCAAGGCGTAAATTAAGATAATTACGGTACAATACTATTATGAAAATTACCTCAAAGGTACTTTAAATCAATATAGAAACTTTTTAAATAATGATGAGCATAAAATCACAAGATAATACCAGAAAACATATAAATCTTACCAGACCGCAGAACTAGAGATGGTTTCCATCAGAACGCGGCACCCGAGACAACCACTGTCTCTGGCTGCCCTAGTAAGAAGAAAGTAGCATCGTAGGCTTCTGCTACCTAAACTCGATTATAGTTTGGAAAGAGACAGACATTTGAGAGTAGAGTATGAGCAATAAAGATAGATGGATATTTAGTGCAAAAATCTGCAAACCCAACTGTTCCAGTAGAAATCAGTGGCACCATCTAGACTAGACTGGCTGAAACTTAATTCGTCGTGGAACACAACACACTGGAATGAAATAGCTTGCAATTTCGTTACAGTGTATCCCTCAGGTGGTCAGTGCTACTATCCATCAGACATCAATAAATCTGCAAATCGTTTCTGTGTATCATGGTTGTAGAGTACAGATGTACTTACTGTCGCCGGCATTCATCTTGACCGCGAAACTCTTTCTCCAGTCCAGTCTATTATTAGCTTTTGAGTTGTGTACACGTTAAGTCACTTGGGCGTATTGCATATTGTTTTTGTGTTTTTATTTTATTTGTTGTATTGTATTGTTGATATTAATTTAATAATAAAGCATGGCAGACTTACGCAGGGGTAGAATACGGCCATTTGCTGACAAAGTGAATAAATTCATAGGTGAATTCCCGGATTTATTCTGTGATGGTGCTAAAATAATTTGTAAAGTGTGCGAGAAAGATTTGATGTGCTGGGATAAGCGTGATTGTGGACTTCACGTAAATAGTGTACACCATAAAAAAAAATAAAATGGCGTGCCTTCGACAATACAGTTTATGTTTGATTTACTATTAATGCTGATTTCCTGTGATGTTCCGCTGCACATACTCGATAAACAACCATTTCGAGAGTTCTGGAATAAATACAATGCCCAGGTGAAGTTACCAAGTCGCACAACGTTATGTAACTATCTACCAACTGTACACGTAGACATGGTAAATAAGATGAAATGTGAATTAAAAAATACACGGCTGTGGTTATCTGTTGATGAGACAACAGATTGTAAAAAAAAATTATTTTTAATGTTATAGTACCAGTACTGGACCCTCTTAAATCGACAGTTCCACTGTTACTAGCTAGCAAAAGACTAAGTCAGTGTACTAGCGAAACAATTACCGGGTGGTGCTGGAGACGTTAGAAAAATTTTAACTGTCAAAAAGTCAAGTGTTGAAGTTTGTGACTGATGGCGCCGTGACAATGCGTTCGGTATGCCGTTCTTTGCAGGATCAAGGTTGTACGTTTATACATGTTACGTGTAAAGTGCATGTTTTACATCTTGTGGCAGAAACTATTCGAAAAGGTTTTCCAGAGGTGGATACATTAATAGCAAGTACAAAATAGTGGGCGAAGTAAATCTACTGCTACACGCTATTCAGACTTTAATGAAAATACACATGTAACAATAACTTGAAGAGAATCTTTATGTATTTTTAAGATACATAATCGTCAATATGTAAGTAATACTAAATTACCTATAAATAAATTTTGATTAAGTATGACAATACATATTTAGCAGTCGCCACAAGCGTCGATTAAATAAATACCACATAGATAGTTCATACCCATGTTAAAATTCATCGATCAATAATGTGGACGTCAACATTCTTTATTGTTGTGTTAAGTACCTATTTAGGATTTTGTTGGTTTCGATACTCATAAGTCCGTTATATTCGACCATTTGTATGTATTTACTGTTTCAAAATTAACAATCATAAATAGGCACTGGTCACAACGGTATAAATATTTAGGACTCCATGTTTTTTTTTTGAACGTTAAATAGACATGTATTTCCTAATATAAGTAACTTAAAATATTTAATGACGTTATTCTTCAAGTGATTTAATGAAGACAATTTCATATGAACATATGCCCGAAAACTTGTTCGTTTGATTATTTTATTTCATTTCTCATTTTATTTTTTATCTTTCACAATTTGTATGATCTGAAAGTCAGTTTGGATACACGGATAAATTTGATTCAAGCCAACTTTGCAGTGGTACTCCTGCCTTAGGTTATGTATAATTTGCCGTGTCCTTTGTCCTGGTATGCTTCGCCAGTATCTATTGTGTTGTTTTCTTTTTCCAGTCTGATACGCACCTCCTTTCAGTGCACTTTGGCACTGCAAGTACTAGTTTCGGGCCAAGGAATGCTGTAGCTGATCCAAGAATCAGCCAAGTTCGTTCACTAGTACTCCATTATGTCCTGGCACCCAGATTAGTTTGACTGTATTCCGTTCTGCCAGGGCTTGAGTTCTTCTAGGCTTTCCCATCCTAGTCTTGCCGTCACTGTACAGCATTTTAGTGCTGCCTGCTGTCTGAAACAATATGGATCTTCTTTGTATAAGCTCTCCTTAAATTTTCGATAATACACAGTGGAATTGCGTATATTTCGGCCTGGAATACTGTACTGTGATTCTCAAGTACATGGCCTTGGGTTTTCGCTATGTATACCAGACCCTGCTCATGTTTCAGTCCTGGACCCGTCTGTGTACCAGGTCAGTCCTCTGATAAGGAAGTCTGTGCAGTTCCCTTTCATAACTCTCGATCTGGTATGATTACCTCGATAGGATTATGGAAGGAGTATTTGAGAATCATGTGATCTAACAAGATCTCAAGGATGGGGCCTATCACTCGTTAATGGCCTTATGACTCGAGTGAGGGCTGTGAGGCATCAGCTCTCCAGAATTTTGCAGTCTGAGGAGTCCCATCGTCGCTTCTCCTTGTATTACTATGTGGAACGAGGGGGTTTAACAGGGCTGCCATTACTGCAGTGGGGGTCGAGCGCATTGCCCCCGTTATACCTAAACTTGCCAGTCTTTGTACCTGGCTTAGTTTGTTTGAAGTTGTTGCTTGCAGTACCTTAGACCGCCATGCCAAGGCTGCATATATAATTGAGGGTTTTACAATCGTGGTATAGAGCCAATGCACCAAAACAGGCTTGAGCCCCCAGGTTTTGCCACAGAATCGTCTAATTACTGTTAGGGTTTCCAAATTCCGTTTTATTTTGTCAATGTGCTGGTTCCAGGTAAGTTTGGAGTCAATTATGATTCCAAGACACGTTACCACCTCAGACATTGTTATTTCTTCACCAAGGAATTTTAGAGGTGTTAGACCCTCTAGGTTTCTTTTCCTAGTGAATGGGATTTATCTTTCCTTCTTCATCCATTCCTGATTGACGTTTAGGGCTTTCTGCATTAGTTCCCTAACCGTGCTGGTAAATTTACCCCTTACTGTGATGACTATATCGTCCGCATGGTCTTGGATGGTAAATCCTTTTCTGCTAAGTGTCTCAAGAAGCTCCATAAGAGACGTGAGAGCAGCCCCCCCTCCCTGCGGACGTCCAACCGTTACTTGAGCTTCAAGAGTCGCCAAGTATAGATGTGAATACCATCCTGCCTTTGAGAATGTTCGCGACCCATTTGCAGCAGGTGGAGTCGATCTCATGTTCTCTGATAGCCCTACGAATTGAGGAAAAGGATATGTTGTCTAAGGCCCCTGCGATGTCTGAAGTTTTCGAAATATAAGTTTGAATACATAAGTTGCGTAAAGAGGGAACCTGGATGTAAAAAATACAAATGGCCCACTGATAAAACGGTATATGTTTGAGTACATATTTTGATAAAATTTACTGTTCGCTGCTAATAGTTCCAAAAAAATCACCATAAATATAATTGGGGTGTAAAAATTCACGTCATTTCATTTTTTTTTTTTAAATCACAAGTCATACTAGATTGCAAATCACTAGCAAAACATTTATTTAGATTTGACTCCTATCTCGACGTCATTACTGAAAATCATACGGGTATATCAGTGGCGGCTAGTCAAAAAGTACTTCAGCACTGCTCACAGGTGCATTAGCACTTAAATAGTTAAAAGATTTATTAAAGTACATACAGTTGTGATATTTTTTTTATTTATATGAATAATAAAATATTAAAGTTTTATTTATATGAATAATAAAATATATAAATTATTAAAACAAGATATTATTATAATTGTTTAAATTTGTGTCTATTTCTATCAGTTTTGTAGTGCAGCACCTCCAAGGGGGTTCTTTGGGAGACACCTGGACAGCCGCCGCTGATTTGTCTTTATGTACTAGAAAGTACATAGTACTAAGTCGAGACTAAATGTGAATTGCAGTAGCAAGGCAATATCACGCGGTTTTGAGATAATTAAATTAATAGACGTTATTAAATATGCAATCAAATTACTGCAAAATTAAAATAATGAATTTTTTAATTTGAAAAAAAAATTGTTTGATTAAATGACCAACGTTTTTAAGAATTGATAGGAATGTTACGTTTTTAATTTAATAGTCTCTTATCTGTAAGTAACGCGTCTAGAGATAATCTTGGTACAGATATGAGATACTAGGTATAATAATATAATGAATGTCTCAAACGAAAAATGAAAATGAGGTGAATATAACACCATCTTCCTACGAGTCGATATGAAGGAGACATTAGGGTTTTTCGGGTGCAGAAAAATTTGAACCTCTGGATTATCATTGATTGAGTTCAAAATCATAATTGATTTCAACCAATGATAATCGAGAGGTTATAACTACTGGTTAAAACTTCTTTGCATGCAAAACGTCCTATAGATAACATTCCTGGCTAGTCACCTCCATTTAAAAATGTTTTCTGACATACTGGGACTAAACATCGACCAAGCAGTTCTTAGTAAACATGTAAAATATTTTTTTAAACACCATACAAGTAAATTTGATAGACGTAACAAATAATTAGATGTCCTAAGTAGGTACTCTGAAACTATGAAGACCTTTGCTGCATACTTAAAAATTTTAAATAAAGAAAACAGATAATAAATCAAGTAAATCACTAGAAAATAACAAATTTAAAGCAGATGAGTGGGCATATTAGATATACATATACTTCAGGGTTATATTTATTTATTGCACTTACTTTACGAAGACAGATATTGAAATTAACTGGACAAACAAGTCGATTAAACGTTGGAAAAAATAAACTTTTACATTTTTTTAGTTTTAGTTTTGTGAAAGAGATTTCAGTGCAGTTTTTTTTCGGCAATGAGCGTTTGCATACCTCTAAGGTTACCTATACTGTATGATGTACTTATATATGACGCAGATTTATTTGGAACAATTTTGAACTGGCGTTTTGTATATCTATCTATTTTGTTAAAATTTTGAGCATATAGTTGGAAATTATCCAACCACGTCAAATTATTCACCGTAAAATAGGGTTACTTGGGACAATGGGGTTACTCTGGACAAACATTTTTTAACTTGGCAGCACTGAAATATCAAAATTAACCTCCAATCCAGTGTGTCAATTGGAGAATCATACTCCATTTTGTGTAGGTAAGTATTCGAGTTTTGTTAATTTCAAAGTGATTTGAAACTGTTTAGATATTAAAATATCAACTTTCTAGCCTATAAAAACATATATCTAAAAACTCTGTTGTAAATTATAATTAAAAAGAGTGGCAGGGCGGTGTTCCTATTTTATTTTGATTAATTAGGATGTAATACATATATTAGACCTAAATTTGTGGTTAAATATTTATATTTTATATTTTTTTTTGTCACAAAAGAAAAAAACGTCATTATGGGGAATTTTGGGACAGTGTCCCAAGATACCCCCAGATGTTCCAAGGACCTTAAGTGATACCTACTAAATTGTTTTATTAGGTAAGAGGTCACAATAAAAATAACGAGAAAATACTATAGGAAGGTTGGCTCCAGAAGGTACCATGACTTCCAAGAAACCAACATGGATAAAGCCATAGAAGATGTAGGAAGAGGAATGTCGATTAGACAGGCAACAGAGTTACGGAGTGTCACAAAATCTACATTACAGCGAGGGTTGAAAAATAAGCAAATGGCAAAATATGGTAGACCCACAGTGTTAAACTAGGGAATGAAGAGGGGGAACTTGTTGGTATATTACAAATTTCAGCTGAATGGAGATTTCCGCTAACGACATTTGATATTAGGAGCATTGTTAAACGGCATTTAGTTAACAAAGATGTGTCAGAGCCAAGGTTTATGACAAACCTGTTTGGAATTGATTTCGCAAAAGTTTTTTATGTAGACACAAACACGACTTATTAACACGATTGTGTGAAAATATTAAAAGGTCCAGAGCCGACCTTGATACAAATACTTTGATACAATATTTTGGAAATTTAGGTAAGTCCATTGAAGGTGTGTCTCCAGACTTAATGACTACAATGAGACAAACCTCACAGACGACCCTGAACGTCTAAAGTGTATTGTAAGAAGGGGTTGCAAAAGACCAGAACGTGTAATGGACACTAGCAAATCGAGCACCTTAGTGATGTGTTCCGGTACGTCTTCAGGGAAGTTATTATCTTGTTACGTAGTCTACAAAACTGAGCACCTGTATGATACCTGGCAACGGGGCGGTCCCAGAGGCACCCGTTACAATCGATTTAAAAGCGGGTGGTTCGATGGCGTAATATTTGAAGACTGGTTTGTCACAGTTCCTTTGAAATACTTTCAAAAATATGACAAAGAAGTTCCTAAGATGGTAATTGCAGACAGTTTAGCCTCCTATTTGTCTGTCAAAGTGATTATCCATAATATTCGGTTTGTACTACTTCCACCGAATAGCACACACCTCTGCCAGCCTCTAGATGTAGCCGTATTTCGCACTTTAAAAATGTTTTGGAGACAAGTTATTAATGTGTGGAAGGAGACTAATAGAGGATGCATACCAAAGGATAGATTTCCATGGTTATTAAATAAAACATTGGAAAAACTAAATGTAAATGTAGTACAAAACATGACGTCAGGATTTAGAGCAACGGGAATTTATCCCCTTAATGAAGAAGAGGTATTGAAACGCATTCCTCGAAAGGAGGAGAGTCGTCCCAGCAGTAGCAATTCATGGTCACAATGAAATGCTTTCAACAAATTCTGAGAAAAAAAGAAAGAAGAAACTCCAGGTTCAACCTGGCTTGAGTGTAAGCGTAGATTCAGATGAGAGTAATAAAGAAAATATAAACAATGAACGGTATTCTGTACATGATTCAGAAAGTTCTATTGGCTCAGAAGGCTTTGATAATGTTGAGGAATATGAAGAACGTGATGCAAGAGAGGAAAAAGAAGATGAATAATATGACCCCGGAGCAGATATGGAAAGTGACCTGAAAGAGAAAATTAGAAACCTCAGAACAAACGATTTTGTGGTTTGTAAATTTATTTTCGAAGCACCTAATAAAAAAAAATACTGAAAAATGTTATATTGGTCGCATAGAATCTATTAATATGGGCAGCGACTAGAAACTTTTTTTGTAATTTCTTAAGAAATACTGCTAAAAATAATAAAAATTTTGTATTTCCAACTGTTCCAGATATTTCTACTATTAGTGAAAACCAAATTGTTCAAATTCTGAAAGAGTTTATTGTTTTCAGAGGAAGATACACTTTTAATGAACTAAAATCTACTGATTACAAAAAAATCTATTTTTTTGTGCCATTAGACTATTTTTTTTACTGATTCTGTAATAGAGAAATTGTATTTTTATTTAATAAATATTAAGCAAAATAAGTTTTTGTATGTTTTCCCCTATAATAGCTATCAAAACATAAAATTCGTACCATTTATTGAAAAAAATATAGTATAGTGTGCCCCATGTTACCCCTGAGAAGAGTAACATGGTTTATATATTAAAAAGCAATACCCATCCCAAGTTACCCAAATGCGGGGTAACTTGGGACAGTCACAAACATATTTTTTTTGTCAAAGTTACATGGAATTTTTTGAGGCTTTTGCTCACTAGCGTGTTATGCATTACTTAAATAATTTTTTTCGCTACATTACTCTTTTATTTTAGTCATAGCTGCTTCGTAGATTCAATTTATAGCAAAATTTCTAATAAAAATTGCCCTAAGTAACCCCATTTTACGGCATATGCTTTGTTGATTCCAGTGACAGACTGGCTAATATTTTTAAGGAAGGTGATTTACCAAGAAGTACCCCTCATATATTTACCAATCTAGGGATCTCAGTTCATTCTTTCAAATTTCTTGGCTCAAAATTTTTTCTATTTATTTATTTTTTTTGCATTAGGGGTAACATTAATATACGCGTTACCCCTGATGATGGCTTATTGTCGAAACTAGTAAGGACTTACACACACGAGTACACATACAAAACCAAAATGACTATATCGTAATTGTTCAAGAATTCAAGAATTTTTTTATGCCTGATATTTATTTACAAAAAAGTAATAAACTTATTCTATTAAAATATGTTTGAGTAAGGATATGTTCCACTGTATCAAAATTTTCATCTACAGCGGAACTTTGCTACATGGTACGCCGATTCATGTTTCTATTTTTTTCTCTAGGAATATCGGCATCAACTTATTATAAAAAAAATCATTTAAACTCTTTGGCATTTTGCCCAGTACAAAGTAATTCAGCTTTTCTATTTTGCTGACGCCTTGCATAAGCATGACTTATTTTTATTCATTTTTATTATTTTATTAACCTACAAAGGGAGGCCAAAAATTACAAACCAGTCAAGAACTAAACAGAAAAAAAAATGTAGACACGAACGCATTATACGCCAGTCGGCGCAATGCACAGTGCCGCGAGCCATAGGGAGGATGGGACAAAAATCGAAATTCCGATTGCGTGTGAGTGTAATTTTTTTAGTGGTCTGTATTCAATGAAAAGAACTTAATTCTATCACATGGCACGCATTTGATTTAGTATTATTTTTTAAATAACGTAATTATTATTGCTATAATAATTGCCCCAATATAATACAATTTTGTGATTGATTATGCCACACTCGAATATTATCGAATTTTTAAAAACTGATCAGACACAGAAGTATCTTCGTCGCTAAAATCTAGATTTGGGATCTCTAGACCTGAATTATACAAGGCCGGGGTGGTCATTTTTATTAAATAGTGGTTAACCTCGTCATCTATTTTATTCATTTTATTTGTTGTTATCTTTCTTTGAGATGATATTAATGGCTCAGAGGTTAGTAACAACCTGTTCATAAGGTTCTTAATTCGAATTTTGCCTTGATGCTTTTTGGGTATTGCGTAATCGACATTTTCTCACTTCTTTGTGTCTTGCCTCTAATGCATCTTCAGAGAGTTGTCCGATAGGTAGGTCAAAAGAACCGATTATGTCGCATCCATGAACCAAAACCTTATGAACGGGTGCTCGGCATATAATACCAACTATATAAACTTAAATAGAGTCGTCTAGTTACATTTAACGAATTTCTAAACTTATTTAAATCGATATGGCAACCACTATCCAAAACCCTTAATATTACTGAAAATTATATAATGAGTTCTTTATTTATTCCGGTTATTCCGAAGCTAATTTCGGCATTCAGGAAAAATCTCCTGGCTGTGTTGCCGTCCTTTGTGGAGCAGCAACCTGGCTTTGGCTTATCCATTAGAAGGCCAATGTTAGATTTGAACTCCACCTGGAAGCGATTTTTGTTGTCTTAGAATATTTTTTTTTATTGTCCTTGCTTCTGACTTGCCATAATTTGATATGCAGACGGTAAGCGATGTGTAAGAGACACTCAAAGAATCTAATCCAGCAATGAAGAGTGGATAAGCCGAAACTGGAGTGATTGAGCACATTTTCAGTGCATCATCCAGCTTCACAGATGATGCACTTTGATGTCGCGTTTATACCAGAAAGGACGTTACTCACACTCCCGTCCATCATTGTAAATAACAACTCAAAACCTATAGAGCACTCTCGAACACCTATTGTTATTAAAAAGTTTTGAAGCTCCCTAATTTTCTCACGCATTTTCTGATCCTCATCTATCACTAGATCAGCGCCTTCTTTGGCAAACATAAATTTAATTGATCTGTAAAGGAGAGTAGATGATGTTCTCTCGTTTACCCATACCTCTCCACCGGAATCTATATCGATCAACCTCAATGGTACTAATGCAATTAAGAATAAATATTCATCCGTGTTTTTCTCATCAGAGAACTTCATTCTGTATGTACTGTGACCCGAGCTGCTTGTCAAAGCCCCACTTACATATTAATTTATATTGGTTTCCTTCTCGTGGATTTGCTACTTTTAAAATGCTAGCTGTCACAAATTGTAAGAGTTCTTGCAAACTGACTTCAGCAGAAGTTTCAGTTACTTCGACTTGCGCCGGAAGGAGAGCTTTCTTTGTATTACTTAACATGTATTGACTCGGGAAGCAGTCTTTGTGAAAAAAATTAACCACAGAATGTAAAATATTATACTTCCTCTCAGACAGGTCTAAGTCTAGAACTAATGCTTGATGGGGTGTTAGACACTTTTTAGCTTGACCGTTTTGAATGTTGGTTGAAGACTTTGCAGTGATGTCACGGCAAATTAAAGCTCGTCGTAAGTTCTACCAATAGCTAGTTCCACAACTCGACGTTTCTTGGTCTTCAGCGAGGCCTCACCGAAAGGCTTGGCAAGTCTTCCGCGTGGTCGGCTTGGCCCGGGCTGTACTTCATTCACTGTAGCAGAGCTTTGCTGAAAAGCTTGTTGAAGCCATGTCTCGTTACGTTTTAAACATTTTGCTCACACCTGTGCACTTTCTTGCCATTTTTTGTTCATTTGCAAGCAAAATAAATGGTTCACATTTTTTAATATGTTTACGTGTTTTTTTCGTCACACTCACATAAATTTAAACGGTAACATATCTCGTTCAATACAGATTGTTCACGGTCACTGTTTTCACAATTCAACCAAATCTTCGCAAGATCAATTTTTCTTATGGTGGCATCTCTCTCTACAAAAAAAATCATAATAGCTAAAGTAGCAGTTAGAAGCAGACGGACTTAACTAAATCTGAAAGTACATTAACATAGTAACAAGAAGATGTTCGCACCCCAAGAGCATTTGAGACCTATTTTTTTTAAGGCTTCTTTAAAGTTAGAAATCGCATTGATTTTAGATAATTTTTAATTGTATGTTTTAACACCTAATAAACAAAAGTATCTTACACTTGTGGACCAAATGTAAATAATGTATTAAAGTACTGACTTTGGACTGCAGAATCCATAGTCGACTGATTAGAAACACTTGTTACGCTTTCCAATAGGACACATTCAGTGTGAACCTACAAATTCAACTGCACATGTAATGTTGTAATTGCAATCACTATTGTGTTGGCGCGACAGCGTTAGCCAATCAGCGCGATTTACGTATTGGTAGCGGCGTTCTTACAAGTACACTGTCTTATCTACTTTACGACGGCAAAGTCAAAGGTCTCAGAATTCGGAATTCATTTTTCGATTTTTGTCTTAGATTCACGGCACTGTGATGTTATGTTGTTTTCTGAATTAGAACGATCAGAACATCTATATTCCATTCCAAATATTTTTAAATTAGAGTAAGCGGTAGGCGTTGATAGATCCTTATTCCATACTAATTGACTTAATTTGTCACTCAATTTCTTTTGACTGACGGCATTTGATCTGCCAGATTTTTCTAGTGAAACAAGTTTGAATTTTTTAGCCTTCTTTACCACTTTGGAGAGTACCAAAAATACGGAAAATGGGCCGCGGAGATTGGAAACGGCACGTTCACATTTAATTATGAACATCTGTGCGTATAAGTGAGGATCAAACGCCTTAAATAAATGTGTTTCCATTACACTGTTTGATGTTGGAACTACTAGTATAATATAATGCAATATAATATTTGTTTCTGTAAGGTATGTGGCTATTAAAATTTTGGTTTTGGAAAAACCGTTAATTTGGTACCCAATGATCCAGGGGAGCTTGTCATATGAGGGCCCGTGTAGTGATCGCCACACCGCCACCCGGGCCAGTCCGCTACTGCTTGTTTCTTATATATGACCAGGAAAGCCACTCATAGTGTTTTGAAGTATAAAGTTGCGTATAAAGTAATGACGTAAATATCCTATTTCTAAGTAAATACAATTTACTTACATAGATATAACAAATAATAAATGTATATTAACTAGTTTCTACGCCAAAGATGTAGCTACCATCTACGAATCTATGATTTGTGCAACAGGGATGGGGATTTACAGTTCTAAGAAGAATTCGAACTACGTCTATAGCTGCAGACACATCTGAGTATGGTATGAATCAGACCAATGACGCATATTGTCAGATGTGGATCGTAGCCTTCAGAGTGTGTCAAAAGAATAAATGTTTTGATTTGACTTGATTGATTATTTTAGAAGACAATATTCTTACTATGTTTTGTTAATATATTTATTACTATTTTATAACAAAATTTGTTCCTAAAGTTTTCGTTTTTTATATATTTTTATAATATATTTAACTAATGGTGTTTTTATGTGAACAATTTTAATGTAAAACTGTATGTATTTCTTTTTTATTCCAGTATGGTAGAAAGGATATCGAATCAGCACAGAAGCACAAAAACCCAGAAAAGAATGATGATGATGATGAAGGATATAGTGAAGAAATTTGCGTCCCCGACAGATTATCAGAAACTACTAGTAAAATTAAAGCAATCTTTCCTCCAAATGGTTTGAAAAACGGAATGGCGAATGGCGGAAATAACCTTATCAGTAGAGATGATAAATTAATTCTTGTTCCTGAGCCTCCTACATACCCTCCCAAAGAAGAAGAGAAGCTATCTTATGATGAGCTGAAAGACGGAAATAACAAGGTATTTTCAGTTATGTTCATTATGTGTGTAGAAGCATCGTTTACGCCGGCCGCGCTTCAAGTTTTTGGATCTGTTTGCAGATCTAAACCTGTGCTTTCTATCACTTCTTTTCAGTTTTTTTTTTTTTTTTTATTATAGGAAAAATACAAAGACTTTGATTTAGCTACAGTATTTGACTACTTGAAGGTAGGAGTGGAAGCAATTATAGAAGATGACGTTACGTCACGATTTGAAGCTGAGGAACTGAAAAATTGGAATTTGCTGATCCGAACGAACAGGGGATATGAATTTATTTCATGGAAACTCACAATAATATGGATGTGTGGCTTTTTCATTCGATATTTTTTTCTTATTCCCTTTGAGAGTAATTATTTGTTTTGTTGGGGTAAGTTTTTGTTTTATTATATATTTTAAGATATACGAAGGAGAAACATGTAACATGTTAACACATTTAAATTTTTATACTAATATCTTTCATTTTGTTAATTTCTCACAGATTATGTGGTTAATTATATCAACTGCCTTAATAGGATACATGCCAGATAACGGTTATAAAAGATGGCTAAACCGTAGATTTTATATGATTGCTTTTCGTATTATATCCCGTTCTCTTTCGGGCACTATCAGGATTCACAATAAGCAATGGAGGCCAGCTAAAGGTTCGGTGTGTGTTGCCAATCACACATCACCTTACGATGTTGTTATTTTATCCGTAGATAATTGTTATTCTTTGGTGAGTTGAAGAACAGACTGTGGGACACATGGGAGCTTCTGCCTGCTTTTAAACACTGGGGTTTTATGCCTTGCAACTTTTAGCACAAGTTGATGAAGATGTACTTGATGTGAAAATGGTTAGATTAACTAAATTATTTTTTTTTGTCGTAAAATCATTGATTTTTAACTATTTCATAAAATACTAGGAGAAATTATGAACGTCGGCTTGTACAGTTGACTTTCGATTAAACAGATTAATTTGATTAAATGAAGAGATAGTATTACTCATAAAAGTCACAATGAATTATTTATTTATCATATCTTAATGCTAATAAAATTCTTCTAATATATTTCAGTTTATTTTATTGATACATAAAAAAAGATTAAAAATTTCAGAAATTCCAGCCTTCATTGAAATAATAGTAATATATATTTTTTTAAGTTCTATTAAAATTATGTTCATGTAGCATCTTCATTTAATTCTGGAATATTTTTTTCTCTCATTCGTAAGCAATGAATAGGGGCCTCTCCCATATAACATTTTAAGTTGTAATTTTTGGCCTATATGCCCAATTAATCGTGTAATGGTCGTAAAGTGGTCGTGAAAATAGTTTTAATGGCAGTAGGTCGTCTAAGGGTCGTTATAAGTTTATACCCACGACTATCGAAACTCCTTGTCGTATGAAGGTCATATAGTACGCATAAGATGACTAATTGCACGCCAAAAGTGGATGGTCGTGAGGCGGTCATTACGAGGTCGTAAATAGGTCGCTGTCATATACAGTACAACCCATAACATAACTTAAGGAATATAGTTTTAAAACCGTCGTTAAAAAAATAATATGACATTATTATGACCTTGTAGAAAGATCATTAAAAACAAAGGTCATTAAAAAACGTGATAAGACCTCAATAGGACTTTGAGACAAAATAGTACCTAAAATTGTAGGGAGTTGTAAAATGGGTTATATTGATTTTGAGTACGACCTCCATACGGCCCATAAATGAAAATATGGCGTCCACAAATTGATAACAGTAACAGAGGTTATATTAACATTGAAAACTACCTCGACACGACCCATGAACAGAAATATGGCGCTCCAAACAATGGTAGTCGTAACAGAGGTTCAATACGACCTCGGTACGATTCCATGAATCATTAATAAAAATTGATCAATTTTTGCTGTCAATGAATAAAAGTACAAGAATGAACATCTCTTACAAAGTTTAAAGATGAGTTCATCCTCACTTTTTTCAAACCCCCTAAGCCCAGCCAACCAGTTTTTAGATAAATGTAAGTAATTAAAATTATAGCCGACGATTCTTTTCTTTTTGGGAATCCCGGAAACCCATTTTCTGTCTAAAATATAAAACGTCTAGAGTAATTTAAAAACAGTCTTCAATAATGAAGTTGCTTAGTGATTTTGTAGTTAGTTTTCATATTAGTTCTCTATAATTGTTTAAGTAAATATTACATGGAACATAAAGGCCTAAATTAATTTACATTTATACATTCAAAATGGTTATGATTTTATATGACTGCTTGGTAGTTTTACATATAAATTTATAACTATTAGGTCGTAAGCAATTTCGGCCATATTTTTTGTTAGAAATTTGGCGTCCTTATTTGACAAACAAAAATATTAAAACTTTAAATTTAATTTGTAGGTTTATTGCATAGAAATTTGATTAGAAAATATATGTTTTCGATATTATCAATTATGCTCTACAAATATGTATACATTCTAACCCTTTTAAATCAATGGTTAAAATACGTTTGTTTTTTATAATTTCTTAAATTTTCTTTGATTTTCATTATATGGAAGGCAAGTTGTATTTTTTCGAGGTATCTTTGCCACTTTCACTGTAAAAAAATTTCCAGCAGTTTTGGCATCATAACGTAGCTAGAAATCGATTTAAACATTTAAAAGTTTCGTCTAATAACACCACGTTTTACTTAGTTTTATACTTAATACAGTTTGATTATTGACGTTTTATTTATCCCTACTATAAACAGATGAATACAAGACATACATATACATACAATACATACTGATTCGTTACGTTCTTTTGTCGTGTTTGAAGAAATATCAGATCATAGGTTGTATCGAAGTCATATCAAAGATCGTTACAATCTTATAATAACTCTATAGCGAACTCTATACGACAATATCACATTCAATTCTTAGGAAGCGACCTAATAGTTCTATAAAGGTCATATCCAATTAAGTCACATGAAAGTCATATGAAAAGTAGTAACAACCCTTTCCCAACCGTCCAAATTTGGTCGTAAAAAGGTTGTAACAAGGTCGTCACGTCTAAATATAAGTCGTATTTTAGGTCGTGACGACGTCGTTACATTTCTTATAAGAAGACTGAAAATGTTACTTGGGCTATGTTGGGGAATGGGGGTAACAGAGAGGATAATGCAATGGATGAATTTCTGTAACTACCAGAGCTATTCATGTGATAATGGAGGCGAAAAGGTCAGTCTATAAATTTAAAATAAAAAGAAACAAAAAACGAGAAAAAAGGGAAGCTAAAAAAACGTCATATATCACAGTTTTTCTACTTCAAACAAAAATAGTAATAACAGTAGACATACCACCATCCACAAATAAAGTTGCAATATTGAATTTGACAACAAAATTAAAATATAAAAATTGAAAAAATTAAAACCAATAAGAATTTTAGTGACGCTACACATTTAGGTGACCTTTTTTTCACAATCTTATGAAATGCAATACAAGTTGTCCCAATGTTACAAGTTGATCCCTACAAATCAGAAATTCCAAATATTTTTCAAATATCTTTTGAATTGTTTGAATATCTTTTCCTGTTTTAATATAATCTATTCAGTATTTTGATGATATCGTCAGTAGAAGCATGTTTCTACTAGGTTATTAATTATTTCAATCTCTCTTGTGATAACCCTAAATTTCTTATGTCCTGGTAATGATCATCCTGTTTATGATAGAAAGAAAGTTCACCTCAACAGACTTTTAATACGTCACATAATTATGCAACCTACGTACTACTCTCATGACACACCGGTTGCCTACACATGACATTGGAACTTGACCCTAATGCAAATGTCTATAAATCCGTCATTTTCGCGGGTTGTACACAACGTAGAATTTTTTTCTCCCTTGTGAGAAATATTTAAGCACTTTCAGTTACCAATTACCATGCACAAAGCATATGAAAATATATGCAATTATAATACACCACAGTAACTTTTATTATTAATATAATTAATTAATATTAAATATGGATGAAGTATCCTCCAATAGGAGTAAAGTCAAAAGTTAATAGCAGCTAACTTCATCATTCTTTAAACTTGTTTGTGTCGCGTTTTATAACCTAACTTTCATATATTCAGGTTCAAGTGTTGTATTATCGATATAAGAAGACGTGTGTTTATTTTAAACTATGGGTTTATAATTTGCTCCAGAGTCCAGAGCATGATCATATTAATAATAGTGGATGTAAAATGTTTAATTTTCTAAAATATATCAAATTAAAAGAAGAGTTTTCTCCTTTATGATTTTACATTCTTTACGGAAGTCAAGTGTCACTTATACAACTGGTTTTTACATTTTATTTTATATGTAATTATACTGATAAAACGGTGGACTAGAAATCATTTTAAATCAAAAAACAGATCAGGCTAAAAATGTTCTTAATTACTTTTAGGATATTGTATTCTAACAATCCACAATTATTTTATAAAAAAAAGGAGGTTCTAAACTGTCAACAACTTGAGGTTAACCGTTAGCCAAAAACTAGTGAGGGCTACCATTTTTAGACTGACCAGTTGGCTGGCGAGTAAGGTAATTGTCAAAAGTTAGTGTTAGGCGCGGAACAAGTTTATAGGGTTTTATTATAATTATTTCGTACACCAGTAAAATAAAAAAAAACTTGTTATTTATGCCTGAGTGTTGTGCAGTTCCATTTTGTTCAAAAGCAAAAGGCGGACATGTTTCCGAGAAACAAAGCTCGCCTGAAACAGTGGTTGGTAGCGATTTGCAGGGATAACTTTACTCCTTCGAAACATTCGCGTGTTTGTAAGAAACATTTTAATCCTAACGATTATTCGTTACCAAAGGAGCCTACTACAGAAAATCGTAAGTACTAATCATGCACATTCGTTTTTTTTTCATCATGCTCATTCTTGATATAACCTAACTTTAATGACTTAGGACACTTCTGATAAGTACAATAATTTCCCTACTGAGCAAGTAAATTACTACTTTCCAACGAAATTATTATTTCTGTCATAGTCTTAAAGCCTGTGACCAGAAATACAGAACTTAAAACTTCATAATAATGCATACTTTTGACAAATCTGGCCTAGAGTAAAGACACTTACCTGTGAAGTAGCTTCTTTAGGCCCGCTTATTTTTGCACTTCATTTGAGGCACTTACAATCATCGACCCGTGCCGTATATCTCCCATATTTCATCAGAAGTTATCACAATTTTTATAAAAATCACTAAAAACACGCGTTAGAAAACCATTAAACTTCAGTGACAATTGAAATTTTGAACCTTACCCTACACTAGCGCCTCTCGTGGTGTTTTAAAACACGATAGCCCTCATTGACATGTGCAATTAAATTTTCACATCATAATTAATTATCATTGGTATATAATTATACCTGTTTTTAATATTAATTAATTAAATCAATAATAGAGTTTTACTAATGGATTGAACATTGTACATAATCAAACATGTTAACATGTTCTGTGTGTAAATTAGTTATTCAAAGTTCTTAAATACCTATTTCCTTCAAGAGAGAGCTAAAATAAAATCCTACCGGTGTGTCCTTGACGGTAATACGTAGGTCAAATAATTATGTGACGTCACAGCTAATAGAGTCCATTATAAAATTGTATTGCTATTAAGATTTATTTATATTTAGGGCGGATCTTTTCATCTGCCATTAAATTTTTTTGATTAATAAGTTCCATGGATACAATTGTATCCATCTGCCAAATGAATTTAATAGGAGATAGAAAAATCGAGCCTTTAATACAAGGTTAACGTATACTCTCACTCTCAATAAGCCATTAGTGTAGTTCAAAACTTTGACAAAATTATGGAAGTCATGATTTCTGGCTTATGTTATGAGAAATGTGGAAGAATAACATCTAAAAAAATGTGTCACATAGGAGCGGTCTGGAAATGATGTAAAAATCGCTTAAAATAAAAAAATTGGACCACACGAGAAACGGCGGACAAACCGTAAATGTATAGAAACGAGTTATTGTAGATAATGAAATTCAATTAAAAAAATGTTTTTTTTATGATTTTTAAAAAAATTATAAGTCGGAACAATTTTTTTTGTTGCAGTTATGAAAAATGAGTTGTTTTTGTAAAATATGCATAGCGGTTTTTTTTTTTGGCAAAAACAGAAAACCTAGGAATTTGTTAATACACATGTTAATTAACAAAAAAATCTATAAATACGAGTAAATAATAATCTGAAAAAATCATCCGGAATTTTTGTTTTCAACAATAAAATGACATCATTTAATTTTTTTAATAAATACACAATGTTCACGTATATAAAGAATAAAAATGACACGACATCAATATATCAATGTTTTTCAACAAGTCCGCAGCATATACGGCAAAATAATTGAATACCTCCGTGTAGGGCATTTAAAAATTCAATTTTTTTTTCAGATTTTTTTTATTATGGCAATTTGCAACTAAAATTGGTCCAAAATCCGAGGTATTTTCTGCGGAGCCGACAGAATACCAATTTTTTTAGAAAAGCATTTTTGCTCAATCTCCATTGTTACTTGAGATGGTTAGAACATTCACTTTTTTTATTTAATTATTAATTATCCAGCATCCCCTTGCATGGTGACAATGGGGCAATAGATGGATCAGACAGAGCAGGGCTAGTTTGGACTTAGAAACTAATTAAAATAAAAGAACCACAACTCCTAAACTCTGTGAGGTTTAAATTTGTAAATGTGATAAATATCTCTTACAGTTTGCCCGGTGTTTCTCGTAAAAGGTCTTGAGTAAAAGAAATGTTAAAAATACTAAAATCATATTAGATATTTTTTATCAACAAATTTTATTAAAAGTACTAAAATCTGGTTAAAAACAAAAAACATAAAAATTTATCCTGACCAATTTCAAAAATATTCAGATTAATTAAAAAATTTCTAGATTATTTATTAATAAGTAAATAACATGACTATTTGCTGTGTCTCTTATGCCACATAAATGGGCAAGCATGTTTGTAGCAGTCATGGAAATATCTTAAGTTGAATTTTATCTATTGTTATATGTACATGTTTAAAGGATGCTCTGTGTTGTGTTGTGTTCGTTGCTTTTGTAAGTTGCATTGTTGGGCTTTTTGCAGGTTTGGTGGTTGACTTTGTGTACGGCACTAGTAGGATATGTTAAGCCAAGCGACTTCAAACAAAGGCTGAACAGATATGTTTCAATAATGTGTTTTGGGATATTGTCAAGGGCCATATCTTCAGTCGTCACATATCATAATGAGGAAAACAAACCAAAAAACGGTATATGTGTTGCTAACCATACTTCACCTATAGATGTACTTATATTAATGTGTGACAACTGTTATTCACTGGTAGGTGTTAAGATACATATTGCTTCTTGTATCATTTTGGAACTTGAGATTGTTGTAAAACACAAGTGTATCATAATGAGTAAATGTGTATGTATTTGGAAATGGAAGATATTTTTACATGGTCGTATACTTAGTTGTATCCAAATTGGAAATATCGTATTCTTGATTACCAACTTTCTAGACAGTAAAAAGTGATAAAAATTTGGGTAACTTAAATGTAATAACTTTTTTCGATTTTAATATATGATCACCAGATCTTTATTAGGTATGGCTGATGTGGCGCAGTCCATAGGCATCAGAGAGTTAATGGTAAATCTGGAAATAGGTAAAACAGCAGAAATAAATAATTCAAATTTAATAATATTTTAAGATTTATATTATCTTCTCAAACTTACAAAAAGCTGTTTTGTAATTTTTTATTTGTAAAAAATGCTTTTAATAGAAAAGAAAATATATATTAAAGCACTATACTCAAGGAATGTAATTAAACAGTGGGAATTATAAATTCATTAAATAATGGATTGCAACAACTCTTTTAACCACAAATACGATTTCACACCATTCCTAAAATTACGTTACACTATATGAAGGAAAGAGTCTAATAGAACAGGGTATTTAACATTTCGTGTTTCCAGTAAATGTATTATAGGAGAAGTGATGTAATGGTAGTAAAAAAAAATATTCTAACAGTTCGAACATGTAATATTTAATCATCCAAAACAATTAAATTTTATTTTTTATAATTTTACCTCAAAATGTGATTTATAACATCCTCAAGTTTCATTTTTGCTTGTTTAGATTATAGAAAATAATGCAGTTTTTTTTATTGATGTTAAACATTGACGAATCTAGTTTAAAAATGTGTCCTAGAGCAGTCATGATAACACTGCTCAAATTTATGTGACAAATCCAGAATAAAGGTCAAGCTTGGAGAGCTCTAACCATAACTTGTTTAATTCTTGGCAGATTTATAACTTATTTTTACCGTTGTTTTGCTTATTCTTTTTGCTATAAAAGCTACAACTGGATTCAAAAACCATTATATAGCTTATACATGTAGCTATAATTGGTGACATAACATGATTATATAGCATGTTTCACAAAACACACACAAATAAAAAACTCTACTACAGCGATTCTTAACTGGGAGGCCGTTAACAGTTCTTAGGGGGTCGTGAAATTTTTATAGAAAGTTTATAGTTTTTAAAATTTTCTAATCGTTTAAAAGAATTATTTTTCGTTCTTCGTTTTATTTTGTTTCAAACTTGTTTCATTTTGTATTAGTAATCCGAATTCTGCAGTGTAATGCAATGCAGATTGTAGAGACGTATATGTACGAAAGGATGGGCAGGTGGAGGCTGTTCAACAACAGAGGTCTCATTAAATACATTTAAGTACAGATTTTTTTGTGATTATAATTAGTAAATAAAACATTTTAAATAAATATTAATAATTATTATGTTATTACAAATTAGGTATGCCCGAAAATATTTTAGATTATTTAGGTGGCCGTAACTACTAAAAGGTTAAGAACCGCTGTTCTACCGAACATACCCACATATATCTGTATAAAATTCGTAAACATATAAAATGGATATTGTAGCGATAGTACCTATTTTTATAACCGCGATTTCACAATAAACTTACCTTGCTGAAACGTGATAATAGATACTTATTTAAGTGTACAGTTGGAGTTACCCAATATTGGCACTTTTAACTCAACTTGGAGAAACCCACAATTTAACAGGCAACAATAAATGACAGCAGTAAAGTAGGGACTTTCCGTCCATCATTTTCATCCATTTTAGTTAAATACTTGGCTAACACAAAAGTCTAACATATAGTCACAAATCTCGAAGGGTACACATATAACGCATGGTCACGCAACTGTAAATATCATAATTTGTTTTGTTTTTGTTAATAACTTCTTCTGATTTAAAGTTTTATTTAGTATCATCAGCGCTACAGATGCATCTATATATCAGTTTAAAGTCAAAAGTGTGAGCAAAATAATGATGAAAAGAAGTTATAAAGTATTAAAAAAGAAATCAACCTATATTTTGGGTATCACTTCAAATTGTGAACAATATAAATAGCATAATATGGACTTAGTGAATAGAAAAAATATGTGTACATGTGGCAGAAAAAAAAATCAAGAAAAACCCTTTAATATGGAAATGTATCAGTATAATACCATTAAATCTTTATGCATTCCTGTTACAAGCACTGAACATGACGTTACAGATTTATCATATAAACTTATTGCGAAAAATGCATAGTTTTTGAGATAGAGTGCGTTGAAGTTTTAATTGAGATATTGTTAAGAAATTCGGAAGGTGAAAGTTGTGTACATCAGTATATTTCTCACCATGGTTTTCATCTCTCCATTCCAACCAGAGGCATGGTGGTAAGAAGTGTTGAAGATGTTCTTCCAAAAAAAAAAAAAAAAATTGACATTGACCTAAGCTATTTTTCTTTCTTTTTCGACATTTCCTATAAAAAAAATTCTCTTATAATTTTTTGATAAGATGCAAAGTTTTTTGCGTTAAACTCATTTCAAAATCATTCATCCCATACTTATGAATTAGCTATTGAGAATCGTTTAAAAAATTTCATGGTTTCCCCTTCTGAGTTTCATAACAATGAATTCTCTAAGTTTCCCAATTAAAATCTGGCCCACCCTGTATATTAAACATCCATATCATCCATTTTCACAAATTTATTCTAATGTGGTTGGAATGTATAAGAAATTCTCAATTTGTGCATCATTTTATCGATTTCTTTTTTTTTTTTTTTTTTTAAGTGCTTGCTATCATGTAAATAACTGTTATTAAACTTATTTGATTTGAAAAATATGTGAATGTTTTGATAGATTGGTCAACGTCATGGAGGTTTTCTTGGACTTCTACAAAGAGCCCTAGCTAGAGCTTCCCCTCATATTTGGTTTGAAAGATCAGAGGTTAGAGATCGGCATGCCGTTGCGAGAAGGTGAGTGTTAAAATATTTACCTCTTCTCACATTTCTAAAGACCACCGTGAAGAATTGTGAAATTGTGTGTTACTATTATTAACCAGTTCCAATACAAAAAGAAATAATAAAAAATTTGTATTTGAAAATAATAAAAAATTTTGTATAAAATAAAACACGTAAAAGGTATTCATGTTAATATATCTTAATCATATTAGCATAATTACCTTCCTGTCAAAATACTATTAAAAGTTGATATATGGATAAAAACAAATAGATAAGAAAAAACATTAAGAGTAATGTTATACATTACATGTTGTTACATAAAATCTCATTAGTTGGTTAATGACACTAATCAGCAGTTACATTAAATTAGATACCAGAGAAAGTATAATTCTCTAACATAAACCATATAAAAAATTGTCGCGCGAGCACTATCTTCATTGTCAAGTAGTGAAAAAGTTGCAAAAATGGTGTGTTACCAGGTATTTTTTATACATTTTGTAAAATATTTACCAAAGTAATCTTTTTTAGAAACGAAGGAATTTTGTCGACATCTCGAATTTCATTAAAAAATTTATTATATAAAAAATAACCTCCAATTTCCAATATTGTGGGATATGAAACATACGTTTTATTATTCAAAAACTAAAAGAGAGGATGCATGCGACAGTGAATTGTTAATTATCAAAAAAGCAGCATTTCCTACAACCACTTCTTCCGACATTTTTAAAATTAAAAGTGAATGAATGAAGCGCCATGAACATACATGCATATGCGGCATTAAAATGACAGCCCGCATGTAGTGAGTTCACATGGGTTGAGAGCACACCCATATGTGTAGCTTCTTGCCACGTACATGCAGATGTGTACACACTCCTAAGGTTCACAAATGTATAGTTTATTTCGAACTTATTTGCAACATACGTCGGCTTCTTTGACGGCGATAAGAAGATCAAAGAAGCCGACGTTTTTTTATGTTAGAAGTTTAAAATAAACTGTAGTACAATAATTAATCCTAATATCCATATTAATAAATAAATAAATAGCTGCAGATTGTAGAGTCTGAGTGCAGAAAGTAATCAGTTACAATATACTTAGAGACAGATTATTAATATACGAGCCTTAAATTATTGCTTGGGTTCCATGCTCCAAGATTAAGATGTGACAAATTTAATAAGCTGCCACTAGTGGAAAGATGGTGAGATTTTATGTATAAAGATAATAATTATATGTAACTTTTCAGATTAAAAGAGCATGTCTCCAATCCAAATAATCCCCCAATTCTAATATTCCCTGAAGGTACTTGCATTAATAATACGTCCGTCATGCAATTTAAGAAGGGAAGCTTTGAAGTGGGAAGCATTATTTATCCAGTAGCCATCAAATATGATCCACGGTTTGGCGATGCTTTCTGGAATAGCAACAGATATTCCATGTTGCAGTATTTGTACATGATGATGACCAGCTGGGCCATCGTTTGTGATGTGTGGTACCTGCCACCGATGCATCAAAATGAAGGAGAGACTGCCATAGACTTTGCTAATAGGGTTAAAAGTGTTGTAGCCAAACAGGGTGGACTAGTCGATTTAGTATGGTATGTTATTTATGATTTTTTTTAAGAACTTCAATTTGAATGTTGCCAGTTCTACATCATATTCATAAACATTAGAGTTGGCTCTGATATTTGTATACAGTATGTGTATTGAATTATTAGACATGGGTCTCTTAAATGGCAACGTTGCAATTTAAAGACAACCCATCGTTGGTCAACATTAGCGTTGGCATAGCGGAGAATTTATTTTCCAATTTGCTGTCGTGCGGTCGACAGTGCACACTGCGCGCACTTGCCAAATTTCAGCCTTCCTTCAGTGTACTATGTATACTTTAAACACATAGTATATGATGGGATGGTATACATATGTACAGAAAATTATATCCAACTTTTAAATTAATATCGTCATATTTTTCTGTTAGTTGATAAAAAGTAGAAACGTCATATTGACAATCTGAGGAAAAAAATGTTTTAACATATTTTGCAAAATAAATTTATTTTGGTAATAAGTGTTAATTTTGTACAGTAAATAAATTTTTGACAAATTTTGTAATATTATTTTTAGGGACGGCCAATTAAAACGGGTGAAAGCCAAAAAAGAGTGGCGAGAAAGACAACAAGAAGAGTTCAGCAAAAGGTTAAAAGTAGAATAAATTTCATCACTTCTGATTCGTCACATTAGTATTATTGTATTATCTAGGCACTAAGTTTTTTTTTTACAATTTTCATGTCTTTTGTTTTGACAATTTTTAATGATTATTGTTTTTTGTTAAAGTAAATCTAGTCCTCATTTTTAGTTATTTCGTGATACTTTATATAAATACTTAGGTGTTTGTAAACAAGTTATAAGATGTAAATGTTTGTTCTTAGCGATAATTATTTATTTTATTAAGCAACTTTTTTTTGTCTTGGTGTAATTTTTTTCCTGCAATAAAAAGGTATTTCATTTTCATTAAAGTTTACTAAAAACTTATGTAAAGTATAAAGGTACGGTAATTGTTATAAATGTAAAAGTTTCATTTTACATTGTTAAAAAATGGAGGAAGAACTTCACATCCACTGACCATAGGGCAAGTTATTCGCCAAAAATTTACATATTATCATAAAGAAGAAAAATTACTCATCCTGTGATTTCCTTTGTTTATTTACATTGAACAAATATTTTATCATGCATTTCTTCCACTTGACTTCTAGTTACTATTGTGTATAGTAAAAATCGGTAAATAAATGAAAGAAAACAAAATGTTTAGAAGCAGTGGCAGCTTCTCGCGTAATTCCTGAAATTGTGGAACATAGGAAAATGTCTTTCCATCCATCAATACCCACTGGATAAAAAAAACCTAAAATTGTTATTAGCATTTTTTTTTTGTTTTTTTTTACAGTTAGTGGATATCGTTGGATAGGTAGGTTTTTCTATCTTTGTGTGTTCCACAGTTCCAGGGATTATATCAAGAGCCACTGCCGCTCAGAAGTATCGTATTCCTTTACTTACATTTCTGTTGTATGGGTTCCTTTAATATTTTTTAAGTTAAGCGCTACAATTCCTATTGGAAATCGCCAACTAGATTTTTTTCTGATAAAAGTTTTTCTAATTTCCACAACTATTCGTTTAGTTGATAAAATATGTATGTAATTATATTTCTGAGAATCAAAAATTGATTTGTTAAAATAATTCAAATATATGTTGGAAAATATAGGAGGCAACATTTTAAAAGAGTTTTAGAGTAAAATAAATAATTATCCTCTTGTTTGTTGAAGATCATTTAGCATAATGAGGGCTAACGTTTTCAGGCTCACCAGTTGGCACCACTGGTCGAGTAAGGTCGTGTCCAAAGTTATTGTTTTGTTAGGCGCGGGAAAAGTTTATATTGTTTTATTATAATTATTTCGTACACCAGCAAATAAAAAACCTTGTTAAATTGTGTCTCAGTGTTGTGCAGTTCTATTTTGTTCGGAAACAAAAGGCGGACATATGCTTCTGAGAGACAAAACTCGCCTAAAACAGTGGTTGATAGAGATAACTTCTCTCCTTCGGAATATTCATGCGTTTGTAAGAAACATTTTAATCCTGACAATTAAGCGTTACCAAAGGAGTCTACTACAGAAAATCGTGAGTAATAATCATGTACATTCGTTATTTTCATCATGCTCATCCTTGTTATAACCTAACTTTAATGACATAAGACACTTCTGATAAGTACAATAATTTCCCTACTGAGCAAGTATATTACTACTTTCCCCTTCTGCTGTCATTGTGTTAAATGTTTTTCAGCTAATTTTTGTAAAAATTACTAAAAACTAGCGTTAAAAAGCCATAGTAAACATTACCGTTCAGTGACATTGACCTTTCGGTACACTAGCACCTCTCGTGGTGAATTCAAGCGCGTTAGCCCTCATTGAATTAGTGCATAGTTTTATTAATTATTTATTGGAAAAGCAGTTAGTGATATTGAGATAGGCTAAATGATGCATTAAATGGACAATACATTTTTTGAATTAATTCTTTTACATTTTAAGCTTAATTGTAATTAATTTTTCTTGTAAATTTTATAAAATTTTTTGGTAGTTTTGTTGTTAATTTGATTGTACTATATAAATATGAACTGATAATAGCATTTATTTTGTAATATTTTTGTATACGAGTGGTGGTATGTAAGGCCTTTTTATAATGTATATCATGTAATGGTGTCAATGTAAATTTTTTTAGGTTAAATATAGATTAAGTATTTATTACGGTGTAAATAAAATTATACATTATATTCTGTTGTATTATTTCAGTTCTAAATATATAAATACCGTACATTTAATAATGCTGATAACCATGTTTTGCTGGTTATTTCTAATAGGACTAGTAGAGATATCGTTGAAATGACTTGGTAAAAACTTGAAAATAGGAGAGCTTTTTCAAAGTGGCTGCTTATTTGAGGCTAAATATGTTTTAACCATCTTCTGATAATGCCAACTTAGTTGGCAAAACGCAGTCGAGTATAATACTGAGTGGTTTGGTATTACCTCAAAGGTTTGACCCAGTTTAGGCAGGCCTGGATTAAAAAGGGGCTCACTCACCCTCGCGGTTGGGTTCAAAACACCATTCTAAAACAATATCGGTCAATGAAGCAGTAGAAATAAACATATTGTTTATAGTTTGTACGAAGTCAATTGAAATCGTTTAAAAACTAAAAGCCTGCAAAAACCGTCGGCATCTCTTTAGTGTACATGGGCGGAGGTAAATAGAAATGCTTGTCATAAGAAAATGTTATACTTTTTTGAAAATTGTATTAATTTTTATTATTTTTTGTTTATTAGATAGGCTATTTTTGTTCATTTCGCCAATAAAATATTTTTGAAATATATCAGTTTTAGATATAAAGTCTAAATATTTAAATTTATTGGGTTTAGTTTTAAAGTTAACCCATACTATATTGAAATATGTTATTGCTCTGCAAGGACCAACGAGAAGGTATGAACATATCCTTGCCAGGATGAGGGAATGAGACAGGTTAGATTAGCGAGGGGCAAGGATGTTATATACTAAAAAATAAAATAAAAGTTTCTTCTAAAATAAAAATAAAAATGTAAGTTTCTTAACCAAAGCAAAGAATTAGTACCACAAAAATAAATATTTGTTTAGATAAAACATAAAAACAAAATTAAAATATGTCTCTAGAATAAAGTAACAAATTAAAATTTCTTGTCAACTAAATAAAATATATTCCAAGAAATGTAACAATAAAAAAAGTAAACTTCATACCTAATATAATATCTAAATATTTTGTTCTGAAAATATATGTATATTAAAAAAGTTAAAGGCTAAAAGTTGACGCGTCCGAATCTTCACTTTCTGAAGAGGAATCATTACCAGGTTGAATTATAATCGGCGCATCTAGATACACTATATGCCTGTTTAGTTTACAATATTCTCTGATTTTTTCCAAATAATCTACCCGAAGTGCTACTATATGTCGTGATTCCATAATTACCTTACGACTGTCAAGTTTTTTATGTTTAAAACCGCATTCTAATAAAACATTTCGTAGTGTATCTAAAGAACTATAATTATAATCAGGATAATCGCTTAATTTTTCTTGAATCATTTTTAACGTAGGAACTATATTTTTTTCATACATATTATAAATTATACGCCGTATTACATCTTTGGTAGCATCATCAATATCTTTTAATTTCATATTTTTCCGTTTCCTATTTGTACCGTGATCTATAACATCTCCTTTTTTAATTACACGATAAATTGTTGATTTTGATATTTTAGTTAATTCGTTAATACGTTCTATTATTTCTTTCTCACATTTTTCACGATTTTCGCTTTTTAAACGTTCATATATATTTAAAATAATGCGTTGACTTTATACGTGTAAATCTTTATTTTGAAACTCTAAATTTATTTCGTCTTCCTCGACAATAACAGGCTCAACTTTTTCGGGCGTTATTATATTATCTTCTGTTTCAAATGGTCTCCAGAAGACCATGGTAAATTAGTAAATACCTAATACAATATCTTAAATACCTTTTATGTAGTAATAAATATTTACCAATATGAACACTAAGTATAGACCGAACCATCTTGATATTATAATAGGTATTTCTGCACTGCACTGGACAAATGTAATAAATAAATAGATAACATCCGAGTCCACGTTGACTCCTGACTGATATAAACTCAAACACCCACCAACCAACCGGATTGACGAATATTCTGATCCCAGCCAATCGTTGCCCATCGTCCTCAAAACATAGCCAATGCCGGCACATCTCACAAGTTTCCGTAATTGCGGAGAAACGATTTAATGAGTTTTTTTTATACTAGTGGGCCTGTCCGTTTTATTATCTTTAAAACGTGCAGTCGTAGATGGTTCTTTCAGGCTGATTACATTGCCAGTCTCGGACTCACCTGCACAATTTCAACTACCATTTGATTCTCGATACCATTGCTAAATACATAGGACAAAATATCAAGTTAAGTGTGCACAGTCCTGTGCTTTAACAATGACCAATTTCAATTGACTTCGTATAAACTATACATCAATTATGTATTGGCAAAAACTATGCCACTGGATAATTGACTAGATACCAGAGCTGTGCAAGTACAAGTACAAATTGTACTTGGTAGCACAAGTAAATACTTTTACATGTACTTGTACTTGTACTTAAGTACAATATTAACTAAAGTAATTGGTACTTGTACTTTACTAAATTTAGCGAAAGTACTTGTACTTTGTACTTGTGGTTTTTGTTCTCCTACAAGTACAAGTACTTCTATAAGTACAATTACTTTTACAAATACAAGTACTTTTACAAGTACAAATACCTTCATAAGTACAAATACCCACATCTGCAAGTTCCAACTCGCAAAGGGTTGTTCTTTGGTGCCTCTTGTTATCTGAAAGCAAAGTTAGTTGTTGTGTAAACATTGCGTGAAGTGCGTCGCGTTTATGTTTAAACCAATTGAATTTATTTAATTTGCATCATTCTGTCACAAGGTATATTCAAGTTTAAAGTTTTCTAATTTTGTGTTACTTTATATTACATTACACAATACATATTTTAGGAAAGTTTGAAGTTATTATTTCGAACTGAATTTTTGTTTAAAAAGTAGGCTGAGAGTTACAATTATTTCTATTATTCTATAATTTCTGTGACTGAAAAAAAGGTCTCGACATAACGATATTATTAACATAATGATTTATCATATTGATTTATATCTATTTAAGTTTAGGTTAATTGTTGCTATAATCAACAATGACTAATAAAAATTATTATTAAAATTCAATTTCAATTTTCATTGCAGAATGCGACAATCGAGAGGCGTTTTCATTAATTAATATATAGGTAATTTTGCTTGCACTTTCAGATACCCACTTTGAACAATTAGTGGTAATGAAAGCGAATTGTGTGTCGTTTGAGTAGAATCCAAGGGTTAAACTTTCAGATTTTTTTTATTTTCCCTTTAAAATATGTTTTATTTAACATTTATAGATTATTTAATATATTTTTTTGTTCTTATATTACATTATAATTACATGAAGAAATGTTTAGTTTGATATTTAGAGTATTTGAAATATTTTGTTCTTATAATATGTCATAATTATATGAATAAATGTTTAATTTTACACTTTTTTTAAAAAGTTTTTCCATTATTCAATATTACGGTAATTGTTAACGTACATGCTGTTTAAATGTACTTTGTACTTTTCAAAAGTACTTAAAAGTCCATTTTAAACTACATGTACTTGTACTTGTACTTAAGTACATTCTATTCGTAAAGTAATTGTACTTCCGCCAAGTACAAATTTTTTAAAAGTATTTGTACTTGTACTTAAGTACTTTTTTTGGGTACTTGAACAGCTCTGCTAGATACCGCAGAGACCTGAATTGTGCGTTTGATCGTGCATGTATATTTGATTCGGAAAACCCTCAACGTTGCCTCGCTTCCGCGGCTCCCAAAACTTCACCGCTTTGGGAAGGACCATAAACTGTTGTTAACAGAAAAAACGACGTCGTATATCGAATCAACAAAGTCCAAAGATTGTGCATATAGAGAGACTAGCGAAGTGTATGCAGGGAAGAATGAACTGCCTGACCAGGTTAGGTTAGGTTATTGTGAGTAAATCCTTGTGGAATCTCCACTGCGGCCATTAGCAGGCTTATTGTGGCTCCTAATTATATTTCACCCAGTAAGTTCAGTCTTAATGAAACTGATAACTTTATTGGGTGAGAATGTGTCCAGATCCTCTGGCAGAAGTTGCCCTTTGCCAAATATTGAAAATTGGATACGTTCCACAGCAAGACAGGTGCATAAGACGTGGTCTGCCTTCTCATCATCCTCCAAACATAGATGACACTCGTATTTATTGACAACAAACGACAAGAAAAGGCCTTTTAGTATATCTCAAATGTGTTGTTAGAAAATTATGTTTTATAAATTTTATAAAAATGTTAACCACTCTTAAGATTTATTTTTTTTTAACATTTTTTTGTATTCGCCGTTTTTAAGCTGATAAATAATTTTTTGAAATGACTCTTGTTTTTTAGGGGGCGGGGGGGCAGAAAAATGTGTTAGCATGGGGCCCTCTAATTTTTAAATCCGCCCCTGAATGTAGAATTATGTAGCATAAATAAATCACCATCATCCATCCTTACAATTTCACAGGGATCTGAAGAAATATCCATGTCTGTCAGTAGTAGCATGTCGAGTTGAAATTTGGTTGCGCCCACACTTTCACAGGTGTCACAACATTGACATACAAGTTGGTGTGCTACTTGGGGTAGGTTAGGTTAGGTTAGGTTTGTTGTGAGTGGGTCTCAGTAGACCCTCCACTGCGGCCATCAGCAGGCCTATTGTGGCTCACGCCTAATTATATTTCACCCAATAAGTTCAGTCTCTTAATGAAACTGATAACTTTATTGGGTGAGAATGTGTCCAGATCATCTGGCAGCAGTTGCCCTTTGCCAAATATTGAGAATCGGATCCTCTCCACAGCGGGACAGGTGCATAAGATGTGGTCTGCCTTCTCATCATCCTCCAGGCATAGACGGCACTCGGCGTTTTCCGCTAGGCCGAGTTTATGCAGATGATAGTTTAGTCTGCAGTGCCCGGTATAGGCCTGTTAGAGTTTTCAAGTTTACCCTGTTTAACTCTAAAAGTTTCTTAGTTCTTGATTTCAAAGGGTATTTTATAAATGAATTCGAATGACTAATCCTGGTAACTCTTGCTAATACTGGAGAGTTTTCCTTTCAGCCTAGGTTGAGATGGCCATCTTAGCACGACTTGAAGATATGCCAAGTATCGGTTCTGGTCCGATGATTCGTGATCATGCTCCTTCTCTGGCCAAAGAGCCGGCTATTTCGTTACCTTCCATACCAGAGTGGCCAGGTATCTAGACCAGTTACTTTGTTGTTTTTACTCAAATGATTTAGAGTCTTCTGACAGTTCCATACCGTTTTGGAGTTACAGCGGTAGGAGCCAAGAGCTTTTATAGCTGCTTGGCTATCTGAAAAAATTTTAATTGATCTGCGTGTAAGATGCATATATTCCAGCCTTCGCACACACAGTTCAATGGCATGAACCTCGGCCTGAAAAATAGTTGCATTAGTACCTAGGCTTGATGATATCCTCACCCTTGGTCTGTTGCTATGTACTCCGGCTCCTGTTCCCTCAGGAGTTTTGGAGCCGTCTGTAAATCAGCAACTGTCTGCCCTCAGTATGTCGGTTTTAATCCAATCCCACTCATCTCTTTCCAGAAAAAGGATTTTGAGGTCAGCCCATAGTTGGTCATGGTAGGCATAGTATCTGAGGGCATTCCCAGGATGCTGTGACTCTCTATGTCATCCAGCAACCTGTTCCGTTCCATGATACTAGTCTGCGGCATATTAATGGCTGCTTGTTGCAGTCTATATGTTGCCCATCTGGCTTCTCTTTCCAAATATATATGAAGAGGAGGTAAGTTCAAGAGGATTTCCGTTGCAGCTGACGGTGTGGTGCTAATTGCCCCCATTACGGTCGAGCATGCTAATCTCTGTAATCCAGATAGTTTGACTTTGGCCGTCCGTTGTAATACTTTCGGCCACCAAACGATGGATCCGTATGTTATCATTGGTCTGATGACCGTGACATAGATCCAGTAAATTTGTTGGGGACCCATGCCCCAGGATTTACCACAAATACAACGACATGTCCATAAGGACAGTTTTGCTTTGTAGATTACCTTTTCCAGATGGGAGTTCCAATTAAGTGATTTATCCAGAGCGATTCCGAGATATTTCACCTCCTCCGCAAATGGAAGTTTCACCCATTAAGGAGGGCGGTCTTAAGTCCTCCAGCCTCCTTTTTCCAGGTGAATGGTACTATTACTGTTTTTTGAGGGTTCACAGACATCTGTTCCCTGTCACACCAGTTATCCACTGCATTCAGTGTCTCTTGAAGAGTATTAGAGATTACTCCTTCAGAGTTTCCTCTGACTAATATGACTAGATCATCTGCATATGCTAGAACCTCAATCTCCCACAGTGTGAGGCTAGGATGTTCAGTTTTAAAGAAGGGGCAGTGGTACGCCAATGGACTGCGATAATTTCAAAATATGCCAAGAGATGGCGTTACCGGTACTAAAACTTAAATAGCCAGAGTAGCCTGGACTTATAAAAAAAGGATTTAGAATGGGCTTATTTAGTGATTTATATGTAGCAGTTGTCACTTTGTGTGGCCAATAGTTGATACCGAAAATTTTAGATTAATACGGTACACGGTTCTCGAAATATGTGACCTTTTAATGTGAGAATTTGAAGTGCGGTGCGGCCAGCCCCATGACGCGGCCGAATAGGAAACGAAACGAGTTCGAAATACTCTGATGTTCTAAACTATGTATTCCTGTTTGATTTTTGTGGTAATTAAAAATGTGTGGCATGGCATGTCGGGTCTCATGTTTATTGGTACATTGTCCATTAATCTAAAATAAATATGTGGGTTTCGAGATAAAAATGAAATAGTATTTTAGATTTTTTCTTATTGCTAGCCTTTAAGACTTTAATAAAAAATCCTGTGTATACACAGGAAATTTGTAATAAATAAAAATAAAATCATGATTAGTTTGGATACACTTTCATTATGATTTGTGCCCCCTCCGCCTCAAAAATGGCACGCCACTGTGAGTAGGTGTTTTCACCGTAGTGCCTTGATAGGAACAATACTATATTTATCATACTTTTTTTCTCTCACTGTTATCCATTGTTAATATAAATCTGTGAAAATAGTTTTAAAAACAAATTTTTCCTAAAAATTATGCTAGTGCTACTCATTTTATAATAAAATAATAATGACAGTAATAAATAGTCCATACCTTTACCAGAAATATAATGTCCTCCTCATTCTGTGCCTTTATGCGGTAATAACTACACACTGGTTACATCACGCGTGAGATTTGTATAGGCGAGTGCAGCCCATGTTTATGATTTTTTTTTCAGATGATTTATACATCTCACAGAATTCTTTTTTGCACAGGACCTTAGAATTTCAAAATCTTTCCCTGAGTGGGATCACGAATCATCGGACCAGAACCGATACTTGGCATATCTTCCAGTACTGCTAAAATGGCTATCTCAACCTGGGCTGAAAGGAAAACTCTCCAGTATTGGCAAGAATTACCAGGATTAGTTCATTCGAAGGCGTTTATAAAATACCCTTTGAAATCGAGAGTTAAGAAACTTTTAGAGTTAAAGAAGGTAAACCTGAAAACTCTAACATATACATAACGGTATATATATAACTATATACTGGGCACTGCCGACTAAACATCATCTGCATAAACTCGGCCTAGCGGAAAACGCCTAGTGCCGTCTATGCCTGGAGGATGATGAGAAGGCAGACCACATCTTATGCACCTGTCTCACTGTGGAGAGGATCCGATTCTCAATATTTGGCAAAGGGCAACTGCTGCAAGAGGATCTGGACACATTCTCACCCAATAAAGTTAGCAGTTTCATTAAGAGACTGAACTTATTGGGTGAAATATAATTAGGAGTGAGCCACAATAGGCCTGCTGATGGCCGCATTGGAGAGTCCGCAAGGATCCACTCATAGAAAACTTAACCTATAGGGTTATAGTTGTCATTCATTAAGCTAATCGTTAATTATTAATTAGTTAATAGTGAGTGTTATCAGTAGAGCTGTCCGAGGTCACCTGGCCGACAGAGCCGTCATATGACTCATATGTTTACAGCATATCATAATACTTGAATAAGTACAGTAAATGGTAATAAATTTTAACAATAATGTTACATTTTATAAAAATTTGTATAAAACTCACCCTTTTAAGCAGATTTATGAAGTAGTTTGGTTGTCGTCATCACAAAGTGGGGAAGATCTATAGTATAATAGCATCAGGTATGTTTCTACAGCTGTCTCCATCAGCGATGCTCGCTTTGGTGAAAAAATATGTTTTGCATTTTGAAAATGACCATTCGACATCTACGGATGTAATACAGGCATAAGTAAAACAATCTGTGAACTCACTTAACGAAGTTGTAGATGCACCATCACAAATTTGTCTTAATTTGCTAAAATCAGGATCTTTCTGTAATACACTCTCGAATTTTTCACTAACGCGATTATTTTTTGCATCATTTATAGCCTGTAGCTGTGTATTTACGTCGTCCACTATTTGCAGCGATTCCACTAACGACAACGAACTATTTTGCAATTTTTCTATTGCGTCGTGTAGTCCTCTATAATTGTTATTAATAGTTTTTAAATCTGTTTCAAGGTAAACGTCTTGAAAGCTTGTCTGGTTTTCCCTAATAGCTGCAGCCTCGTTAGGGTTGAACTGTAGTATCACAGCTTTTATTTGTTGAAAATATTCAGCATAATGAAAAGCCGCTTTCAACCACGTTCTCCAACGTGTAAGAATCGGCTCTGGTGGTTCAGGGATACCAGGACACTGTCTGTGAAATGCTAGAAGCCGTTTAGGAGATTTGTATTTGCTATTAATTCATCTACCTCTGGAAAACATTTTCGAATCGTTTCTGCTACAAGATGTAACGCATGCACTTTACACGTAACATGTAAAAACCTACAATTGTCTCTTTGAATAGAACGGCCTACCATGCGCATTGTCGCAGCACCATCAGTCACAAACATCAATACTTGACTTGTTGAAAGTTCAAATTTTTTCGAATGTCTCCAACACCCCGTAATTATTTCGCCAGTACACGCAGTTAGTCTTTTACTAGCTAGTAAAAGTGGAAATGTTAGTTTGAGAGGGCCCAGTACACGTACTATAATATTTAAAATAGAATTTTTTTTACAATCTGTCGTCTCGTCAATACATAACCAGAGCCGTGTATTTTTTTAATCCACATTTAATCCTATTTACAATGTCTTCACGAACAGCTGGAATATATCTACGTAACGATGTACGACTTGGTAAGTTCACCTGGGGATTGTATTTATTCCAAAACTTCCGAAATGGTTGTTTATCCAGTATGTGTAGCGGAATATTACAGGCTATTAACATTAACAATAAATCAAACAAACTGAGTTGTCAAAGGCATGCCATTTTTTTTATTTTGATGTTGCACGGTGTTGATGACGACGACAATCTGTTTTGTGCCAGCACATTAAGTCTTGATTACAAACTTTACAAATTCTTTTACATCCGTCATAGAATAAATCCGGAAATTCACCGATAAATTTATTCACGGTGTCCGTGTACGGTCGTTTTTTACCCTTTGGTGCGTTTGACATTATGTATAATTTATAGGTACAACCTCACGCATTAACCTTTCAAATAAGACTGCAGCGTACATCACTTCTAAATCGGCACGTGTGACGCCATCGCAAGACCGTGGCTCTACTCCAGCCACCTCGGACAGCTCTAGTTATCAGGAGCTTTCAACATATCACACATACAGTGAGGTATTTGTGAGCACAGCAATAACAGTATTAAAGTATTTATTGACAACAAACGACAATAAAAGGCCTTTTAGTATATCTCAAATGTGTTGTTAGAAAATTATGTTTTATAAATTTTATAAAAATGTTAACCACTCTCAAGATTTATTTTTTTTTAACATTTTTTTTGTATTCGCCGTTTTTAAGCTGATAAATAATTTTTGAAATGACTTTCTTGTTTTTTTAGGGGGGGGGGGGGGGGGCAGAAAAATGTGTTAGCATGGGGCCCTCTAAATGTTAAATCCGACCGTGAATGTAGAATTATGTAGCATAAATAATACACCATCATCCATCCTTACAATTTCATAGGGATCTGAAGAAATATCCATGTCTGCCAGTAGTACCATGTCGAGTTGAAATTTGGTTGCGCCCCACACTTTCCCAGGTGTCACAACATTGGCATGACCAAATTACAAGTCGGTGTGCTACTTGGGGTAACTCATACAACTTTCAAAATATCAACATTTATTTCATGTCTACTTGAGTGACAATTTTTTCAATAATATTCCAGTATGCTCTCTATGATAGAATAATTAGCATAATCAAAACGGGACACCAACAAAATTACCATTATCTCTCTGGAATTGTACTAAAGGCAACTCTAATCAGTGCAGATGTTTGATTGATTACTAATAATTTATTTTTAAGCCAATTTATAAACGTGACATCTGTATTTTATAAAATCAGTTTCTGTGTCAGTCAGAATCCATCAATTCAAAGCTGTACTTGATAAGAAATTGCCTATCTTGAATGAACATGCTATATAAGAGGTATAACCTAATTTGTAAAGGGAGAATTGCATAGTGCCAGTTTACATACCTATAGGTATGTAAAATGGTATGTATATACCTACAAAATTTTAATACTTAACAGATGCCTTCCTTATAAGAAATGGTATTCCAAAATGAAGGCAAAACTGGGTCAGTGCATCTGCGATGTGAGTTGCTATACATACCTACCCAACAACAAAGTGGAGGTTTAGAGTTCAGCAAAATCCTGGTGTTAATCACTGGTCTCGGTGGCAGAAATAAGTTGACGTTAAATAAACGATAATTGGATAAAATTATGTATTTATTATTTTAACTACTTAACTCATAACAACACTAAATTCTACTCGGCTCGTTTACTTTCTAATTCCTCAATTTTTTTATTATTGAAAAGTTCTATAAGCTCATCTTGTGAACTTCTTTCCATTATTGCTGGTTTTGATAATATATCATTTGGGAATTCTACCAAATTTAATTCAGGATCTCTAAATGTGTAAGGAGTCCAAGGGCCCTGAATTGATGGATGATCTGTATGCCAAAGTTTCTTAATTCTAGTTCCAGTTGCATTTTTTGATTGTGATTTCAGTAAAATTAACCACTTCAATACTTCTTCTTGAGTAAAATTCCTACAGTTTATCCACTGAGAATCGCCATTGACTAAGGAAAATCTAAGAATATTTTGTATTTATCAAAGAAATATTGTTCACTTACGGTATTCAGCCTTAATTACTGCGGTTCGATGTCTTCTTGGTTTCAAATAGACTACTACACCAGGGTTCTCATTTGCAAAATTTACTAGTCCAGACTCTATGAATTCTCTGAAAATACATTAGTTAAACTATTTTTAAACAATGGTTTTCAACTAACCTCATTCCTCTACTTGAACCATTGTTTTTGCAAAATTTTAAGACAACCCTTTGTAACTGACCTACATAACGACCTACTCCATTTTGTAGGGGTGTTCTAATAAAACCAGGTATTAGAAATAAGTGCTTATTTGACATAGCTTTTTTTAATTTAATTTAATGTGAAAATAAAAATAGCAGAGAAAAAAGCAGACCATATCTGTGAAGATAGCCAGAAGTTGAATTCTTCTTCTTAGAATGTTGACTAACAAAAACTGACATAAACAGACCAACTCTTCTCCTCGAAAATGATCACTTCATATTTGTGATTTTTTGCAGCTTTGTTATTTTCTTTTAAATAATAATAACAGACAACTTGTCTCTGATGATAATAATAAGTGATATTACAATCGTAATGATTTCATTACAATTTGCATACTGTCATTACGTCGTAACTACAATTTTCAAATCACCGCATTTCATTACAATTTGTTCGCATTGGGATTGGCTATGATTTTTAGACCAAATAAAAATAATAATAATAATAATACTGAAATAATATGAATTTTTGGTAATTTTCTAGAACACGCACGTCTTCATGAAAAATGCCCTCTAAGCGTTCCTATACGACTTCAACCAATCAGCTCTCAGCTTTTTGTTTATAGGTACTAATCCAAAAACCTTTTTCGGGAAGACTTTATTAAAAAGAAAATTGTCAACATGAAGTTAAAATTATCTGAAACGTACTCGCGGAGCCTCACGTGAATCCCCGCGATACCTAGATGTACTTTATTTCAACAGGTGAAATTAACAAAATGCGCAGCCAACAGCGTTGCCAGATTGTAACAATCTAAACATAAATATTTGACCTGCTTTTATTAAAAAAATAAACGTCAGGAATTTGTCCCTAACTTGGTTGAATTATCTCAATCTGGCAAAATTGGAGAACGTCGTGCGACACCTGACAGCGTTTTTATACAACACACACATACAGCCATACAAATGAATACCGGGTGGATAATGTCAAGTGTTGCAATCTTATTGATTTATTTAAGGGTAGTTAGGGATGTTTGCACAAGATATGATACTGTGCAATGAACATCTGATGATGTGTAGAGTGTGTCGGTATAATTGATTTTGTGGTATCTCAGAAGTGCGTGTTCTAGAAAATGACCGAATTTTTTCAGAGAAGGCATTTTCATTATACCTATTAATTATAAAGATGGCCACAAAATTTTTTATTTAAAAATCGAGATTGCTAAACTGTCTGGTATATACTAACTAGCAGCAATAGATAGAATTTTACTATGTTTTAATCAATCATAATTCATAATATAACACTCAACATTTATAGAAAACAAATGCTTAACACAGTTGCATACGCATACCCCTGTAATTAACGGCCTTTCTTCTATCTGATATTTAAGTTGTCTCTTTCTCTCCCATATATAATAATGGGAGAAAGAGAGCGATAAACGAGATCAGATAGACAAAACCATACCATTCCATTTTTGTGAACAAAACACATATCAAAATCGACCTGAAAATATTACGGCAAACAAACACGGTCGAGCATCGATTCTCTGAAAAGTCAAAACTAATTATTATAATTTATTTATTGTATTCTCTAAAGTTATGGATATTATTAATTCTGTAGATTTTTTTATATAGTTGTACATCTGTTAATAAGCAGAAATTTAGTTACAGTTGCTATAATTAAATTAATTAATTTAAATATTTTACTAATAGAATTTTATCTTTGTTTCATTTGGAACGGAACCCTGTTGAAATATATGCGATGCAATTTTTATTTCACGCAAAGTATGATCAATTTCCATGTAAAATGTATAATTTTCCAAAACCAAAATGATAAGAAGTGGGGGTCTAATTTGGACATACCAAAAACGTACATTTTTTTACTTCCTAAAGATGTACCACATTGGACGTCTTAAAGACGTCCTATTAGGTCGTAAGACGTAAAGACCAAATAAGGATCAAAATTGGACGTCTCTAGGACGTTGTGTGCTACGTGGGAAAATATTCGTATTTTCTTGGTTTAAAAAAAAATACGCATCAGTATTGCCTGTAATTTTATAGTATATTAAATCAATATGATGTGATATTTAGAATGAACCTAATGTTTTCGTTTTTCGTTATTACTAACAGAAAAAGTTTAACAGCGATTTAAACCTATTCTGGCGACGAGAGCGTACAAACTCCACCTTAAGCATAAGATTCATTATCATTATTGTTATTTATTTTAAACAATGCTTTCAGTCATTTTCGTATAGTTGCGCACTCTAGCGAAAACTGGTCAAAGTACCAGGTCACGAGAGCAAGCAAGAGAATTTTGAATATGTTTAAAAGTTTACATATTTTTCCTTTTCTTGATCGTTATAAAATCAATAATTTTTGAATACGTCAGATATACACAAATTATTTTTTTCTTTCTAATGTTTTGGTTTATCAGAGAAACTATTTATTATCAGAGAAACTATTGATTATTAGGTGCTAACGAACTCAGTTATGTTAAAAAAGGCCAACAAATAACACGAAACATGTAACAAAATTTAAAATAAACACCTAATAATTAATAGTTTCTCTGATCATGGTTTAATAAACCGAAACGTTAGAAGGAAAAAAATTAATGCATATCTGACTGAAATTACCAAGCAAACACTATCAAAAATAGATGATATTTTACACAAGTTGTTGGCTGTTAAAGTAGAAATTATTTCTTCAATAAAAAACAGAAAACACTTTATTTCCTATTTTTATTTCTAGAGGGCTTCCAGCCAAGTACATGAACAATTTGTCCTACGTTTCGTCCGAGTTCTCGGACTTTTTCAAGGTTAAAAGCTAAAAATATTAAAAATAATGGTTTTATATACATAAGTCGTAAATTAGATTAGTGGGTTTTATAAAATAAAACCCACCCATACAATGAAATTAAAATAGGAAATTTATATTAGGTAAGAAAACACTTTTTTAGATATGCATTCTGTCACTAATCTAATTTACGACTTATGTAAAACCATTATTTTTAATATTTTTAGCTTTTAACTTTTGAAAAAGTCCGAAAACTCGGACGAAACGTAGGACAAATTGTTCATGTACTTGGCTGGAAGCCCTCTAGAAATGAAAATAGGAAATAAAGTGTTTTCTGTTTTTTATTGAAGAAATAATTACTATCAAAAATATTTTTAAAAGTTTACTATAATTTAATATACTTTATTTATGGAACGTACACCTAAACTTAATCCAGCTACCGGTAGGTGACGCCAGTTATTTAATTCTTGCATTATTGCACATTCTGAGTATCATTACTAGATGACACTGCCACATCGTGCCTAACAAAAACAATGTAGTAGTTTGTGCCTAATAGGTACTGCTTTTTTCGTACCAAAATATACATATGTTTACGTGATCTTAATCCATGTTTTCAGATATGCTTTCATGTGCAAGGTAATTAGAGAACTATCAGAAGTACTGGAACTAGTCATAAACACTTTTTTCACGTATTGGCGCGAAAGAAAATTGCTTTTTACCTATTGTAACACTAGAGATATACATTAGCAAATCAAATGTTACTTTCAGTTTAATGAACAATTTTATTTTTTACCACTTTTGTAAAATTTAAACTTGCCATCTAGTAGTTGTGCCCAAGACCAGTGGCTATTTTACTGTGTATTTAAACAATCATATATTATTGGGATAGGTATTGCAAAGAGCTGTTTCTATCACTGATATGTTTTTATTTTGCTTTAGTAGGATCAATTTCAATCTTAAAAATACCAACCTCTGACATGGGCGTCTCATCCACAACTTCCAAGGGGCGGGGGCGGAACAAAATTTTTTTATAAATGCGTCTGGAACGTTTCTTCACAGTGAACACTAGTAAGTATTTTTCTTTTCGTAGAATGAAAACAAATTATCTGAATAATAAGTAATATTAAAATTTTTGTTTGGTTAGCATTGCTGCTATGTATCGGCATTGGTACTTGATTTAATTTCCAAGAAAGCGTATACCGTTTTTATTTATATAGAAGAGCGACACTTGTACAGTTTTCCCAATAAGATGTGATCATTGTTTTATTGCCTACCCTTTGTACACATCGGTTTATTCTTTTATCATTTGCCCGGCGGCATTGGTGCTTTTGATACCTATTAATAGGGCTGTCAAAAATGTTCCGTGGAACAGTAGCGTACGCGAAATTAACTAATACGAGAAACAATAAACTGTAACAATTTATAACAATGTATGTAAAACTTACCCTCTTAACTAGCTTGATGAACTAGCTTGCATATCACAAACTGGAGAAGATGTGTAGCCATTTTGCAGCATCAGGTATGTTCCTATGGTTGTCTCCATGAGTGATGTTCGCTTTGGTGAAAATATATTCTTTACATTTTGAAAACGACCGTTCGACATCTACTGATGTAATACACGCATACGTAAAATAGTTTTTGAACGCACTTAACGGATCTGGGGCTGCACCATCACATATTTGTCTTAATTTGGTAAAACCGGTGTCTTTATTTAACACACTTGCGAAATTTTCTTTAACGCGCTCATTTGTTGCGTCACCTATAGCGTGTAGTAGTAGATTTACTTCGTCCACTATTTACAGTGACTCCGCTAACGACAACGCACTGTTTTTTAATGTTTTTATCCTTTCATGTAATGATTTATAGTTCTTCGCAATATTTTTTTAAAGCTGTTTCAACGAAAATATCTTCGAATTTTGTCTGGCTTTCCTTAATAGTTGCAGCCTCATCTGGATTGAATTGTAGTATCACAGCTTTTATTTGTTGGAAATATTCAGCATAATAAAAATCTGCCTGCAACCATGTTCCTCAACGTGTAAGAATTGAATGTTGTGGTTCAGGAATACCAGGACACTTGCTATGAAATGCACGGAGACGTTTAGGAGATTTAAGAAACACTTTTTTGTACTTGCTATTAATGCATCCACCTCTGGAAAACCTTTTCGAATAGTTTCTGCCACGAGATGTAAAGCATGCACTACAAAATATGTATAAACGTACAACCTTGTTCTTGCAAAGAACGGCCTACCGAACGCATTGTCACGGCACCATCAGTCACAAACATCTACACTTGACTTTTTGACAGTTCAAAATTTTCTAACGTCTCCAGCACCACCCTGGTAATTGTTTTGCTAGTACACTGACTTAGTCTTTTGCTAGCTAGTAACAGTGGAACTGTCGGTTTAAGAGAGTCCAGTACTCGTACTATAACATTCAGAATAGATTTTTTTTTAAAATCTGTTTCATTAACAGATAACCACAGTCGTGTATTTTTTAATTCACATGTCATCTTATTTACCATGTCTACGTGTACAGTTGGTAGATAGTTACATAACGTTGTGCGACTTGGTAACTTCACCTGACATTGTATTTATTCCAGAACTCTCAAAATGGTTGTTTATCGAGTATGTGCAGCGGAACATCACAGGCAATCAGCATTAATAGTAAATCAAGCATAAACTGTGTTGTCGAAGGCACGCCATTTTTTTTATTTTTATGGTGTACACTATTTACATGAAGTCCACAATCACGCTTATCCCAGCACATCAAATCTTTCTCGCACACTTTACAAATTATTTTAGCACCATCATAAAATAAATCCGGGAATTTACCTATTCACTTGATTTATTCACTTTGTCAGCAAATGGCCGTTTTCTACCCCTGCGTACGTCTGCCATGCTTTATTATTAAATTAATATCAACAATACAGTACAACAAATAAAATAAAAACACAAAAACAATATGCAATACGCCCAAGTGACTTAACGTGTACACAACTCGAAAGCTAATAGACTGGACTGAAGAAAGAGTTTCGCGGCGACAGTAAGTACATCTGTACTCTACGACCATGATACACAGAAACGATTTGCAGCTTTACTTATTAATAAGAATTCTTAATTAATTACGTCTACTTTGTTTTGACGAAATAGCGGCTTAAGACTGTCTACAACCTATGAGTCAAGAAAAATTCTCAGTACTACTCTCACAGAACATGAAATGTGTGAGGCAATCAATTTGAACAATGCTGTAAAACAAACCAAAGTTTTACTGTTTAGGTCTGTAGCAATTTTTAATTTTGATGATAACATTAAAATTTAATGTTGTGGCAAAGTAGGGATATGAAAGGTATATTTAGAGGGCAAACACCTTAGCGGCGATTCCATACGCGTTCTTATTCAAACCATACGAGGCGGTGTTCTGGCACCGAATTGTTATAAGAATTTTTTTTGTAGGTATTTTGTATATGGATAACTGAGAAATTGAAAAAAGATATTTGTGAATGTTAATTGTGCCATTTTTTAAAATTATTTAGCATTGTAATTGATTGGTTTTATTATAGGATCTACCTGTCTATATCTTAATGAAAAATATTCATTATTTGCCAAAAGCCAGCCCCCCTTGTCGACACCCATGCTTCCTGAAGTGGTAGGACCATTGATGTGACTGCACTAACAATGAAAATAGTGTCCACAAACACTAAAACACTCAGTAGTATACTCAACACGGATTTTGTCAATCAAGATGACATCTGAAGATTTTTTAAAAGTTTTAATCATCTCCAGATGATGCCAACTTGGTTAACGGAGCGCGTGTCGTGTTAACTGTTTTGGTGTTTGTGGAATAACTGCTTTAGTGTTAATTAAAAATACCAATCAAGAGATATACAGCTTGAGTTTTTCTATTCATATTGCAATGTGTCAGGTTGGCAATGCAATTTTTGTTCTTGTAATCAAAGATCAGGATTCATGAACTAATCTTAAATATAAAAAATAGTATCGTGTCGGATGGTAAACGAAAAGTGTTTAATTTAAAGCATGAAGTACAAAGTACATACATTAGATGAGTCATCCAAGTTAGTAAAAAAAATGGCGAATACGTATTATATCACGATTCATAAATCTGCTAGCAAATTTCACGAACTTGGATGAAAAATACTCGTATGTATTTATCAGTGGCGGTCGGTCCATGGAAGCAAGGGAAGCAGTGCTTCCCCTGGGATTATTTAAAAAAACACATAAATAGAACCTAATTATTATTTATCACATATATTAATCATTAAAATTTACTTTTACCCAATTTCAATAGATACGGCCCTGCTTTTATGCAGCTGAGATAATGTTGCACGCTAAAACCGTAACGATGACGCACTCGATTAATCGAGCCAACACGAACTCGCGCAACTTCGATATATGTAAGCAGAGACAACTGTCTCTGGTAAGTAGGTAACTTATTGAAATGCATCCCATCCCACTTCATAATCTTGATATCTGAGTTGTATAGCATCGTAATACGTTTTATTTTATAGATTTTAATCTCGATTTTAATATCGATTTTAATATTATACTTAATATTAATCTTCCTAGTATTATTCTCAGCTTTTGTGCTATATTTGTAAAAACTTTTTTGGTGTTTCTAAACCTGTGGTGCGGCGACAAGTGATTTTTAAAACGTTGAATATTAGTGCGCGTGTACGCAGATTTAGAATTACTTATTAAATTTGGAAGCCGGTTCTAGCACTGTGGAAAATATTATTTGCGTTTGTGTGGTGTGCAATTTGTTGAAAAGGGGATTTTCAACATATTCGTTTCAAGATAAACTGGATATTATTAGAAATGGGAAACCAACACCTGATTTAAAATTCTTAAAAACGAAAGTTAAATCATGCTATAGGTACTTTAATATTGAAGTGTACAGTGCTAATCAGTAGTTAAGGGGTTGTGAAAATTTGTGTAAATTGTTTTGTTGGCCATGTGTACTGTTCACAAATGAAAAAGGTGTTTGGAATAAAAATGGCTTTTCAGATTTAAACAACATTCACAAAGTGACAAAAAGGCATGGTAAGTGTGAAACTCATTTGGGAGCGGTGCTAAAAGAATAAACATTTGGAAAATCACGAATTGAGCATTCATTAGATCAGCAGTTGAAAGAAAGTGTTAAAAGGACTTATTGATATTGTTTGTTTTCTCGGCGAAAATGAACTTAGTTTTAGAGGTCATACTGAATCTCGAAGCGTTGCTAATAGGGGCAATTTTATCAATTTAGTTGATTTATTAGCAAAATACGATACAATTTTAAGTAACCATCTGGAACACTCCACGATATTTCGCGGTACATCAAATCATATTCAAAATGATTTGAATCAGTCGATAAGCAATATTGTTTTAGAAAAGATCAAGCAAGAAATAAAAAAGCTCCTTTTGTTGCAGTTATGTTAGATGAAACAACCGATATTACGAATATTAGTCAGTTGTCAATCGTAGTACGCTACATAAATCCAAATGGGAAATTCCAAGAGCGCTTTTTAGGATTTTTAGACGTAGCAACGCCATGAACGGCCGCAGCTCTATATACTATAGTTTGTCAGATAGTCGATGATCTACAGTGTGGTGCCAAACTTATCGCCCAAAGTTATGATGGGGCCGCTGTAATGGCCGGTGAATTGGGGGGCCTGCAGGCCAAAGTAAAAGAGACTTTTCAGAATGCAATATTTGTACATTGTTTTGCGCATCGATTAAATTTAGTTCTAGCTCAATCTGCAGCGTGTCTTAAAGAGTGCAAAGTGTTTTTTTCAAGTATTAGTGGAATGGCTGCCTTTTTTTTCAAAATTATCAAAACGGACACGAGAATAAAAACTTTTTCAAGAAATTTAACCAGTGAAGAGCGGCTTTCAAAATTGTCCCTGTTAACAATAAAAAGTGACTTTGTGAAGATGTCAAAAAATTCAAACTTTTACGACGAAGTTATTTCCGACATCGCAAAAAAAGGAGAGGCGGATTAAACTACATTGTAAATAGGTAGGTATGTGCATGTTAACTACTTAACAAACTCTCTATTTCGCTGCGGGTTCAATCCTCGCCACCGGCGCTGGCAATGTCGGTGGATCTGGTTGTGTGTCTGCGTTTTTTTTCATAAGTGTAACCTTCGCCCGTGCAGCTTCGGCTTTGGAATCGGGGGTTGTCTAATTTTTGTGGTGTTTTTATGTTTTATGTTTGTTGAGAAGTGGCGGTCCTACAAGTGTACTTTTTTCTAGATGTCATAACTTTGCAGCTTTCGACATTTGTTTTAAAATGAGTATACGGAAGCCACGTCCCTTTTCTTAAAATAATTTTTGCCTCGCTTCGCTCGGGGCCTCGCGCTACCCATCACTCTATATCACAAACTGCTTCCCCTGTATCAAAACTCACCGCACGCCCCTGGTATTTATGCTTTTGACATTTTTCGTTTTACCATTCAACTCGATACGATTCGTCGCGAACACAGCACATATACATCCATTAGATATCCATAGATATTTTGGGACATATAGGCGTCTAATGAATATCCACATTAGACAATTTAGGACCACAGGCGGACTTTAAAAAAAGTCGCGGGCTCTTGGTCGACCAGTGGCGCTAAAATTGTTGATGAAAAAAAAGCGTTACCTAGTAAAAATAGCTGATCATTATATTATTTTTAATTTTTACAGGATGTTAAAAGCAAGTTAGTGCCCTGTGAAGATAGACGTCATAACTGAAAAAATCCTTGTTTTGAGATAATACAGTCTGAATAATTTGCTAAGCCATCAAAATTAACATTTTTTTATAAAGATTATATATAAATATATATAAAAATATTGTAAACTTTTTAGACTGTGAGAAAAAAATCTGAAGTCAATAAATGAGGAACACCCTAATGTATATGTGCTGTATGGATAGGGATGGCAACGATATATCGATGTTTTAAAAACATCGATATATCAGACCATAAACATCGATGTTTCGGCATCCATGTCTGGATGGCGATACATCGATGTATTAATATCAAAAATTGGCCGATGTTTGCATCCGCTTGATTCACTTTACTATTGAACTTTGTTCTGCAATTACTTATAGATGTTATACAACATCTATCCACTGATGTCGGATTTAACTAGTTAAGCAGTTTTGAGGGGTTAAAAAAATTAACGAAGGTGTATAGAGAAAAACTGTTTTTATTTTCTAATTCAGCAGTAAATACCATTTTATATTCTTTAAATTTTGAAAATAATATCCTCGAGATGGTAGCCGTTAGCAGTAACACACTATGGGAGATGTTCTCTGACGTTTTGTACAGCTCGTTCACACATATCGCGGGGGATGGCGTTAACTTCTTGTATAATCCGCTCCCTTAGCTCTGGTAGAGTGTGAGGGTGATGTTTATATACTTTTTCCTTCAGGTATCCCCAAAGAAAGATATCGCAAATGCTACAATTTGTATGCATTATCATGTTACCATAAACTAGAAGTTTCTTATATGGGCGTATATAGACTTCTATCTGCCTTTTTGTTATTCACTAGACTTTTTTACTATTGGAAAACAACTAACTGTTTTGCATCTGTTTGCGTTTCCAATATATTTCTTTTCTTTTTTCAGAATGGCTCCAATAATAACCCGTCAAGCAATTTTTGTAGTTTGGTCCGGCAACAGTAAACCCGAGCGCTGTAATGCAGTGTACGAATTTGTTTTAGGAAAATTTTACCAAGTAATGTTCCCTGACAATGTTATTCAGAATTTAAAATCCTCTTTGAGAAGCTTATGCCAACAAATCGAATTAAGGTAGGAGAAATTTCACCGAAATCGTGGCCGGTTTTTGAAAAACAATTGGCTAGAGAAAATCATTACTTCTCCTGAGACTGTTTATAATTTCTTCAACATCTAGTGATCAACCACTTTCTGTCTTGGGTAGACTATCAAAGCGATTCGAAGAGTGCTGCGAAAAAAAAAGGAGGAAGCTTAAAACTTTTGTTAAGACAACTAGCACCGAAAAAATATTCAAGGCTGCTGAAATAAAGCTGCGTGAGGAGGGAAAGAAAGATTCCGCTGCTATAGTAAAAGAATTATCCCAAGCATCACCCGCACCAAAATAAAAAAAAATCGACGCTTGTTTTTAGAAAAACCAAAAATATGGTCAGCTGACCAAGCTCTAGCATTAATGATCGACGCTAATCTTTCAACACATCAATATAACGTGATAAGAGAGCAGGCAAATAACATAGCTCCTAATATGTATCCATCATACTATGCAGTTAAAGAGCAAAGACGAAGTGTTACCCTGCAGAGTGACTGAAATTTCGGCGGAAATTCACTTACAGTCACTGATTAATCATACTATTTTAAGATTGTGTGCAGCACAAGAAGGGGTTCTTGAACATATTGAAGAAACTTTCAGTGAGCTTTATTTTATTATAAAGTGGGGATGTGATGGGTCTCAGCAAACGCATTACAAACAAAGGTTTACAAATGAGGGTCAATCTGATGCCAATTTGTTTAGTATTTCCATGGTACCAATTCAACTTTATTTTAACCAGGATGGGTCCAAACGAATCGTCTGGCAAAATCACATCCTTCCTCAGTTCGGTATTGTCGACCTATAGAGTTTATTTTCGCAAAGGAAACAACTGCATTTTGTGTGGTGTTACACCAAAGGACATAAATAAACCAGAGCTAATTTCAGAAAAAGAGATTGATTTGAAAACACTAACCTTTGGATTATCACCACTACATGCGTGGGTTAGATTCATGGATTGCTTACTACACATTGCATACAGGTTAGAAGTAAAAATATGGAGGGCTCAAGGTGCTGAAATAAAAACTAAAGTTGCCAATAGAAAAAAATATATTCAAGACAGATTTAAAACTGATATGGGTCTGTTGGTAGACATACTTACACAACAAGCAAGTAAAACGAATGATGGAAATAAGGCTCGGCGATTTTTCAGAAACGCTGAAAAGTCTGTCGATATAACAGGTATCAATTTAGAACTAATTCAGCGTTTGCATACAATTTTGGAAATAATAAGTTGTGGATTTTCGATAAATGCCAATGCTTTCGAAAATTATATCTGTCAAACTAGAAATCTGTATTTAAAAGAGTACCTACCACTGGTTTTATATGCCAAGTAGCGTACATAAAATTTTGTTTCACGGCAAGATTGTTATTGCCTCTTGTATTCTTCCGATTGGTCAACTTTCGAAGCACAAGACGTGAGAAACAAAGACAACAGACGGTATAGAGAGCATTTTACAAGAAAGACTTCCCAGGTCGACACAAACACGGATCTTATTTACAGACTCTTAATTTCGTTCGATCCATTTTTAGCTAGCTTGAGGCATTCTCCTAAAAGAAAACAGGGAAAACTTTCTCATGAAGTTCTTTCACTGCTCTCAATACCTTATTTAGATTTAGAGGCAAGTGAATCTACTGAATGTGAATCTGATGAATCAAATTAAGTCTATCGTTTTGTAAAAAACACAATTTGTAATTATATTTTATTTTAGTTCTTTGGAGAAAATAAATGTATTTAGAAAATAAATGTTTTATGTCCACAACACATTTTTTAGTCAAAATATTATTAGAAACTAAGAAAACTGGTTTCCAAAGTATTTTATATTACATTACGAGAGACACAGAAAAAATAGCCCAGGTAACACTAATGTTCTTATTAAGATCTCCAAAGTCGCTTTAAAATTATACAATAAAACTTCGAATAAAACCAAATGATCTTCAAGACAAGCTTAGGATCACCATAAAGCAGCTTCTAGCCAAAAAGGGCCCATCCTAAAAGGGTCTTGAAGACTAAATTTTAAAACTATATTAAAAACCATTTAGTTTTAATTTCATATTCTTAAAGAGTTCTTCAAGGCAACCTTAAATTTATGTATTAAAACGTTTTGCATTTAAAATAAAATTGCAGCAGACTAAATTGCCTTGAGAATCATTATAATTAATCCTAAAAAGGGTTTTATCTTGTTTTAAAGTCGAACAACTTTATGCGTGAAATAGTTAAAACAACGGCAAGTCTCTAATGGGGCAGAGTGGTAATATTTTAAACGTAACGCATATAAAGCTGATCAAAAATAATATTCAAATGCAAACTATTCTGATAAAAATTACCAACGGATGGCACTTTTCTGACAAAATATAATAAAATACTTCTACATAACTCGAGCGCCACCAATATAATATTTTTTTTTATTATCTAAAAATTTTTTTAAAAATATCGTCAATTTTTATTTTGCATCTAAACATCCAAATGCATTTTTTTTTTATTAAATTGCATGTTTGGACACACCGTCCTTCAGTTATTTAAGAGGATGTAAAGCGCATATATTTCAATAATATTTTTTTCTTTGGCTATTGAAAATATTCATCATGGCGGGTCTGTATCTTATATAAAAAATGGCGTGGTCTAGATAAAAACTGATTGCAAGTTAATAGAACATTTTAAATCTTACAAGACTTAAAATAGCGTTTTATTTACCACTTTAAGTACGATTACTCTCCCAGACATTTATTTACTCTTCCTTTTAAAACTGAGTTGCTTTAATATGTTCAAAGTCGTGGCCTTATTGATTTAAAGGGATCTGGCGCGCGTATGAAATCCTAACCTTAAAATTGTGCCGGTTTTGTGATTGCTGGATTTAGTGATTTCGTTTTAATTTAAAATACTTGTCACTAATATTTGTCATTTTAAATATGTCTTCTAGTTTTCATTCATGCATAAAGTAGGTACACGGACTGCACTGGTTCACTAAATCAGCAATCAGTTTATTGAGCAGATGGCGTGTTTTCTCCGATTATGGAGGGGGTAGAATTAGTTTTAATAAAGTAATCAAAAATCCAACAGGCATTTCTTTTAATCAAATTGACTAAATTAAAACCTTTGAACTTTAAAATATTCTTAATTTACTCTTTAAAAAGTAAAAACTATGTTTTAGGATTTAATGTGGAATTTCATTGAGCATATAGGATTAAGATAAAATAGTTTTCTTAATGAATTTTAATGACTACATCAAGGATACTCCATAAAACTACATTAAAACCATTTGTTCCAAAATGGATTGTTTAAAACCAACTTGCTATTTAATTCTTTAAAAAGGCAAATTAGTTTTAAAATAGCCAATGTCAAGAGTATTATAAAACTAGTATAAGATCAATAGGGCATTAGGAGCAAACAGTTTTTTTATTTTAATTTAAAGAGTGCATTAAATCCTTTGCATAAGAATCAGTGAGTCTTTAAGAATTTTTAGTTTATCTTAAGGTAATTTTAAAACCACTATCATTTTATTGAATATGTTAAAGCACTTTTAAAACCTAAATAAATCAAAAGTATCTTAGAGTTGTTACTTGGGAGGTATCGACAAAAACAGAAATTATTTGCAGGGGAATTAAGTCCCCCTAGATTGTTAAAATGTCATACTGTGCGACGTTCTCTAGCCGATACTATATTGGCTACTGAAATGGGGTGATCGTCGGAATACAATTTGACCGGTTGCACCTGTCTCCCCCCACCATAGCCCGAGCAGTGTTCCCTCCAAACCGCTTAGTCGGTTCTGCCACACCCTGTATAAAGATCTTTAAAAATTTTAATGTTCTCTATAATATAAAGAGCTCTTTATTGTAATTTTGCTTTTGTCACATATTGGAAGTAGTTTCAACCATATCGGTATATTTAAAATTTAAAAATACTTGCGAAACATTCATGGTTTTCCGTCGATATATCGATCCCATCGATGTCTAAGCGGCGAATATGCCATCCCTATGTATGGACGGCAAGTTACTTCCGATCGCTCCGACGATGTGGGCTGAAAATTTGGAGCACCTATAGCCGAAAAGCCGCCATTTACGACATTTGTTTGTAAAAATTCGTTTTAAAATTAAAAAACACAGTGTAGCATTTTTTAAATGTACTTAAAATTGTCATATATTCAGGTTCAATAATGGAGAAGTGACCACTTAAAATGTAGATACCCACTAACTATACAAATTAACGCGGTAACTTCCGGTGATATTGGTCTGTTGACTTTATGGTAGCAACGGTTGGTCAACGACGCGTGAATGGCACGGGCACGATCCTAGTTTGTAGTCACCCTTTTGTTTTGTATTTTATCTCCTATAATGACCACTTTGGTGAATAACCAAATATGTGTAATAAAAATGCAATAAATTATAATTGCTGAAGCGTAAAAATAATTGTTATATTTTAATAACCTTAACAAAGTAGGATACACAATGCTCAATATCAAATTATCGGACAATCACGGCACTTCTTTCACCGTCTAAAATATTCGAAAATCAAATGTATCTACTACAACTTCATCATGTTAACTTACTGGTATTAGGTACTTTCTTAATGAACAATAATATCCCACTTGTAAAAAAATGCTGTCACTACCACTAATTTATTTGTATTGTTACGCCACTGGACTGTGCAGACTGGTTAGATTAGGCTGGAATTGTACACGAACGGCCGGGAATATTCTGGAGTGCTCTAGACTGGGAGAATAGATGTATAAATAAGACGCACGGTGGGCCGAGATTTAGTCTGAAGTCGAACGTGAACGAGTGAAGAAGCAATAAGAAAGAGACTTATAAGTGTTCAGTTGTGATTATAGTTAAGACATTAATTAATCTATTGTTATTAATTGTTAATTAGTAAATAAAGTAGTGAGTAAGTGTTACCTGGACTTTCAATCAACGAATCTACGAGTAGAGGTGTTTGTGTGGATAGCAAACACGTAACAATTTGGTGTCGGAAGTGGATTGGAAGAGAAATTTCTGGAATAATCGAAAAGGTTCCACAGTGTTCTTCGCAGAAATTAGTGGTAACACGAAGATTTAAACTACTGGACAGTGTTTGAGGACTATTTCTAGACTGAATAGTGACTTTAAAGTGGATTTTCGAGAAGTTTCTAGAACATTCGATTTAGAAATAGTTGCAAATACGCGAGTGCCGCTAGTAATAACGTGTTGTAGACTGAGAAAAAGGACTACTAGTGCAATTTCGGGAAAATTCTAGAACATTCTATTTGGAAACTACAGGAGATACGTGAATTGTGTCGACGGAAACGTGTTGTAGACTTAAAAACAAGACTATAAGTGACTTTTAGTGACAATTCTAGAACATTCGATTTGGAAACCACAGGAGATACGTAAACTGTGTTAACGGAGACGTGTTATAGACTCAGAACAAGACTTGTTAGTGATATTTCGTGAAAATTCTCGAACATTCCATTGCACAATTAGTGGAGATAAGTGAATTTTGTCAACACAAAAGAAGTATAGACTCTAAATAAGACTTTCTAGTGCTGTTTCAAGATTTTTCTGGAACAATCCATTATTAAAATAGACGTGATATCAATATTTTACGAATTTTATAGTGTAATAAACTTTATTTTGAACTGATTTACGTGTCGTGAGTTAATGCCAACAACAAGAAGTATGGCGGAGAAGCAAACACAGGACTTGCTAGCAGCGTTGTTGGAACGAATGAACGATCAAGAAAGAAGACGGCAGGAAGACAAAGAAGAACAAGAGAGAAGACGGCGGGAAGAAAAAGAAGAACAAGAGAGAATACGACAAGAAGAGAAAGACGAACAGAGAAAAATTATGGAAGATCAAGAGAGAAGACGTCAAGCCGAAAACGACGAACAAGAAAGAAAACGGCAGGAAGAATTAAGAAAAATGTTTGAGGATCAAGAAAAGTGGCGACTCGAGGAAAGAGACGACTTCAAAAGAAGCCTAGATGAACAGCAGGCAGCCATTTTCTCCCTCACTGAAAAATTTAAAGGAGATGTTATCGAAAAAGTCACGGAAGTCGCAGGGAAAGTCTGTGAAGTCGAAGGACAAGTTAATGAAGTTAAAGAAGAAGTAAATGAATTTAGAGGAAAATTTCAAGGAGAAATAACTGAAGTTAAGGAAGAAGTAGCCCGACTCAAACAACAATTAAGAGAGAAGGGTGGCCAATTAGTACTGTCGTCTGGTGCTAGGTTACAACCACCTTCCTTCGACGGTCAAAGTTCATGGTCAACTTATAAGAGACAGTTTGAGGCAGCTGCACGTTCAAATAACTGGAACGATGAGGAAAAGGCAACAGCATTGGTATTAGCACTCAGGGGCCAAGCATTAGATCTGCTCCAAACAATTCCTGCCGCACAGCAGCAAACCTATAGCATTTTGGAGGCAGCGTTAGAATTAAGATATGGCGACCAACATCTCGCCCAAGTATATCAGGCTCAGCTCAAATCACGCAGACAACGAGGTGGAGAAAGCCTCCAGGAGTTCGAAGCTGCGGTAGAAAGATTAGCCCATCTAGCCTATCCTGATGCACCAATGGAATTTCAACAACAGTTAGCAGTTGGTACATTTATTGATGGAGTAAGGGACCAGGAAGTTAGGCGAATTCTTAAGTTGGCCAGGCATAAGCTTAGTAGTGAGGCTTTAGTACATGCACTGGAGATTGAGGCTGCCTACGAGGATACCACACAACCAAATCAGAGAGTACGAGCTGTGAGTGTGGAGGAAGACAAGCCAGACAACACAACACAAAACCTGATATCTGATCTATACAAGATGATGACCCAACTACTGACAAAATCGAACTCCCAGCAGACAGAAAACCAACAACAAAGTAGTGGGAGGCCGAATGGAGGCATCCGTTGTTATATGTGTGGCAAATTGGGCCATATTAAGAGGAACTGTCATGAGCTCAACATTCAAGATCCGAGACAGAGCCAACAGCAAAGTAGTGGGAGACAGAGTGGAGGACGCATGCGCTGTTATAAGTGTGGCAGAGTGGGCCATATTCAGAGTAACTGTCGTCAGCGCATCCCTGAGAGGGTCACAGTAATGGAGAAGCCGCAGGAAAACTGGCGAGCTGGTACTTCGCGGAATATAGCAGATGGCCCTTCCAAAAGACCGTGTCAGAAAGACTGCAAGCCTTGCCACCGTAAGGAAGAACAACAAAATGTACAAATAATGAAGACCGTTAAGATTGATGTTCCGGATTATTGGACAAAGGAGTCGTTAAGGGAAGCACAGTTAAACGATAACGAGACTGGTCCTGTTCTGAAATGGAAAGAAAGAGGGACCCGACCTGATTGGAAGGACATTTCAAATAAATCAGTGGGGCTGAAGGCTTTATGGGCACAATGGGACTCCCTTATCGTAGAGGATGGACTGCTGAAGAGAGCGTGGGAAAGTCCAGATGGGAGGAAAGTAACTTGGAAATTGTTAATCCCCAGGTGTCACGTAGCAGATGTACTTCAGCAAGTGCATAATGGAACGTCTGGCGAACATTTTGGCACTAACAAAACCCTGACAAAAGTAAGACAACGTTTCTACTGGGTAAACAGTCGTCAAGATGTGGAGGCTTGGTGCCGCCAATGTGAAGTTTGCGCGGCAAGAATGGGGCCACAAATAAGAAATAAGCAATATAACGCCAGGGCTCCTTTTGAGCGAATTGCCATAGCAAGTGACCGTATGAAGGCTCGTTATGATCTTAAGGCTAATTCAGGAGGGTACCAGGTGGGAGAGTTGGTTTGGCTATATAACCCACAACGAAAGAAAGGCAGGTCCCTGAAGCTTCACCCGCCCTGGGAAGGTCCTTACACTGTGGTCACCAGACTAAACGACGTTGTATATAGAATTCAGCAAAATCCAAAATCCAAGATGAAGGTGGTGCACATAGAGAGACTAGCCAAGTATGCAAGGAATAATGAATTGCCTGATCGGACGTTCAGGCTTAAGGAGGGGGCAGTGTTACGCCACTGGACTGTGCAGACTGGTTAGATTAGGCTGGAATTGTACACGAACGGCCGGGAATATTCTGGAGTGCTCTAGACTGGGAGAATAGATGTATAAATAAGACGCACGGTGGGCCGAGATTTAGTCTGAAGTCGAACGTGAACGAGTGAAGAAGCAATAAGAAAGAGACTTATAAGTGTTCAGTTGTGATTATAGTTAAGACATTAATTAATCTATTGTTATTAATTGTTAATTAGTAAATAAAGTAGTGAGTAAGTGTTACCTGGACTTTCAATCAACGAATCTACGAGTAGAGGTGTTTGTGTGGATAGCAAACACGTAACAGTATTCCCGAACTAAACACGTTCGGTTAGATTCGATAATAATATCAAGTCTGACTACACATCTGGAATTCTACAAGGGTCTGCGATTTTGATGTGTTGGTCAACTATATTAAATATGCAAAGTTCCTTCTTCGTGTCAATAACTTAAAAATTCTACTTTGATGATGATGAAAATTGATTGATTGATTTTCAGCATAATTTAAATATTTAATCTATTTAACAAAAGAAAAAGGTACAAATCAAATACCACCTACATTTTGATATTGATTAAGGTCAGCACTAGATTACTAATATTTTGTAGTTCGGCGATCTGCTAGAAATGGCAAACAAACAAGATTTTTTTTTTATAAAATATAAAACTATAAGTGGAAGCCATTATGTTCCGTATATATTGAAAAAATAAATATTTAGACCTATTCCGAAATGTAGGACGCAGTTTCACGAATGAAATCTTTACAAAATATAGGCACCTATACTCTGTTCCAGATTAAACAATTAAAATTAAAACAATGGAGTGTAAATAGCATTCACATTAATCCCCCATCTAGTATGACACGTGAAACGCAGCAATAACAAAAACCGTGTTTTAATCACATCAACATTTCATCACGATCGTAGTACCATCGATAACATTATAAAAGAAGGGTTGTCAATAACAATTCCAAATACCCCAGTAAAGTCAATACGGCCCGGACAACTTGATGGATGACTCTAATCTCTTTAAATGGAAAATTAATTAAACATTTGTACTTTCAACACTGTATTCCTGTGAAAATGAATTAAACCAAAACTTCAACGTATTAAATAATTTATCAAAACGCGATTAATATCGTAGTGATTAAAAATTTTAAATTAAAACGAAAGTACTTACAATATTGTTTGATGGAATCAATTTCCAATGTACTGTATAACGACAACCAATTCAAATTAATAATCCTATAATATTACTGAATTATATTGCTTACATGAGACATTAAAAAGTTACAAAAGAATAAAATTGAAAACGGTAACACTTTTTAATTATATATTTAAATATAAAGAGAGCTGTATTTATTGATATACTGAATGTAAGATTTTCGGACCTTATATCCCATAAGAGATAACTTTTGGACACTTTTTTAATTTATGGCAGGATTAAAAACAATTTTATTTTCAATTATTTAAAGAATTTATACATTTTAATTGTTCAGTAACAATGAACAATTTTTGTTAAATTTTTTTGAGATATGCAGATTGTAAACCTCTAACTGTTACATTATCTCAATAGTGGCTGTTTATATATTTGATGTGAGTCAACACCCACTCACTAAGCAGATTATATTTAAACGTGGCACAAGGAAATACACATAGCCGTCTATTAAACTTTATAAAATGTAACGCAGCTTTATAGTCCTATACGGTGGAGCATACCGCCCACTGTTAAGACAATGTAATAGTTAGAGGATTACAAACTGTAGATATAACTGCCAAAAATATAAAACCGCTGCTAATTACTTGGGGATCAGAACTTCCTCACCGTAGTAAAACTCGACGTGTGGTGGAGTTTATAACAAAAGTAATTTTTGACGTTTCAAAAAAGTCACATTTTTTAATGCTTCAAAGAAAGCACATTTTTTTGACGTTTCAAAAAAGTCACATTTTTTGACGTTTAAAAAAGTCACATTTTGACCTCTCAAAAAAGTCACTTTGACGTTTCAAAAAAGTCACGTCAAGCATTAGAAAATAATGGCTTTCAAAGTAAAAACCACAAAGGAAAAAGACAGATTACAAATAGGCCAAAAACAACACGTATGTACAATATATGTCACTGATCTGCCACCACGAATTGAAAATTAAAAAGATAAAGAGTTTAGATCTTGAACAAGCAACAGGATATCCCAAATCGAGGCAAAAACGCCTCAAAATATTCTGGAAGCTTTTGATTATAAACTACAAACGTCTCATAGATATGTCTGATTTTCAAGATAAAGCAAAAATGTATGTATAAACAATGACAATGTGGAAAATTTCAAACGCAGAATTGATAATCGGAGAACTTTATCGGTTACACAATTATTTAAACAAACCAATATCAGTATAATACAACATCTCACGTGGTTGTAGAAATATATTAACAGAAAACTATTTTGTTTGACATTACTATCAAAGTAATTTTCTATTATTTTTGAAAACAGAATCAGATTGTGATTGTATTCCAAAACGTCAACTTCATGTTTCAAATTTCTCAATAGAAAATCCGTTATTTACGGTACATCCCTGAGAAGCTATAACACCTTTATAGGTATCATTTTCAGACACGTCTATTGAATTTTTTTTCATGAAATATGACCACAAATACGACGTAATCACCCTATATATATGTAGTTAAATCGTATGATATGACTGCACTGTATACTCATAATTTGACTTTCATCAAAGTTTTTTATTAATAATAATAATAATAATAATAATAATGCACGATGGTGTCTTCTATAAGAACATAGAAACACTGGGTTTATCGACCAGGCTGACCTTCGCCTTTCTAAGGTCAGCAGGGCTTAAGTCGGAGACCGAGGGATTCATTATGGCCTGCCAAGATGGTGTTATCAACACCTTGGTCTACCGTAGCCGCGTGTGGCGTGTAGAGGTTCCTGATATCAACTGCAGGACCTGCCATCAGGCGCCGGAATCGCTCATGCATTTACTATCTGCATGCCCCATATATGCGATTTCGGCCTACATCCACCGGCATAACGCGGCGTTACGAGTGCTGTACTACCATCTAAGGCACTCGTACGGGGTAGACCAGACACCAGTGCTGCCTTACGTCCCCGGAGATATTGAGTCCGTTGTCGAGAACGAGAAATGCCGGATTTACTGGAACTACTCGTTCCCGACTGTCAGGCTAATTCAAGCCAACAAGCCTGACATAGTTCTCCTCGACCATCAACTCAAGGTGATGTATGTCATCGAGTTCTCGGCGCCAGCGGAGAAAAACATCACCTTGAAGGAGGAGGAGAAACGGACCAAATATCGCGATCTCCGGTACGAGCTCCAAGTGTTGTACCCAGGCTACTCAGTAAAAATGGTCGTCCTTATAATCGGTGTACTCGGAGGGATAAAGCCTACGCTGCTCTCGGAATTGAAGATCATACCGGCCTGCCAAAAACCAGCCGAGTGGCTGGCAGGTCAAATGCAGAAGGCGGTCATTCTGGGTTCTCTCCGTCTGCTTAGGGCACACGATTCTGGTATCTACAGTCACTAACCCTGCGGGATGTGGGGAGTGGCTGTAGTTGATGCGCCGGCGCGACTCCCGTGAGGCGTCGGAGGCCACGGGAGGACTGACCGGCATCGGATATTCCGAAAAAAAAAAAAAAATAATAATAATAATAATAATAATGTTTATTGAAAAAATATACAAATACATTTTCAAAAGGAGAAAGCATTGCAAAAAATGCATTTTTCAGCCTCCCCTATAAATCTAAAATTAACTTACAACTACACATAAATTAAAAAAGAAAAACAAAGCAAGAGGAAGTGACAAACATTCGAGGAATAATTTATATGACACTTTGTTGTATTAAAAGTTTTTGTTTAATTTTTCGTTTAAATTGAGTCGCAGTAAGATTAGAAACAAAAATATCATTAAACTCATTAAGTATTTTAGGTGCTATATACGAGAAACAAGATTCAAACTTTTTTGTGTTGTGTTTAGGAATACTATACATGTCCGAGGTGCGAATATTTACATCGTGTGCTTGAGCACGCCTTTCCAGAAGGTTATACAAATATGATGGAGAATTTTGATGTACAATATTATAAAGAAAACAAGAAAACAACAAGGTGAAACGGTTATCAATTTTTAATATATTTCGATCATTATAATAGGGAGTAATATGATGTCTCTTATTGATATTGTATGTATATCTTAGAGCAATTATTTTGTAACGTTTGTATTTTATTTTGAAAAAAAATTGTCAAATGCCAGTAATAAACACCACTACAATAATCAAAATTGCTTAAAATTATATCTTAGAGCAATTATTTTGTAACGTTTGTATTTTATTTTGAAAAAAAATTGTCAAATGCCAGTAATAAACACCACTACAATAATCAAAATTGCTTAAAATTACTGAATTTAGAAGTTTCCATTTAATATTTGAAGGTAGTACGTATTTGAATTTATAAAGAGTTCTAAATTTTGAATAGGATTGCTTCCACTTAGAGATAACATGATTTTCAAAACACAAATGATTATCGAAAATTACGCCTAGATTTTTGGCACTAGGTTTGAGAGGTATCACATTTAGATTTAACAATAAGTCACTATTTAAATTAAGATGGGGCTTATTACACATGGCGCTGAAGCCTACACACATTGCCGTCGACTTCGTTGGATTAATTATAAGACCATTGTCGCTAGACCACTTAGCTATGTTTGCCAGATTTTCATTTAGATCTTGCACTGCCTCACAACTTTGCATAGGATTACAGGAAATGTAGATTTGAGTGTCATCAGCGTATAGGTGAACTCCACAGGTCCGAGATAATATCGTTGGAAGATCAGCAGTAAAAATAGTGAACAGTAAAGGTCCCAAAATGCTTCCTTGAGGGACACCACATACTACTTTTTGGTCACATGAAAGTAAATTACCAAGTCTAACAACTTGTGATCTATTAGAAAGATAGCATTTAAACCAGTTTAGCCATTGTTCGTTGATGTTGTAATAATGTAGCTTTGCCAGTAGTAAATCATGATCTATTAAGTCAAAGGCTTTGCTATAGTCCAGAAGTACTAGATATGTAACATTAGAATTATCTATTGTACTTGTAAAGTCATCACATATTTTTATTAGGGCAGTCGCTGTACTATGTTGTTTTCTAAATCCAGGTAGAATATTCTCATTTTTTAAGTGTTCAGTTAACCTAATGCTAACTATTTTTTCCAAGAGTTTTGACATAGCAACTAAGATGTTGATTGGTCTGAGATGACTAAGTTCTGTTGCCACATTAACCTTAGCTAGAGGTAATATAATTGATTGCTTCCATATTTCAGGAAGAGTTCCAAATTGAAGTGAATCATTTATGATGTGGGCCATGGCATATTTACAAAAAGGGAAAATTAATTTTACCATTTTAAGATTAATACCGTCTGCGCCAAAAGCATTTGAATGAAGTAAGTTAAGTGCTTTTTCAATTTCGTTAACTGATACTTCCGACATAGTTAACTCATTCTGCACACATGGGGAAATATTTTTCAAATAATATCTTAACGTGTCTATGTTTATATTTTGACGTACAATTGAAGAGAAGAAGTTATTAATTTCATTTGGATTGTTAATTTCCGAAGAAATGATATTTGCAGGTTTGCTATGCATATTAAACTTTTCAAGGTGCTTCCATAATTTTCTCGAATTATTTTTATTTTCGTTAATTTGTTGTTGAATATAAGCGACTTTCTCATTGCGTATTGCTAACGACAAATAGTTTCTGAGATCTTTATAAAGTTTAAGTTTGAAATCGGATTTGGTTCTTTTATATTAATTGTAAGCCTTGTGCTTAAGTCGATTAATTTCTTTAATTGTTTCAGTAATATAAGGTTTATTAGGTTTTCGTAGTTCAATAGTGCGATACGGTGCATGTATGTCGAAAATTGTTTTAATGGCATTATTTATAAAATTTACTTTTTCTTCAGTGTTGGGTAATTCCTGCACAAACGTCCAATTAACAGAAACGGCATCAATAGCAAATTAATTTTTATCAAAAAGATAATAGTCCCTATAAGTTAATGTTTGTATGGGTAGCTTAACTACTGAATAGTCAAAAGTAGCATATACTAAAAAGTGATCTGACATATTTAAGAGGTCAACTGTTTCACAGTCAATTACTTTGTCATGTTGGCTGGTGCATATTATGTCTATTAAAGTAGATGAAGATTCAGCGATTCTCGTAGGTTCTTGTAGTAGTTGTAGTAGATTGAAACAATCAAGAATAGTTTTAAGGTAATTTAAGTTGTATGAATCAATTTTGAAAAAGTCAACATTAAGGTCACCCGTAAGTATAATATCATCACTTACCCCTGTAATATAGCTTAAGACTTCATCAAGAATATCTAGGCAGGAAATGTTTAATTTAGGTATTAGATGATTATCATCAGTCATCACATCATCACTATTATTGATTCCAACATGCTTAAGTTGGTTTACATAAATATTTTATATTATTCTAATGAATTATAGAACCATAAATCTGGGAGATTTAAATGGGTTATTTTTTATTTTTATTGACAATGAAAAAATGTAATATTATATATGATTTTAGTTTGGTTTATCATGAAATCTTTTTTATAGACGTAATAAATATAACATTACTGTAGCATATTTGGATGCCCTTGTCTTTAAAATACAGTTTCGTGTAAATGGTTGCCATAAATATTTTTTAACCCCTGCGCCACCGAGTTGGATATGTATTATTTAAATTATGTTTTTTTTCCTACCACTGTGAAATATGGAAAGGTTAGATGAAATAACAAAAAGTATAATAAACACTAATTAAAAAAATTCGGACAAGCAAGCGTTATATGTAATAATTTCGTTAAATTCCTTGTTTTATATTAATGAGATGAATATAGCTTGAAATTTTAAAAAAAGGAAAAAGGGCGCCTATACATAATCCTGCGCATTATTTATGAAGGTCAAAAAGAGGGTATTAAAACTAGAAAAGTTATATCATTTATGTTCGGACTGGCCGAGCTATTAAATATTGACGGATAGCAACCGCACGGGGAACGTTAATGAAGTGTAAATGAACACAATATTGTAAAAGTTTTGTAAAATAGGAATAGTGGATTTTCCAGAGCCGTCTTTGCTCTTATATAACATTTTTAAGTAACGTACGGAAACTGAATGTTTTAATAATACGACACATTGGTTTAGACAACTCTAATACATCTGCAAATACATTTTAATTAAAATTTCACTGTATATATATATCCAGAATTATAGCTTTCGTGAAGGGAGATCAACGGAATCAGCATCGTACCACTTTACACAATATAATCAAAATGAATTAGAAAAAAACAAGTGTGTGTCAGGTTTATTCTTTGATCTTTCTCGAGCCTTCGATACCATTGACATCGAATTCATAAGATTTAAATTAGACAGATTAGGCGTAAGATCTAACATTCTAAACTGGATTCTATCATTTTTATAACACAGACAGCTTTACGTTAATGTTAATAATGTGCAATCCGAAACATATAATATCAATATAGGTGCAGCACAGGGTTCAACTTTGGCACCACTGATTTTTCTTCTATATATAAATGATTTGACAACTTCAGGGTACATGATTAATTTTGCCGACGACACATCTATTGTAGTATCCGCATATACACCGGAAGAACTACTATCTGCAATCAGTCAAGTGGATAAAGAAATGAATCAGTGGTGTCATCAAAACCGTCTAATTCTAAACAAAGATAAAACGGTGAGAGTTGCATTTCAAAATACTGCACCACGTCTGGTTCTCAATAACTTCGCCAAAGATGTAAAATTTTTGGGATCTTTCCTGGACTCAAAGCTTACATGGAGTCGGCAAATAGATCATGTCTGCAAGACACTAAATAGTTCATTTTATGCTTTACTTAAACTAAAACAAAGCGTTTCAGTATCTACTCTACGAGAAGCATATTTTGCATTGGTCCACTCGCACCTCTCCTACAATATAATGTTATGGGGTAGAGCAGTAGAGATAAACCGTGTATTTATCATTCAAAAGCGTATACTACGATTAATATTTAATCTAGGGCATAGGGAGTCTTGTCGGGAAACTTTCAAAACTCAAAATATATTAACTGTGTGGTGTATTTATATTGAAAAGTGCTGTGTTTGTTTACAATAATTCTAATCTGTTTAGTAAAAATAACGACCAGCATAATTATAGTACGAGATATTAGGCTCAACTAAGCGTCCCACTACATCATAGTAGTAAATTTGAAAAATCACCACACTACTCCTGTATAAAAATATATAATAAGATACCTGACAACATTAAAAAGGCCAGAAATAAACACAATTTCAAAAACAATCTAAAGAGTTACCTGATGACCCATGTATTTTACAATCTTAATGATTTTTTCAATTCTTAGTTGTAGATCCGTGAGCATATACTTTGCGTTCTGCTATAATTGTGTTTCTGTAATTCCGTTCATACACATATATTTTTTGTTGTGTCATATATAACTGTTTGTTTTATACATTTTCAACTGTTAATGTAATACTTATATTATGTAATCATTATTATTTGGTTATACAGATATATAATGTTGTTTGTGTCATATATAACTGTTTGTTTTATACATTTTTGACTGTTAGTGTAACATTTATATTGTGTAAGCAATCATGATTAATTGTTTATACACGTGTATATATGTATATATGTGTGTATGTGTATATATGTGTATATATATATATATATGTATATATATATATTTTTTTTGTTTGTTTGTGCCTTATACAACTGTTTGTTTTATATATTTTTGACTGTTAGTATAACATTATTTATATTATGTAATCTTTATTATTATTCCATTTTATGTTTAATTCTCTAATGACCTGTCTTATATCATGTACATGATCAAAAAGACCAATAAATATTATTATTATTATTATTATTATTATAAAAATCGTGATTTAAATTATTAAAATCAAAATACTGGTTCGGATTAAAAAAACGCACTTTTTTGTTTTGTTAAAAAATACCACCCTGTAGAGCATTATTTTAAGAGTCTGTTTATGTTAAAAACAGGTCTGTATTTAGAAGAGACAAAAGTGGGGGAACTGTAAAAATACGCCATTTGGCTTATTTTTTTATTATCTTTTCATATATCTAAACTTTCAAAACTATGTTATACAGGGTATTATTTCTTAAGAAATAAAAAGTACATTTTATTAAAATCGGACCTGGATTTTGATTTTAGTACTTATGGTAAAATATACGTAACAAGTATGAACCGATTATACCGATTCAGAAGTTACGATCTAATAAGGATTTGGACAAAATCTAAAAAAACGTTTTGTATCTCAGTAAGAAAGGAGATGGATCTATTAATGATGGGTATCTTGGAACCACCAAAGTGTGTTCTATTCACAGCTAACGTATGTATATTTAAATTTGAAACACCATGTATATAACAAATCACTTTCTTTTTTGTCTACTATTGATTTGTAATTACGAATCACGCTGTGCAAATTGTGCAACAACATCTAGGGTATCGACAGTTCACCCCCATCTTAATCCGAAGCAAATTACAAATAAAATTTGTTGGTCCGGAATGGATTCGAACCATTGATATTCGGTACCGAATAAATAGGTACTCGGCTACCATGCCCACATATACTTGTATATCGCTTTATTCCAAGAGAATACAGGGAATTAGTATAGGTATTCACAGAACCAATCTATAATTAAAATAATGGAAACTTTAAAGATTTAGAGCCTGCCCTGTCCTCAAACTGTCAACAGCAACTAATGGTAATATCTGAGCTAAGTTTTTCATACGTCATATTTACTTGCCAAAATACTATTTTATTGGTTTTGTGAAAATTATATTTATTTTCTTTCTCTTTATTTAATTATTGAAAAAAATTTTAACTGAAATTGCCATGACAAGAATTTTCGAATCAACATACAGGGTGGGGCAATGGTGCGTTGGACCTCGATATCTCGAGTTCTACGATAGCTAGAAATTTTTAAAAAAATTGCAAAGAAACTACATAAAAAAAGTCTTACTTTCGAACATACAGGGCGAGTCAAGACGAAATTACAGGACCAAGTGCCTTTTTTTTAAAATGGAATGCTATGTATATCAGTACATTTTTTGAAGCCGCTTTCTAGGCTCTATTCATTCCTGTATTATTATTGGCTATCTCCCAACCACTTTGATGTAATGAATTTTTTTGTTGAAATAATGCCATCTGCAGATGGATATTAAAAAAATCACCAGTCACAATAATGCTTTTAAGAAAAACTTATGTGAATACCAGTTACAAGACATCTAATTAATGTTTTTGAATCATTTTCATTTCCTAAAAATGTACAGGGTGGCCAAAAATTAGTATTCAATTAAGAACTTTTTTAAATTGAATTTTCTCAATTTTTTTCAAATGAAACACCCTATATATTTTTCAACGATGTGATGTATAAATGAAAAACTAACATTTTTTTGTAAGTACTTCCCTATGGCTAATTGCAACCATTTTCGTTTTAGAAATAAATAAGTGCTTATTTTTCAATTAAGAACTTTTTAAATTGAATTTTCTCAATTTTTTCAAATAAAACACCCTGTACATTTTTCGTCGATGTGATGTAGAAACGAAAAACGAACATTTTTTGTAAGTATTTCCCTATGGCTAATTGCAACCATTTTCGTTTTATAAATAAATAAGTGTAAAATTCAAGAATAAACTTAAAAAAAGAGGTTCCCTCAAATAATTCATTAGAAAAATTTATAATAGGTGTTCGACGTGTTGCCCATTTTGATTGACACACGTCTTTATGCAATTTTGAAATGAGGCCATTTAGTGGGATCATTTTCATTGAAATGAGTAAATAGTATTTAACCAGTCCATTACTATAATGTTTTTTTGTACATTTTTTTTGCTGTTTTCGTTATTCGACAAGCAATAAAACCTCAGTTTGGAATAAATTGTCGTATACAAAGGAGCATTTATCACACTTATCGGTCGTTAGTTACAATTTGTATTGAATTTAAAATATTTGGAATTTTACAATACGAATTTTAATAAAGCGGAACTTGTAGACATGACTTTTGTTTTGGGCGAGTCAGACAGAAATTGTTTACTTGCCAAGAGAATTTATCACCAACGTTATCCTGCAAGAAGGCTTCCTGATGTTAGCAGCTTCCAAAACCTTCTCGATAGAATTCTGGAAACTGGAAATATCGAATATAAAAAAAAGTGAAAGAATAAAACGTGTTGTGAACGAAGAAAATGAGTTTTCTGTGGAGCTTTCAACGGCTGAGAATCCCCATGTTAGTCAAAGAGAAGTGACCTCATTAGTAGGAATAAGTGGACGATCTGTGGGTCGAATCTTAAAAACAAATAAGTTGCATGCATATCATATTCAAATGCAACAGGAACTATCTGATGACGATTTTCAAAAGCGCCTACAATTTTGTAATTGGGCCAGAGGTAAAATGCAAGTTGATGTCAACTTCTTCAATAATGTTTTATTCACTGATGAGGCAACTTTTCATAAAAATGGATTTGTTAATAGGCACAATTTCCATTATTATGCTTCGGAAAATCCTCCTTTTTATACAAGTTGATAACCAACACAGATGGTCTATAAACGTTTGGGGAGGAATTATTGGAGAACATGTAATAGGGCCACATTTCTTTAATGGTACATTGACTGGAGCTATTTATCTTCATTTTTTGGAAAACTATCTGCCACAATTATTGGTAAATCTCCCTGGAAGAATTCGAAATAGGATGTGGTTACAGCAAGATGGTGCTCCACCACATTATTTAAATGCAGTTAGAGACCACTTAAACAATACCTACCCTCATCAATGGATTGGAAGAAATGGACCCACTAAATGGCCTGCTAGATCCCCAGGTCTTACAAAAAATGGATTTCTTTTTATGGGGATACGTGAAGGAAATTGTTTATAGAGACACACCAACAACAGTACAAAATATGAAGGAAAGAATAATAACTGCCTTTAGATCTATCACACCGGCAGTTTTAGGAACAGTGGGAACCTCATTTCAAAAGCGCATAGAGGTGTGTGTCAATCAAAATGGCCAAATTGTGGAACATTTATTATAAGTTTTTCTACTGAGTTATTTGAAGAAACCTCTTTTTTTAAGTTTATTTTTGAATGTTGTAATTATTGCTCAATAAAACGAAAATGGTTGCAATTAACCATAGGGAAGTACTTACAAAAAATGTTCGTTTTTCATTTTTACATCACATCGTTGAAAAATATTCTATTTGAAAAAATTGAGAAAATTCAATTTAAAAAGTTCTTAATTAAATACTAATTTTTGGCCACCCTGTACATTTTTAGGAAATGAAAATGATTCAGAAATATTAATTAGATGTCTTGTAACTGGTATTCACATAAGTTTTTCTTAAAACCCATAATTGTGACTGTGGTGATTTTTTTAATATCCATCTGCAGATGGCATTATTTCAACAAAAAAAATTCATTACATCAAAGTGGTTGGGAGATAGCCAATAATAATATAGGAATTATTAGAGCCTAGAAATGTACTGATATACATAGCATTCCATTTAAAAAAACGGCACTTGGTCCTGTAATTACGTCTTGGCTCGCCCTGTATGTTCGAAAATAATTTCCAGTTATAGGCTTTTTTATCTAGTTTACTTTCAATTTTTTTAAAAAGTTCTAGCTATCGTAGAACTCGAGATATCGAGGTCCGACGCACTATTGCCCCACCCTGTATATTAGAAAGTAGAAAAGAAGAGAAAGTAGAAAGTATTATTAAGGATTTGCAAGATAAATAAATGAACTGAAAAATAGGGACGCTAGAAATAAAAAGCTAAAAACTATAGGAACCCAAACCAATACAACTCTAAATAAAAACTTATCTACACTAACAAATAAAAGGATAGAAGGAACTAGTGCCGTGGACAAAATTAAACACACTAACGCAGGAACACAATATGAAAATGAATTGAAAATTAATAATACTCAAACAGAAATAGTTGATTTAATTAACACATTAACAGAAAAAACCACAAAAACAATTAACATAAAACAAAACATATTAATAAAAAATGCAGATAATATACAAAGCGATAAAATAAAAATAACAAGCAGCAACAATTCTGAAGTGCGAGATAATATAATTCAAAGAGGTTATAAGAGGCAAAGCGAAAAAAAGAACCTGTTAATACTAAGCGACGATTTTGGTCGCAACATTAATTAATGCGTACTGTCTAAAAAGCCAGATATGTGTAATTTTTATGTGGAATCAATTGTTAAACCAGAGGCAACTTTTCAAGTTACTGAAAATATCTATTTCTTGACAAGAAATTATTCGGTAAATGATCACGTTGTTATTATAGCAGGTTCAAACAATTTTAACAAACAAAATAAGTACTCACTTTTCAGAGACTTATGTGATAAGATAAAATTATGTGCAGAACTGAATATCACAATAGCTACTGCTCCATTAACAAAAAACAGTTATGTAAATAGATACATTCACAAATTTAATAACAAATTATCTGAAATTACAAAACTAAACAATTGCATACCCGGTAAATTAAGTTTATTAAACGTGAACAAAAACGCTTATATGCATTTTAGTAAAACTGAAATAATTGACGATATTACCAACATAGTTAAAACTGTAAAATATTGTTACGTGTTTGCTATCCACACAAACACCTATACTCGTAGATTCGTTGATTGGAAAGTCCAAGTAACACTTAATCACTACTTTATTTACTAATTAACAATTAACAACAATAGATTAATTACTGTCCTAACTATAATCACACTTGAACACTTATAAGTCTCTTTCTTATTTCTTCTTTACTCGTTCACGTTCAACTTAAGATTAAGTCTCGGACCACCGTGTGTCTTATTTATACATCCATACACCCGGTCTAGAGCAGTCCAGAATATTCCCGGCCGTTCCCATACAATTCCAGTCTCATCTAACCAGTCTACACAGTCCAGTGGCGTAACACTGCCCCTCCTTTAGCCTGAACGTCCCGATCAGGCAATTCATTGTTCCCTGCATACTTGGCTAGTCTCTCTATATGCACCACCTTCATCTTGGATTTTGGGCTTTGCTGAATTCTCTATACGTCGTTTAGTCTGGTGACGACAGTGTAAGGACCTTCCCAGGGCGGGTGAAGCTTCGGGGACCTGCCTTTCTTTCGTTGTGGGTTATATAGCCAAACCAAATCTCCAGCCTGGGAACCCTCCTGAATTTGCCTTAAGATCATAACGAGCCTTCATGCGATCACTTGCTATGGCAATTCGGTCTCGTACCAGCTCATGAATATTCCTTAGCCGTTCACCTACTTCATCGGCGTAGTCATTTATTGAAAGTCACTTCTCATCTGGTGTGCCAAATACCAAGTCACATGGCAGTCTAATCTCACGTCCAAACATCACGCGAGTCGGCGTTTGTTTTGTTGTTAAATGAATGGAGGCCCTGTAGGCCATAAGGAAAAGAGGTAAGTGACGGTCCCAATCTCTCTGATGTTTCTCAACCACTTTAGATAGGTGCTCCTCCATGGTTTTATTATATCTCTCTACCATTCCGTCTGATTGTGGATGTAAGGCTGTTGTTCTTGTCTTATGAATTCCCAGTAAGCGACACATCTTCTGAAACACCCCTGATTCAAAGTTTCTTCCTTGATCCGAATGCAATTCTAGGGGCACGCCAAATCGACATACTAGATTATCTACCAGAGCTTGAGCGACAGTGGCTGCTTCTTGGTTGGGTATGGCATAAGCTTCAGGCCACTTACTGAAATAGTCCATGGCAACTAAGATGTATTTGTTCCCATCATCCGTCAAGGGGAATGGACCAGCTACGTCGGTCGCAATTCGCTCAAAAGGAGCCCCTACGTTATATTGTTTCATTTGACCCTTACTTCTTGTCTGTGGTCCCTTACTTGCCGCACAAACTTCACATTTGCGGCACCAAGCCTCCACATCTTGGCGACTGTTCACCCAGTAGAATCGTTCGCGTACTTTAGTGAGAGTTTTGTTGATGCCAAAATGTCCGCCAGATGTTCCATTATGCACTTCCTGGAGTACTTTTGGTATGCGGCACCTGGGAATTACCAATCTCAAAGAAATTTTCTTCCCATCTGGACTTTCCCAAGCTCTTTTCAACAGTCCATCCTCTACTCTAAGGGAATCCCATTGTGCCCACAAAGCCTTCAGTCCCACTCCCTTGTCTGAAATGTCCTTCCAGCCAGGTCGGGCTCCTCTTTCTTTCCATTCCAGAATAGGACCAGTTTCTTGATCTTTTAACTGCTCTTCTCTTAATGTCTCTTTTGTCCAATCGTCAGGAACATCAATTTTAACGGTCTTCATTATTTGTACATTTTGTTGTTCTTCCTTACGGTGGCAAGGCTTGCAGTCTTTCTGACACGGTCTTTTGGAAAGGTCATCTGCTATATTCCGCGAAGTACCAGCTCGCCAGTTTTCCTCCGGCTATTCCATTACTGCGACCCTCTCAGGGATGCGCTGACGACAGTTACTCTGAATATGGCCCACTCTGCCACACTTATAACAGCGCATGCGTCCTCCACTCTGTCTCCCACTACTTTGCACTTGGGTTCGTCTCGGATGTTGAATGTTGAGCTCATGACAGTTTCTCTTAATATGGCCCAATTTGTTACACTTATAACAACGGATGCCTCCATTCGGCCTCCCAATACTTTGTTGTTGATTTTGTCTCGGATCTTGAATGTTGAGCTCATGACAGTTCCTCTTAATATGGCCCAATTTGCCACACTTATAACAACGGATGCCTCCATTCGGCCTCCCACTACTTTGTTGTTGGTCTTGTCTCTGCTGGGAGTTTGATTTTGTCAGTAGTTGAATCATCATCTTGTGTAGATCAGATATCAGGTTTTGTGTTGTGTTGTCTGGCTTGTCTTCCTCCACACTCACAGCTCGTACTTTCTGATTTGGTTTTGTGGTGTCCTCATAGGCAGCCTCAATCTCCAGTGCATGTACTAAAGCCTCACTACTACGCTTATGCCTGGCCAACTTAAGAATTCGCTAACTTCCTGGTCCCTTACTCCATCAATAAATGTACCAACTGCTAACTGTTGTTGAAATTCCATTGGTGCATCAGGATAGGCTAGATGGGCTAATCTTTCTACCGCAGCTTCGAACTCCTGGAGGCTTTCTCCACCTCGTTGTCTGCGTGATTTGAGCTGAGCCTGATATACTTGGGCGAGATGTTGGTCGTCATATCTTAGTTCTAACGCTGCCTCCAAGATGCTAAAGGTTTGTTGCTGTGCAGCAGGAATTGTTTGGAGCAGGTCTAATGCTTGGCCCCTTAGTGCTAATACCAATGCTGTTGCCTTTTCCTCATCGTTCCAGTTATTTGAACGTGCAGCTGCCACAAATTGTCTCTTATATGTTGACCATGAACTTTGACCGTCGAAGGAAGGTGGTTGTAACCTAGTACCAGACGATAGTACTAACTGGCCACCCTTCTCTCTTAATTGTTGTTTAAGTCGGGCTACTTCTTCCTTAACTTCAGTTATTTCTCCTTCAAACTTTCCTCGAAATTCACTGACTTCTTGTTTAACTTCCATGACTTCAGCCTGTACATCTTCCTTCAACTGTTCAGTGACCGAGAGCATGACTTGATGCTGTCCCTCCATAATTTGTCTTAATTCTTCCTGGCGTTCCTTTCTTTGCTCTTCCTTTTCTTCCTGTCGTCTTATTTCCAGGCCTTCGATCATTTTTATCAAGTCTCCTTTTTCTCCCTGGCGTTTTCTCTCTTGTTCTTCTTTTTCTTCCTGCCGTCTTCTCTCTTGGTCTTCTTTTTCTTCCTGTCGTCTTCCCTCTTGTTCTTTGTCTTCCTGTCGTCTTCTCCCTTGTTCTTCTTTGTCTTCCTCTCGTATTCTTTCTTGTTCTTCTTTTTATTCTTGCCGTCTTCTCTCTTGTTCTTCTTTTTCTTCTTGCCGTCTTCTCTCTTGTTCTTCTTTTTCTTCTTGTCGTCTTATTTCCAGGCCTTCGATCATTTTTGTCAAGTCTTCTTTTTCTTCCCGAAGTTTTCTCTCTTGATCTTCCATAATCTTCCTTTGTTCTTGCATTTGTTGCACCAATGCTGCAAGTAAGTCTTGTGTTTGTTTCTCCGCCATGCTTCTTGTTGCTGGCATTAACTCACGACACGTAAATTAGTTCAGAATAAAGTTTATTACACTATAAAGTCTGTAAAATGTTGAAATCACGTCTATTTTGTTAATGGAATGTTCCAGAAAAATCTCGAAACAGCACTAGAAAGTCTTATTTAGAGTCTATACTTCTTTTTGCGTTGACAAAATTCACTTATCTCCACTAATTGCCCAATGGAATGTTCGAGAATTTTCACGAAATATCACTAATAAGTCTTGTTTTGAGTCTATAACACGTTTCCGTTAACACTATTCACGTATCTCCTGTAGTTTCCAAATAGAATGTTCTAGAATTTTCCCGAAATTGCACTAGTAGTCCTTTTTCTCAGTCTAGAACGCGTTATTACTAGCGGCACTAGCGTATTTGCAACTATTCCTAAATCGAATGTTCTAGAAACTTCTCGAAAATTCACTTTAGTCACTATTCAGTCCAGAAATAGTCCTCCAAACACTGTTCAGTAGCTTAATTCTCCGTGTTACCACTAATTTCTGAGAAGAACACTGTAGAACCTTTTCGAATATTCCAGAAATTTCTCTTCCAATCCACTTCCGACACCAAATTGTTACGTGTTTGCTATCCACACAAACACCTATACTCGTAGATTCGTTGATTGAAAGTCCAGGTAACACTTAATCACTACTTTATTTACTAATTAACAATTAACAACAATAGATTAATTACTGTCCTAACTATAATCACACTTGAACACTTATAAGTCTCTTTCTTATTTCTTCTTTACTCGTTCACGTTCAACTTAAGATTAAGTCTCGGCCCACCGTGCGTCTTATTTATACATCCATACAACCGGTCTAGAGCAGTCCAGAATATTCCCGGCCGTTCCCATACAATTCCAGTCTCATCTAACCAGTCTACACAGTCCAGTGGTGTAACAATATGTTCAAAAAAATTGGTGTTTGTTAAAATTAACTCTCCAAATGAGATCAGGTTAAATAGTGAAAACATCCCCTTCTGTTACACAAGTTATCTTGGGAGGTAGCTTGGCAACAACCTTAATCGATGCTGAAAATTCAGTACATGTTCTCAGTGATGTCGAAGATGCTGGTAATAGTGGTACGCGACTCTAGTAAGAACAATTTTTTATACCCAAGACTATCCCAATTGACACTATTTCTGTAAAATCTAATATAACTAAATTAAACATGCAGAGTTCAGAAAATGAAACAAATTTTACTGAAAATGTTTTAAATATTATGCATCAAAATGTACAGTGCGTCTCTAACAAAATTTTGCAAATGAAGGTAATTTTGATAAAATATGTAGATGTTTTTTTAGCAACTGTGAACATTGGCAATCGAGGGAGCAAATTTCGATGCTTACTATTAGTAATAATGTTTTTTATTCATTTTACTGCCGTGAACTTACTAGTCACGATGGTACAGCTATTTATCTAAAAAAGATATTACTAATGTAAAAATAAGAAATGTAAGTGAGTACTATAGGGAACGTATTTTAGAATGCTCCTGCGTTGAATTAATTAGTTGTGATATGATAATTATTGTTATATATAGACCACCAACAGGTAATTTTAATAAATTTTTAAGAGTTTTTTTTACGGTTTACTTAATAAAGTATCTAAATATCAGAAACATGTAATTATAGGAAGAGACTTTGATTTTTTGAATGCTAATGTACCTTTTGGGAACACTTCATATTTTCTTTCACCTGTAAGTGAACAAGATGGATTAACTTAATAAATAAACCCAAACCTTCTCATTCTAGTGGCTACGATAATATGTCAAATAATTTACTAAAAAATTGTAAACATCTTATCTGTCAACCCTGGTCATATTTAATAAACTTATCTTTTGAACATGGAATATTTCCTGAAAAATTAAAGCTCTCAGTGGTTTGCCCGTTATATAAGAAAGGTGACTCTAAGGCTTATTGCAATTACAGAGCTATTACATTGTTAACTAGCTTCTCAAAGATCTACGAATCAGCTTTAAACGATCAACTAACAAATTTTTGTATGGATAACATTATTTCATCAGCTCAATATGGTTTTGTAAGAAATAGGGGTGTGGATACCGCGCTAAGTAATTTGCATATAGAAATTGTAAATGCACTAGATAAAAAAATGTTGGTCTCTTTCTTAAAACAAAATAAGAATTTACAGATAGTGTGCTACGCAGATGGCACAAAATTTTTAATTACAGAAGGTAATGTTATGTCAGCAATAGACTCTGCGAAAAATATTTATAAAAAAATGCATGCTTTGGTCAGAAAAAAGTTTCATTAACTTAAACAAAGAGAAGACTATTTCAATACTTTTTAGGCAACAAATCTCACAAGGTGGTATAGACACTCACAGTTCTGATATGTTTAACATACATAATTCAGGTAAAATATTAGGGGTCACATTTGACAGTACTCTGAAATGGGGAAATCCATATTGATGAACTGTGTAAAAAATTACGAATCTGCTGCAATGTATTGCGATCACTGGTAAACTGCAGTCAGAAGATTGTACTTAGTTTATATATTTTATAAAAATATGCTGTGAGAATATTACCTGGGCTGTCGAAACGAAATTCATATAGAACAGTATTCAAAGAGTTGAAAATCTTGACAGTAACGAGTACATATATTTATGAACTAGGTTGTTTTGTTTACAAGAATTTGTTATTGTTTTAGAAATTTCAAGTTAACCACAATTACCTAACTAGATTTAGAGGCAACCTTATTCCTGATCAACACTCATCTACACGTTATCAAAAAAGTTTATATTTTAATGGGTGTAAAATATTCAATGCTTTGCTTACCAGCATAAAAGAATCGTAAAATATCTTCATTAAAAAAAAAAGCTTAAAAGTTTACTTATCGATAAGAAGATTTGAAGATTTTTTTCTATAAATAATTTTAAATCAGTTTTTGACTGTTTTTTTCTCTGGTTTGTTTCTGTTTTTATTTATACATATTCGTAGTTTGTTTTTTGTTGTTTACTATTTTGCGTAAGGACTCTCATATTCTTAAATGTATGTGTGTATGTGTTTGTGTATATACTATATTTTTTTTTTTTTAATATGAATATACCTATTAAGGTATATTATATTTTACTATACACTATTATTATGTTTTGTATGTTTGACGCTCTCTACAGTTACTTGTATTTATTGTGCAATTAATTGAGAAAGAAAGAATATATTATTATTATTATTATAAATGTTATGTATCATCATAATCTGAAAGGAGCTACGAATTCAAAAATATAAATATATACAGGGTGTTCCATTTAAAAAATATGACTTTATTTTGTACCCTGTGTAATGCTAGAAATAGAAAAAATATAAAAGCATATTTGAAAACAAAAAAAAATCTTCATATAGTAGTTTCCTGAAAAATTAAAATCGACTAATATTAACAAAAATGAAGGAGGGGATCAGTTTTAAAGGAAACTCCCCTGTACAGGGTGAGCATTTTAAGTGCCTCACGCGATTTTATTGCTTGATTTTTCACCTAGGAAAATATTTCCAGAACTAACTATACTTATGTATTTTTTTTGAGGAATCCTGTTTCGAAAATAAAAAAAAACTATTAAACACGAAGTAATAAGTTATGGCCGACAAACTGAAAAAATACAAAAAATGACATTCCGTATATCAATACGGAAATGGATATGTGATATTCCACTCATTATAAATTCATATCACACATATATTTTTCGCTTGTGGTTTAACCGGAAATTACCTCAACTTTTTTATTTTAAGTGTCACACCCTGTTTAAAGTAAACTTCTTTCTGAATTCAGCAATATGTAATATGTTATCATTATCTTTCATTTAATAAGATATTGGGGTTTAAATTTAAAATATCACCAACATGTATTTTAAAACAATCTCTATAAAACCAAATAATAACAATAACATTTAAATAATGTATTTATTTTAAAAATTTAAATTGTATATTTTATTTACAAATGTTCGAAAATATAATATTTTGTGCAAACGGAAGCAAGGGCTTTTGATCAAATTAAAAATTTAACAAGAAATAAAATTAACAACCCCATTACTTTAAGCAGATGAAGAGATAATTTGATCAAATGCCCTCGCCACTGTTTGCATCCCAGTAAACACACATACGTTTTTAAAACGTATTCTCAACGTGTCATCGGTAACACGAATTACGTTAAAAAATCAACCGCTCATTTATTTTTGGAAAAATAACCGTCTATCGTAACGTTAAAAATACGTGATTTCTTCACGAAAAATGTTGGCCGTCCTTTTGATAATTTTGACAACATTAAATTAACGTTATCTAAAGCGTTTATAAAACTGTTCTCTTAAACGTTCATAAAACGTCCATATCAACCGAACAATCCATTAAGGTCGAACAGAAACGTTTTAAAACGTATTGGAGTTACGTACACTAGTAATACATTTTAAAATATCTGACATATTCGTTTCACATATACTAATATTAAATGTTTATAATTTCGTTATCTGAAACGTGTAAAACCGTGACAATTCTAAGTTGTTTGTGCGTAAAAAAAGAAACGTTTTTCAGATGGTATTAGGGCATTGCAGCAAAATGGTGATGTTTTCGAACATTTGTTGTAAATAAATTCTATGGAATTATTTCCATTTTTGAAATAAATAAATTATTTATAAGTTTTTATTTGTTTTCATAGATGACCTTGTTTTAAAAGATAGGCCTATTTTATGTCATTTTAAATTTAAACCTCAATATTTAATTAAGCATGAAACTTAATGACAATATATGGAGATGAGGTATGGACATCCGTTTAATATCCGATATTCGATCAGTGAAGTTAAGCAGCACTGATCGAGTCCGGCAATTGGATGGATGAACGATAGCTCATCTAACAGTCGGTAGGCTGTCAATAGACAATCCCGGGAAGGCCGCTAGCCTGATGCAGGCGGAGAGGCGAGCCTGGGTGTAGGGTCGAAGAGACCTACCCAGGAGGTTTGCCACTCTGTTAGCGGTGCAGGCGGGCAGGCCCAGGCAGTGGGTTAGTTGACAGTCGAGGACCGTGGTTCGGAGTCCACGCTAAACTGTAGGTCCCTAGGTAAAAAGGGCCCATTCTGGCCTACTTGCCTAGTAAAATAAGTAGCTACTACTACTACTAATGACAATATATTATATATTGCTGAATTCAGATATTTTCTTTAAATTGAGTTGAATATGCAGGGTGTATTGCTTAAAATAAAAAAGTTTAAGTAATTTGTAATATATCAGGTGTTAATTTTTGTGTTTTCAGTTTTCTGGTCATAACTTTTTATCTGACGTTCAATTGTTTTTTTTTTTTCGAATTTGAATTCCTCAGAAAAAATATGTAAGTACAGTTTTGGAATTTTTTGCCTAGGTGAAAAATAAAGCAATTAAATCGAGTGAGGCATTTAAAGCGATCACCATGTGCATAAGCAGCTAGATAATTCGTTGCTTGCATATTAAATGTAGGTTTTTGCTCAAGACTAAAAGATGTCCTTTCAGTTATTATTATATTAATGAAAATTCTTACCTTAAAAAATATTTTCACGGATTTTTCTCGTTCTGGACCTACCTGTTCATTGAAAAAGAAATTAAACATTCACAATAATTTAATCATAAAATCAAAGTTACCTTTGTCATTATTGCTTGTCTTCATCTCATCATTTACCAGTTAGTTACTTCCATCACCTTCACAACACTATGGTCACTAAATGTACAAAACAAAGTACACATTATCCAACACCATAACTGCACTAAGAAAAATTATTTAAAACCGTAAGACCGCGTTGAAAATGAAAATATTATTTTACTAAACGCATATATCACTAACGAATAACCAACTAAATAGAGGTAGTACACGTAGTGACAGCGTAAAAGATCTGATAATTTTTTTACACAGTTTACAGTTATATTTTACATAATGTATCGTTTTTATGTGAAAAAACACCATTTATTTATGAATAAGTACAAGAAGAATTTGGCCCCAGGAAACTTTAAAATATAGGAAGTGATTCAATTAAAATAATTATACAGAGTTTATTAATGCAATCAATACAAATATTTAAATTAACATACTTTCTTGTCGAAAACGAGACCCTGAAAATCTTTTGGAAAAAGTAGTGCCATAATAATCAAAACAAATTATCTGGTTTATTATATAGACTCACTGACTAGTAAAAGTTGATTTATTTTTAAGCTTTTTCATGTTTTTTCTTTTTAATTTTATTAATGTCTGTATTTTTTTTGTGCTTAGTTTGTTCTTCTAGTGTGTGGTTCACAATATTGTATTATTCATTGTACGCTGTCTTGGACTAATAAATATAAGAATAAATAAATAAATATGTTGATATTATTGCTGACAGTGAGACTATTGCCGACAGCATATTTTGAATTGTCTACAAACATTTTTAAAAGGCTGTTCATAAAAATGGAATATTTGATTTTTTTCAGACTTGATCTCGGAATGCGTTTTAAAATTTTTAAAAGGCCGTTCCTATGAATAGTTAATTTCAACGTTTAACAAAAGTTTTAAACTTAAATTGTTTTAACACATTTAGTTTACCGGTGTGAAGACAGCAGCCAGAGTTGGCAGCCAGTTTTTCCGAATATCTCCGAGCGCAATATAAAATCATAGAAGTAAGAACGTGTGAGAAAAAGTTACAAAAAGCTAAAAATTCATTTAAAGCTGCCAAAGAACTTACCAAATTTATTTATTTTTTATATGCTAAATCCTCATCTACTTACAATTTTTTTAAGGGTGGAAAGTGCCCTCAGAATGATAAAAAAATCATATCTCAGAACCTAGACATACAAAATCGTTGAAATTTTGTGTGAGGATTAGATTTACCTATAGATTAATGATACTAAATCCCCATCCACTTACAATTTTTTGTAAGGATGGAAAGTGCCCTCAGAATGATAAAAAAATCATATCTCAGAACCTAGACATACAAAATCGTTGAAATTTTGTGTAAGGATTACATTTACTTATAGATTAATGACGCTAAATCCTCATCTACTTACAATTTTTTTAAGGGTGGAAAGTGCCCTCAGAATGATAAAAAAATCATATCTCAGAACCTAGACACACAAATCGTTGAAATTTTGTGTGAGGATTACATTTACTTATAGATTAATGACGCTAAATCCTCATCTACTTACAGTTTTTTTTAAGGGTGGAAAGTGTCCTCAGAATGATAAAAAAATCATATCTCAGAACCTAGACATACAAAATCGTTGAAATTTTGTGTGAGGATTACATTTACTTATAGATTAATGATACTAAATCCCCATCCACTTACAATTTTTTTTTAAGGGTGATAATTTCACTGGTATAAGAATGTTATGTGCTGGCCACATTAGATGTTTTAAATAATGTCACATGTACTTTTTCATTCACTTTCCACCCTTAAAAAAATTGTAAGTAGATGAGGATTTAGCATCATTAATCTATAAGTAAATGTAATCCTCACACAAAATTTCAACGATTTTGTATGTCTAGGTTCTGAGATATGATTTTTTTATAATTCTGAGGGCACTTTCCACACTTAAAAAAATTGTAAGTGGATGGGGATTTAGTATCATTAATCTGTAAGTAAATCTAATCCTCACACAAAATTTCAACGATTTTGTTGGTCTACGTTCTGAGATATGATTTTTTTATCATTCTGAGGGCACTTTCCACCCTTAAAAAAAGTGTAAGTAGATGAGGATACAGCATCATTAATCTATAAGTAAATGTAATCCTCACACAAAATTTCAACGATTTTGTATGTCTAGGTTCTGAGATCTAATTTTTTTATCATTCTGAGGGCACTTTCCACCCTTAAAAAAAACTGTAAGTGGATGGGGATTTAGTATCATTAATCTATAAGTAAATCTAATCCTCACACAAAATTTCAACGATTTTGTATGTCTAGGTTCTGATTTATGATTTATTTATCATTCTGAGGGCACTTTCCACCCTTAAAAAAATTGTAATTAGATGAGGATTTGGCATCATTAATCTATAAGTGAATGTAGTCCTCACACAAAATTTCAACGATCTTGTATGCGTAGGTTCTGAGATATGATTTTTTTATCATTATGAGGGCACTTTCCACCCTTAAAAAAAATTGTAAGTGGATGGGGATATAGCAACATTAATCTATAAGTAAATCTAATCCTCACACAAAATTTCAACGATTTTGTATGTCTAGGTTCCGAGATGTGATTTTTTTATCATTCTGAGGGCACTTTCCACCCTTAAAAAAATTGTAAGTGGATGGGGATTTAGTATCATTAATCTATAAGTAAATCTAATCCTCACACAAAATTTCAACGATTTTGTATATCTAGGTTCTGAGATATGATTTTTTTATCATTCTGGGGGCACTTTCCACCCTTAAAAAAATTGTAAGTAGATGAGGATTTAGCATATAAAAAATAAATAAATTTGGTAAGTTCTTTTGCAGCTTTAAATGAATTTATAGCTATTTGTAACTTTTTCTCACATATTCTTACTTCTATGATTTTATATTGCGCTCGGAGATATTCGGAAAAACTGGCTGCCAACTCTAGCTGGTGTCTTCACACCGGTATTTAGTTTTACCAATTTAAAGTTAACAGTGTTCTCAGCAGTAAATTAAAAAATGTTATAAAAATTCTGCAAAGGTCGTGGCCAATTAAATACTGAACACTGCTTAAGTCTGCAAGGTTTAGTTTTTGTGCAAGAAGAATGAATACCAACCTTTTTTTACTATAAATTAGTTACACCAATCTAAAATTGATGATATTGGTAATGAGATTATTGTCAACATTATAAATTTTGAAATTTGTGATGGCGTGTGCCCCAAACAATGCCAAATATTTTTATTATTTTTATTACCAAATATGGATGATGAGTAAAGATATACTATGGATGCATTTTTATCTGTCTGACTAATTTTTTATTGTCTTTTTAAAATTCGAAAATACCATAAATCCATAGTGGTTTTTTTTTACAAGAAATTTACTAAGTGGTCTATGCTTCCCTGGCTTGGAGGTTAGTTAAAGTGGCCTTCATCCCCAAAGTGGATAGAAACAACTACACAGCTGTCAAATCATTTAGGACGTCAGTCTCACGTCCTTCCTGCTAAATGCATTGGAAAGGATAGTGGATAGATATCTGATGGAAGAGGACCTAGCCAGGTACCAATTCCACAAGGATCAACCCATCTTACCTCGTTCTGATACAGTGTTAAGCATTTGGACGCCTTAGGCATAGCATCTTTGGAACTAATGCGCTTCTAAAGGAGCATATGAGCTCCCACCTCAAATTCTATGAAGCTCCTACGCACTGAGCGAGATCCTGACTCATTAGAAGACGGACAATATTTGACAACGGAGCAAGAGGGCTGGGGCGGATAAAAAGGGCTCGTCTGCGAACTACTTGCAAGGCGACAACAGCGTACATTACGCTGGCGATAACCTCCCCATTATAAACTGGCCTATTAAGGTACCCAGGCAACCATAAGTAATATTGTGTACATGGTATTGTGTGATGAATGGATGAACTAAGATTGTAAGCCTGAAATAATACTAACAACGCTAAAGCCACATTAAGCAAGAGAAAAATGTATGAAGATCATTTATTCTTTTTTTAACTGTGTATGCCAGTTTTGATTAAAATATTTTTATTTTCAATTTGGTAGCATTGCTAAACGAGCCCGTAAAATATTTCTATAAAAATTGATCCAATATGATAGTCAAATTTGTGCAAATTTTTGATTTCTTATTAAATAAAATACATTTTGTAATAAATTTGAATCGACACGTTTACTCTTTTTTAATACGTGTATCTACAAAAAATACTTCGACAAGCACATTTTTAATGCAATACAATATACACGATGATCCATACTTCCCAAAATTTTAATATTCACAACCATTTTAAAATAGCCGTGGTTTTCAGGGTACATATTAAAAAAAATGGCACTGTAATGAACTATAATTAAATAATTCAAATGGTTCAATAAGGAAATATTTTAATTGCAATTTCCTAGCCAAAAAAATGTTTTGTGAGAATATCTCGACGGATTGGTAACCCCATATAATATAAAATGGACGCCACACACCTGACTTTTCTCTTCGTGACTGTAACTCAAACATCGATACGTTTAAATGTTTTACGAAATGTTATAAATTAATGGAATAACAAATTACCTTGCTTGTCTTTCTATGTCTTTCTAAATATGTTTATTTTCTATGAATACCACACGCGATATTTTAACGGAAAAAATACATTTATTATTTAATTTCTAATTATAAGGGTAGTATCGAGTATTATGGAAGAATATTTAATGGTTTATCGATCAGTGAGCAAGGGTATTATTACGGAATGTTCTATTCTGTTTTTCTATTTTAAGTACTTAAATAAACATTTTACAGAAATAAAAATGAGCAGCATAATGGGCTCTGGGAGGCCATAGACAACTTCCGTGTAGTTATTGTTAAAAATTGTAGGGTATGTTTTTGATTATTTAATTATTGATTAGACCATGAACCATCTTTAAAAATTCCCGATATTTCTGTTCTACTTTTTGTTACGATGACTAAATTTCTTAACCATTTCATATTCATCTATGGATAACTGGCCTTTAAATCAACGCATGTACGCCATTGAGGTTTATGTTGAAACAAGGTCAGTTGTTATGGTCCAGCGAGGATTTCTCCGTGAATTAAATATACATAGACGGGGTAGAATTCCCTCGCGTAACAATTTTGAGATGGTGTGAAAAATGTGGCTTAGCTGTTTTGATCTTGTTTCACTATTTTGTGTAACAGGATCATGGTACACCCCTTTTGTTTTAGTTTTGAAGATAAACGATTGAAATTTGGAACATGCTATATATTTAATAAATGTCACTTTTTAACATATAAATGATTTATTTCCACTTCCTGTTTCACCGGAAGTGACATTAACTTGTAATTTTCAAATGAAATACCCTGTATATTATTGCATTTTTGAATTCTGCATAATTTTCTGAATCAAACGATACCACAGAGTGACACTTTAAATGTCATTAGTTTTAATTTTATTGTTAATTTTCCATTTAAGTGTGTCGTGACTGTTCCAATTTATTCTAATTGACCCTTGTAATGTGATCGAAATTTCCTCAAATATACTAAATTATGTGATTTATGAGTAAATAAAATTTATCAAAATGGTTTTTGGGACAAAACAAAATTTTTCAAATGGGACCATATTGGTACCGTGGTACCATTTATTAGTGCTATTATAATAAGCAATTTATTCATATGCATTCTTAAGATGTACGATAAATACAATCAAAATTACAGATAAGCGAAAATAAGAAAATAAAATTTTGTTGTAGTTAAATGGTAAGACTAAGGTGGCTTTGAAAACAATGAAATATTAAGCTTGTAAAACATTTATTAGTTTACCGGTGTCTTTATTGCGTCTTTAAAAAAATGTTTAAAATTCCTGTTAATTGTGTTCAAAATGCAGCAAATTTATACAAGGGATGAAAAAGTGGACATGTTAATTATTTACGCGGAATGTAGAAAAAATGCAGTTGCGACTTGCACCCTTTATGCCGAACGATATCCTGATAGACAACTACTGCGGGAAATCTCTATCTCTGCTTGGTCTCAAACTGCGATGACAAAATTAGTTAAAACGGTCATATACAGGGTGATATATGGGTAAATTTCAAAAAAATTGACAAGAACTAACTACTCTTCATAATGATATTATGCATATGGATTACGTCTTTGGAAGTAGATCATTCATTTTCAAAATACGTCTTACTATTTACATTGCGACGTAGAAATTTACCAGATAATACTATGGGGTGCGGCAAAATATACCCAGCTATGGAATATTGTTATAATTTTGTTATTTCCTTGACAACTGTCAAGAGTGAAGTTTTATATCAAAGTAGAAAGATACAGAATTTTGTTATGGAGCGTTATTCGCCTAAAAAATGCGCAGAAATTGTTAAATTGTATTTCCAAAACTTTTCTTCGATAATTTCAACTCAACGCGCTTTTAGAAGAGCGTATCCCGATTGAAGAGCTCCACACAGGGAAATAATTCGGCGTTTAGCAAACGCGTGTTTACAGAATGGCACAGTAATTGATGTAAAGCATACTGAAAGACCTCGTTCTGGTGGTTCAAATGAAAATATTGAGCTTGTTCGGGCTGATGTTCAGGCAGAACCAAAACTTTCACAAGAAGACGTGCGGCGAAATTAGGGTTGTCTGAGCCGACTTTAAAAAGAATTTTGCACTTAGACTTTCATGTGTATCTATAAAAAAATTCAAGCAAAAATTCATCCAACTGATATTCAAAGACGTTTGCAATACGCACAAATCGTTACAAACTTAATGGAAGCAGAACCCAATGTTTGCCTTTCTGGTTGTATCAACAAGCAATATGATCGTTTTTGGGGAACAGAAAACCATTGTATTTAAGAGAACGCGCAGTTTGATCAAAAAGTCGTTTTTGGTGCGCAATATGCTCCAAACGAATCATTGGACCCTTCTTTTTTGAAGATGCCAGGGGCAATGCAGTTACTGTTAATGGAGAACGATATCGAACAATGATACGTGAATTTCTGCAACCACAGTTGGAAGAACTTGGCATAGAAAACTTCTAGATCCAACAGGATGGCGCTGCATGCCACACAGCGCGTGAAACGGTCGATCTTCTTAGAGACATTTTCCCTGCCAGGCTGCTCTCAAAAAATGGAGATATTGAGTGGCCGCCTCATTCCCCTGATTTGACGGCACCAGGTTTTTCTTGTGGGGATACTTGAAAAATAAAGTCTATATTAATCACCCACAAACGTTAAAAGACTTAAAGGCAAATATTCGTGAAGAAATTCAGCAAATTCCAGCTGAGATATTGCGCAAAGTTATGCTACACGATCAAAGTAGAGTTGTACATTGTCTGGCTTGCCGTAGTGGTTATATACTCGATCTTGGTTTTCATAAATAATTTTACGTTTCAATAAATAGTTTTCATAAAATTTTTTTTTGCGCTGAATTTTTTTTTTGATTTTAAAGAAACTATCATATCCATAAACAGCTATTTATGGATATGATATAAAAGTTAAGTATGTCATGCCCCACACCGACGCTAGTCACTTTCTTAAAATGGTTCGTCTTTAGCCATTTCATTACACAACTACTTGGCTATCGCTTCATTGTGCAAATTTCACACGCGTATGTTAGTAATGCTCATCCCATTTTTTTTATTGTAAATATCCATTATTACAATGCTGATTTGTATGAAAAAATATGTATTTAGGAGTACTGGAGACACACAATTTTGCGTTTTCTTGGAAATATACATATTAAGGGAACCAATTTGCGTTACCTCATAGATTCCAATGCCAATCCATTCCATCAAGCGCTCTGAAGTACATGTTTCAAGCAATATGTGTTTTAAACAACCAGTGTCCAGACTTCAAGATAAATTCTAAAGTTGTTCACGATTTCCCTGGAGATCTACAAACCAATCTAAACCGCCATGCGTTTATTGTTTCTCCAGTCAGGCTTACCAACTGCTGGCAAACACTTTGGTGATGTTTTGTTTACTTTTCCAAGTCATGTTGATTAGAGGGCCACTGATAGCAAAGCACAAGCGCCACACTGCTGCGTCAAGTGTGCCTCGCAATTGGCCTCGCTGTAAACGCTTCAATTAAATATTTACCTGATTTAATGCGTCTTCAAAGAGAATCCTCGCAAATGTATTATTTAATCACTTAAATGAAATTCCAAAAAGGGAGTTATTAGGCGTTTTGTCTTATTCAGAAAGCGTTATATTAATGATTCATGGTCAGAGGATGGGTATTATTTTATTGTTAAATGCCGCGAGACGATCAAACGAAAATAAGTATCCAAGGGTTGAAACTGCTAGGTTTTCATAATTCATATGAAGTTACGTATTCCAGTAAAATGATACTTTTACAAATTGAATTTTAAATTTGGTTAACTGAAATCGAAGTATGATTAAAGATAATAGAACACAATTTTTCGTCTGAAAAGTGAAAACTCGTTTCTATAACTAGGTGACAGGGCTCCGATCTGGCTCGTCCACCGCTTTAGACAAAAGCGATTTTTGTTGCCCTTTGTATTTAATTATAAACAATTATTTTAAAACGTAATTTTTGACAGTGAGTTAAATTTTTTTGTAAGTATTTGTTTAAGGGCCGGTATATCAACCTCCTGGTAAAGTTACCGAGCAGATAAAATCAAGAATAAAATTGTTAAACCAGTAAAATGATAGTTACTATTTATCTATTTGGCAGAACAGTAATTTCATATGAGAATATACTTCGTTGTGATCAGTTCTTTGCAATAGTAGAGACGTAATAATTAATATAAATCTGTTTGGTAACTAACAGCCCTTCTACCAGAAGATGAATATACCGGGCCTTAACCATATAAGAACGCAGATTTAGAGTTTCCCCACCATATTTAGTGGAAAAGATCGCTCACACGAAAAATGTGTATATGACATATTTGGTAGAAGCAGAAAAGAGGATGAAGACGAAGGAGAAGAATGAGAAGGAGAAAAGAAAAAAGTGGAAGAAACCTAAATATCAGTTTAAAAACAAATTCAAGTTCCTCTTCTTGATAAAAGTTAAAATATAGAGCGGAATGAAATATTAACTGAAAATTTTTGTTAATTATTATTTACTAACTTTTACAAATCTTATTACAGATAAGTATAACATATATCATTTTAAACAATTATTTTCCCGGCTATTTGCCAAAACGCTGAAACTTGGATTACAAAAAAGATAATATGCACATTATATTCAGTACTACTGACTAAATAATGTTATTTTTAATTTCAACTATTCTGTCTAATAAAACCAAAAATAAATAAAACACAAGGTACTCACCAGTTGACACTCACTTTAAAAAACTTTAAAATATCTACCGACACGTGTTTCTACTTGCCTTTAGCGTCGTCAGGGTAGCCGGCACATTTAAAGAATCCAAAGTAAGGAAACTTGTTTCAGTTGTTTCAGCGTTTTAGCAAATAGCCGGGAAAATAATTGTTTAAAAAGATATATGTTATACTTATCTGTGATAAGATTTGTAAAAGTTAGTAAATAATAATTAACAAAAATTTTCAGTTAATGTTATTTTTCATTCCACTGTATATTTTAACTTTTATCAAGAAGAGGAACTTAATTTGTTTTTAAATTATTTCATTGGCCCTAATAAGGAGTATTTCCACTATATAATTTCAATTGTTCTATTCTCTGAAGCCATTAATGTTTATTACATTGGGGTTTACAAGTTTCCTTACTTCGGATTCTTTAAAATGTGCCGGCTACCCTGACGACGATAAAGGCAAGTAGAAACACGTGTCGGTAGATATTTTAAAGTTTTTTAAAGTGAGTGTCAACTGGTGAGTACCTTGTGTTTTATTTATTTTTGGTTTTATTAGACAGAATAGTTGAAATTAAAAATAACATTATTGAGTCAGTAGTACTGAACATAATGTGCATATTATCTTTTTTGTAATCCAAGTTTCAGCGTTTTGGCAAATAGCCGGGAAAATAATTGTTTAAAATGATATATGTTATACTTATCTGTAATAAGATTTGTAAAAGTTAGTAAATAATAATTAACAAAATTTTCAGTTAATATTATTTTTCATTCCACTCTAAATATCAGTTCTTGCTAACGCATGACCATACTTTGAATATTCACAATTCTCACATATTATCACCATTAAATAAAGCAATCATTGATTTCATAAATAAATCACAAAAAACTTCTTTCATCCTTCATTCCTTGTTTTCTTTTCAAAATAGGACCTAATTTATAAACTTATTAAGTACAGAATAAAGTAAAATCGAAGTTTTTGCTTCACTCATAACTTTTACAACAAATTGGCTCAAAAACTATAACTTGTATGACAAAACGAGTAAAGACGTTTTCTGTAAATAATTTTCTAATTTTTCGATCTTATAATTACGCTCATATTCGTAAAATTAAAACGAACAGAGATATTCGCGAAGAAACAGTTTTTTAGTTTTTTTTACGGGCTACATTGTGTATTTAGTAGTAAAAGCATACATTCCCGGACGACGATGTAAATTGTCGCATTGATGCATTGAAGTCCGGGAATGTGCTTTTACTACGAGGTACACATACTATTTTTTTCTAAAATTGCAATCAATTTTATTATAAATTAAGGAATTTTTATTAATGCATAACATTTTTTCATTACAATCTAATTGCTTGTCAGATCGTTTCTTTGACAATCGCTGTTTATTTATTGTTGTGATAAAAGTCTGATTCAGTGCTTATCTCGCTTTAAACATGTAAGTGCTAAAAAAATATTAAAAAATATTTAAAATGGACAGTGATGATGACGTCCAGGTGTTTGTGACACCACCAGAGTTAGTAATAACTGCAAACAATGTGACTTTAAATTTAATGTTGTATTTTTTACTAAAAAAATGCATTTTTAATGCGAGTTGGTTTGTCTGCGTGTATTTAATTACTGACTAAAATCCTGAAATTACTGACTAGAAACCTGTATGCGAGTTACTTTCCCGACTTAGTCGGAAAAGTAACTTTCTCGTACTGTTTTATGATGGTTGCTTAGCAACGGACTAAATTACAAGAATAGTGTATTTTGGGATCTGAAATTGCGCCGAGGAAGTAAACATTTTTGAGCGATTTCAGAAAAAAACTTTGCGTACAACGGATCACCGGACAGTTTTGAGACGTTGTTTAGAACGACGAAAATAAAGTGTAAAAAGAGCTTTCTTGGACTTTTTTCTTTAAACAATAAATTTTAGATCTAAATGCACTGCACTAGTATTGCTTTCAGTACTTGTTACAATTGTTACTATTTGTGGATCCATAAATTTTGAAAATTTCTATTTTAGTAGACAAAAGCCTCATAACTTTACGTATATCTGACATAACTACAGGGTCCTAGTTTTCATAATACACACAGTATCTGTAACAAACGAGTTTAAATATTTTAACAAAGTAAATTTAGTTTTTTAATTTTAAATGAATGAAGAAAAATTATAGGCTCTGTCAGATGTTATTTAAACTAAACCCACCCTTATATTAGTAAATTTATGATTTATATTTGTGACGCATTCCGAGTGACGTGATTATGAAAAATGTAACGACATACTTCAAGCTACATACGTACGTGTTTTCACATAGGATGAAACGAAAGTCACATTTATCTGGACTCTATTCCAACAATTTGTCAAAAGTTAAGTCAGGAGGGCTTTTCAGTATTTTTATCTTTTTGTCGCCGTGGTAGTGAGAATTCGAGAATTCCTATAAAATTTCTGCCAACATATAAAATATATTACAGATATAAATATAATAGATATAATATAATTCAGATTTCAACAACATTTGAAAGAAATGAAATGCATATTAATTGATTATACGAATAGTCGGTTATTCAAATAACTGGTTGTCTGAATAATCGGTTAATCGAACAACCAGTTAACCGAGTAACCGGTCTTCGATTTTATACAGAACCGTTAATAATCCATAATCGATTAATAGGTTATCCAAAAAAACCGGTTTCAGTTGTCAGCACTAATTTATAGCACTTGGATTTTAAAATACTAAATACACTATCCTCCTTCCTTTAAACTGCAATGTCTCTTGCATCAATAAGTAAAGAATTTAAAATTATGTGTTTATTTTCTAAATTGTATTGCGATTAAATCAAAAGAAAATGATAGTGACAATCATATCAACTTATCACTTCAGTAATGCTGTTAAAATATACAACCCACGAAAAAAATATCATAGTCCACCTATCCTAAATCAAAATCATTTGAAATCGAATATGTTTTCAAAATATCGTCTGCTCTTTCACATGCAAAAAATGTACAGAATAGCCTTATTGAGAGAAATCTTCCCATATCCGGACCATGAACCCAATTTAAAAATCATTCTCAGGTACTAAAGACAATTCATTGATATAAAAATCTATATACAAAAGCTTATACGTAGACTATAAATTAAAATAGTAATAATCATAAATACTTGAAATACTACCTAAATAGATACCAACGTCTAACTCCTCTCAATTTTTTAAAATGAAGATTAAATAAATTTTTGCCAACACACACTTCTTAATGGTTTATAAATTTGTATCATACTAAGAGAAGTGATTAAACTTTAATTACGGTTGCCTACTAGTAAAAAATTTTTACCACATAAATGGAAATCCCTCTTGAGGCCATTGTGCATACCATTTGCAGATCGATTTCTGGTTTTTGTCTTCATCAGTGCGAAGTAGGTACATACACAATAACAGCAAGAGAAATTTCAGACTCACCAGTCTCTACATGAATGTACAGTACAAGTGCTGAATACTAGTTAGTCTGAATTTTCTCTTGCTGTCGTGTGTACATTATTGTAAAAAATTTAATTAGAAAGCCTGCTTTGTGTGTGTGCATAAAAGATAAAAATAGCAAAATCATGTATGCAACAGAAAAAGAGAGTGCATCACTGTTGCCTTTTTCTGCATTACTGTGTTTACGAAGTTACGTCAGACCTGCCCAAGGGTAAAAAACGACCATGGTCATATTTTCATTGGCGGTAACTTAAATGCCGACAAATATTTAAACATTTTGCAGAATCAGATTATTCCAGTTGTTCAAGTCTTGACGTCAACTTCGGGGAGATTTGGTACCAGCAAGACTGTTGTCCTGCTCATAATGCAAGAGTTTTTAGACAACACTTTTCCCGATCGTCTTATAAGTGGAAGAGGCACAATAAAATGGTCACCAAGATTCCCCGACTTAGCTCCTAACGATTTTGTTTTGTGGGGATATGCAACCTCGCAAATTTATAGACATGAATACGAGCGAGCGCGTGATTTGGATGAGTTACGTGCTAAAATTGATGCCACCCTACAGAGTATGATTCGTGATATGCTTGTAAATGTCAGGAACGAATTTTATCACCGATTGGGGTATTGCCAGATGCAACACCACGCTCACCAAATTGCGACTGAAGATCCCCCTCCGCTACTAATTGCTCATACCAATGGCTGTGTTCGTACCTTCGTGGTTGTAGGGGTTTAGGAAAATTTACCTACAGTGGCAAATTCACTGTCTCTGTCTATGTTATTCTTATAGTTTTAGATAGAGAATATTTGCAAATCGATAGAATTTTCGTAAACACCTAATATTTGTACAATAAATTGAGTGTGGAAAGAAGGGATACCATGAGGCGTGCCCTCGTTACTTCATAAACACAACGTACAATGAGGCAACATCTATGCAAAAGTCTCTTTCTGTCGCATGCATAACTGCTATTTTTATCCTTTATGCACACACCCATAGCAGGCTTTCTATTTAAACTTTTTCCAATAGTGTATATCTACTTCGCACTGATGAAGGCAAAAACCAGAAACCGGTCTGCGAATGGTATGTACAACGGCCTTAAAAGGGATTACCATTTATGTGGTAAAAAATCCTTTACTAGTGGGCAATCTCAATTAAAGCTTAATCACTTCCCCTTAGTATACAAATTTATAAATAATTAAGAATTGTGTGTTGGCATAAAGTTATTTAATCTGCAGTTAAATAAATTAAGAGGATTTCGACTTTGGTACCTATTAAGATATTATTTCTAGTATTTATTACTATTTTGTAAAATAACTTTTATCCCTCTGTTGTAATACTTTGGTATTATAATTTTTGTTGTACATTTATGAGTATAAATTAAAATTTACATTTTGCTTTTTTATGTGTTTCCCACAAAAAAAACTTTATTTATCTTATGTTTTTATTTAAATATGGTCACATTAAATAATTAATATAGCAATTTTATGACTTGCAAATTAGAGTTATATTAGAAGTAGTAAATATTTACTTTAAAGCTGTTACTCTTAGAAATCAACGTTGAGTATAAATCTCACAATAAACAAATTGTCAAACACTAGGTAATTATAAAGAAACAAATAAAATAGCCGATTCGTATTGGTATTGCTTCCCAAGCACAATTCTGTGAGTACCTATTAATATGCTTTGAAATAACCGACAGAAGTGTGAAGAATATTCTTAAAATAAATTTGTTATGCTTGCTAAGATTAATAGAACTAATGTACTGGAAATTAACCTAAATTTATAATAAACTCGTTATTATCACGGGCATGTTTTGACACAAGATGCGTTGTGACATTTCGAACAATTTTAATTTTTAGTTTTTTGGGAATACAATAAGCTTCAACTTTTTTTTTTGCAATAAGTTGTAACTGTTTTTTATATGACACTATTTTCCACAGTTTTTTTTTAATAAAGTATATGACAAAGATGTTTAAAAATTGGGAATGTTTCTTCATAAACCATTATCTTTGATAGAGAGAAAATGGAATGAAATTTTGTTACATCCTTTCTAATAAAAAAATTACGAGTATTGAAAAAAAATGTACATTTTCAGGTCGTTCTTGATAAGTTAGAAAATAGGACTTGGAATGATAATTTGTTTACAAAGTGAGATAGTCCAAGAAATTATCTACAACTTTCATTAAAAACCTTTTGCTCTAACTTCAAAAATAGGCGATATTAAAACAAGCAATCTGTATATACTATGTTTATTTCATTGATTCTAATATTTATTATTTTATTAATCAAAGCAATAAATACGAATAATTTATCTTTAGGTTTGCAAAGTGATAGAGTGTATTTCCAAATTTAAGAAATTATGCAAAGAAATGACGTAAAATATTAATATCACGTATTTTGTCTCGAATTTCATTAAATCTTTTGGTACTTTCAACACAACAAACTGTCATTTAACTTTTTCTTTGTTTAGAAACTTTTCAATGCTACCAACTGTTATTTGGATGTGGGTTACGTCACAGTTTTCAGGTGCATTAAAATACCAATTGTGATAACAGTTATTAATTCAGAAATAACGATTTTTGTTTTCCCTTTCTTAAGAATATTTCTGAGGCATTTCTATGAATCAAACATTTCTTGTTAGGAATCATAAAATACGTTATAGCCAAATCAGATCTAAAACAGAAACTGAATAATAATTTCAGTTCTACATACTTTGTCTCCTAGATTCAAAGTTAGCTGTTTAGAAGTTGTTACAGTTAGTATTACATTACTTATTTATGATTTAATAAATAACGGTTGTAATCTTCAGACAACATGGGAACGCTTAAGGTTTGAAAGGGGTTTATAAGAGTGCGTTATTGACAATTAGCTGGAGTGGTGAATTTTTACTTTGTAAAACCTTACTCTTAAAAGAATACTTTCCTTTTTAGACTGTTTTCTCGATGTAATGATAATGGTAAAGGTAGGGAGGCTGACGCTTGGTAAGTAGGAAGCAGACGAGCCCTTTTTACCCAACCCCTCAGCATGTGGTTCTCTCATCTTCTAATGAAGGTTAGGATGTCACTCAGTTCGTAGGAGCTCATCTAGAAGCGCCTCAGTACCAAAAATGCTATACCTCAGGTGCCCGAACGCTTCACACTACCCCATCACTCCCGAATCCTGAACATGTAGGATCTTCCTGAACACATATTAGAGTTAGATGTCTCCTAAGTCTGCGGTGGCTTGCTTGTCAGAATACCGATTAAAAGAGTCTTTGACTCCAACCCCGTAACCAGGCCGATCTCGACTTGTTCGGCCCTGCCACAAAATCTCGAGTTTGCCTACAGGCCCTGTTGGTCCTCCAATGCTTCCTCAGTATCCCATGGCTCACTCATTGAGGACCATCATGACCTGTCTTTTTGTAATGTCCAACATAGACTCAGGACCGAGGCAGAGTTTTTTCTTTTCGTTACGTGGAACCCCGGTATGTTCCGGACCCACATCAGTCTTACTTGTTTATTCCTGGTAAGCCCTTCTAGGGTGTCTCCGCACTCCAGAAATCGTCCCGGAGACCGCTTTTAGAGCAACTTTACTCATCGGAATAGATGTATACCACCTATTTGTTCCACACTGTTCCTTATCTGCCACCGCTAGGATGGCAGAAATCTCTACTGGAAGACCCTGGTGTACGATTCTAGAGCAAAGCTCTCCTGCACTTCTCTGCCTCCCAAATAAATTTCCGCCTCGAAATATGGTCTAGCGGCTACACAAGAACTGCCTGTGTAGCACACTAGAGATTCCGGAGAGAAGTCAGTTCTTCCTTCACTCCACTCCTCCCTACTGGGATGAGTGAAAGTATATTTCTTTTCCAATCCTTGATGGTCTTTCGTTTCCTTCACCTGGGCAGAGATGGGAATTTCCTTCTTCTCGGTGTAAGGTGATGTTGTAACTTTTCCAATGATCTAGATAGACGTCGATTGGTTGCTCTGAGAAGTATAAATTTGTTAGTAACTGGACCTCTAGTTTATATTGTTTGTTTTTAGGTGGTGGTATGGCTTCCTTATCGTCGTTCGGATATAGACTTGAGCTCAATTTTAAAATGCATTTCTTCTATTTTAGATGGATTTACAGTAAATGTAGTATTTGACTTTTTAAAATAGAATAATAAAGTGCTTATACCGTTTGATTTTGTGAACTGCTTCCAATTTGTTACATATTGGTTAATACATCATGGTGATTATAAAACAAGTGGTGCCTAAATCGAATCTTTCCACAGCATACTGAAACTCTGAAAGGTATTTTTTTTCTAAATATACGTAGCAACAACATCTTAAATAATCTGGATAGATGTTAACTGAGTGTTGCGAAAATCATACATGTTGATGACGGGATCTGTAATAATATATGATATAGTATCTTACTTACTGCTTAATCTAAGGGATGAATCAAAAACATATAGAACACCAATTGAACATCGATACAGTAGAATCGACAGTTTGTTGCGGCAAGTGGTAGATTTTAGTATTTTGGTTAATAGAGAAAATAATCGTAAATCAACATTTTCCGCTGCTTCAGTTGTAAAGTAAATAAATTTGCACTACCTACTAGGATCAAGTGTCCTAATATAGCCAAGTCAGGATAGGACAGTGATGCTAGTAAAGCATGATAAACCAATTTATCGCCGTATTTCTGCCCTAGAGCCTGTCGATATTGCACTTCTGTCTTTGAATTAATTATTTCCATGAAACTTTTAATGTGTTTGAAACTTTATCTAGGTATCGTACGTTTTAAATTGACATACATCTCCAGCAAAACTAGAGAAAAGCTGTAAATAGAGTTATATTTAATAACGGAATGGTACATTTAGGGATATTGTAAATGGAATACAAACACGGAAATATAGAACTTTTTAACGGAAACAAAATAAAAAAGTTTGTAGTATAAATAATACAGGTTACGAACATAGCCTAAAGATCTAATTTGAACTGCTAGAAGCATACTTATTAAAGTCATTACTTTTTAAAATTAAAATATCATGTAAGTAGGTCCGTATTTCATTTTTGTATGGTAATGAAAACACTTCTACTTATTTATAGAAGTTGCTTGGTTAGTGTTGATATAAATATAATCTTATAAAACATGATATTTTATTAATGAGAATATAACTCAGAACAAATTTAAGGAATACATAATGTTGTATATAAATATATTTGCTGTTATAAAATTTTTTGTGTTGAAGTTTTACAAATATAATAAAACATAATTTTCATCTAAAAAATCCATTTCTAAGTTACAATTTTTAAATAATTGAGTTAAACATTGTTAGATGTGGGAATTATTGTTTCAACGCCTAAGAATCTTTCCTGAATGTCGGATTGAGTATTTATGGCTCTATGTTGTAAATTATGTTTTGATTAAAAATTAACATAAGTGATAAATGAGTATTGTCAATATTATTTAGTGACGAAAATTTAAAGAATTCTTAAATACTTATGTTTCATGAAATTTCACTAATTTATTTCGTGGAATTATGAAACTCTCATTTCATGAAACAGTCGTGAAATTCATTCTTATTCCATGAAGTTATAAAACTTTCATGAAACTTTCCATAAATTATTTCATGAAATCAGGAACTATTGTGAAATGTTGGTATTTTGTCGGAACTAAACTGGATAAAAATGTAAGAAGACTTCAAATTCTCATTTGGTCGACGTTTCGACATTATTTAATATCTTCCTCAGGACTACAGCAAATAATATTTTTTTTAACTAATACTTATTTAATAAAAACCAGTACATAAAAGCATAATTAAAATTAAATCATTTAAAAGATTAAAAATATTATCATTTTGAAAACAATTTAAAAATTCGTAAATTCACCTAATCGCATAAATACATGAGCAAAAAAGTTTATAATAAATGTACAAGAATTAAAAAGTAATACTAATCTTATAAAATATGATGTTTTATTAATGAGAATATAACTCGAACAAATTTGAGGAATACATAATGAAATGTATATAAATATATTTGCTGTTATAAAATTTTTTGTGTTGAAATTTAACGAATATATTAAAACATAATTTTCATCTAAAAAAATCCATTTCTAAGTTACAATTTTTAAATAATTGAGTTAAACATTGTTAGATTTGGGAATTATTGTTTCAACATCAAAGAGTCTTTCCTGAATGTCGGATTGAGTATTTATGGCTCTATGTTGTAAATTATATTTTAATTAGAAGTTAACATAAGTGTTAAATGAGTATTGTCAATATTAATTATTGACGAAAATTTAAAGAATTCTTAAATACTTATGTTTCATGAAATTTCACTAATTTATTTCGTGGAATTATGAAATTTTTATTTCATGAAATAGTCGTGAAATTTCATTCTTATTCTATGAAATTATAAAACTTTCATGAAACTTTCCATACATTATTTCATGAAATTATGAACTATTGTGAAATGTTGGTATTTTGTCGGATCTAAAATCGATGAAAATGTAAGAATTCTCATGTGATTGATGTTTCGACAATATTTAATGTCTTAATCAGGACTACAGCAAATAACAATTTTTTTATCAATACTTATATAATTAAATCCAGTGCATAAAAATTATTCTTAAAATTAAAACATTTAAAAGATTGAAAATATTAACATTTTGAAAACAATTTAAAAATTCGTAAATTCACCTAATCGCATAAATATATATGAGCAAAAAAAGTTTATAATAAATGTAAAAGAATTAAAAAAGTAATAACAATCTTATAAAACATGATGTTTTATTAATGAGAATATAACTCGAAACGAATTTGAGGAATACATAATGAAATGTATATAAATATATTTGCTGTTATAAAATTTTTTGTGTTGAAATTTTACGAATATATTAGAACATAATTTTCATCTAAAAAATCAATTTCTAAGTTACAATTTTTAAATAATTCAGTTAAACATTGTTAGATTTGAGAATTATTGTTTCAACACCTAAGAATCTTTTCTGAATGTCGGATTAAGTATTTATGGCTCTATGTTGTTAATTATGTTTTGATTAAAAATTAATATAAAGTGTTAAATTAGTATTATCAATATTATTTAGTGACGAAAATTTAAAGAATTTTTAAATACTTGTTTCATGAACTTTCACTAATTTATATCATGGAATTATGAAACTTTCATTTCATGAAACAGTCCTGGAAATTTCATTTATATTCCATGAAGTTATAAAACTTTCATGAAACTTTCCATAAATTATTTCATGAAATTAGGAACTATTGTGAAATGTTGGTATTTTATCGGAACTAAAATGGATAAAAATGTAAGAAGACTTCAAATTCTCATTTGGTCGACGTTTCGACAATATTTAATGTCTTCCTCAGAACTATAGCAAATTACAATTTTTTTAACCAATACTTATTTAATAAAACCCAGTACATAAAACATACTTACAATTGAAACATTTAAAAGATTAAAAAATATTGACATTTTGAAAACAATTTAAAAATTCGTAAATTCACCTAATCGCATAAATACATATGAGCAAAAAAGTTTATAATAAATGTAAAAGAATTAAAAAGTAATAATAATCTTATAAAACATGGTGTATTACTAATGAGAATATAACTCGGAACAAATCTAGGAGGAATACATAATGAAATGTATATAAATGTATTTGCTGTTATAACATCTTTTGTGTTGAAATTTTACAAATATATTAAAACATAATTTTTCATCTAAAAAATCCATTTCTTAGTTCCAATTTTTAAATAATTGAGTTAAATATTATTAGATTTGGGAATTATTGTTTCAACGCCTAAGAATCTTTCCTGAATGTCGGATTGAGTATTTATGGCTCTATGTTGTAAATTATGTTTTGATTAAAAATTAACATAAGCGTTAAATGAGTATTGTCAATATTAATTATTGACGAAAATTTAAAGAATTCTTAAATACTTATGTTTCATGAAATTTCACTAATTTATTTCATGGAATTATGAAACTCTCATTTCATGAAACAGTCCTGAAATTTCATTCATATTTCATGAAGTTATTAAACGTTCATGAAACTTTCCATAAATTATTTCATGAAATTATGAACTATTGTGAAATGTTGGTATTTTGTCCGATCTAAAATGGATAAAAATGTAAGAAGACTTCAAATTCTCATTTGGTCGACGTTTCGACAATATTTAATGTTTTCCTCAGGACTACAGAAATAATTTTTTTAATCAATACTTATATAATTAAATCCAATAGATAAAAGCATATTTAATATTATCATTTTGAAAACTATTTAAAAATTCGTAAATTCACCTAATCGCATAAATATATATGAGTAAAAGAGTTTTTAATAAATGTAAAAGCATTAAAACGTAATAACAACTACAATATTAAAGATAAAATAAAATAAAAATATTATCAGTCACGCTTACCTAATGAGGTAGTTGGTTTTTTGTCAATACAATCATTATCGCCAAAATACAATAACACAACTTACATAGGATTCCACTGTAATTGTTCTATATAAAATATTAGATCAAGTCATATTTTAGTGTAGTCAGAACGGAAACAATTTTATATATGCACAAGGATTTGAAAACATTAATGGCCGTTTATCAAAGAAACTCTGAAAGAAGCACAATAAATATTTTCTGTAAATCAAAATTCTCGTTGTGAAAAATCACTTAATGAAATTATGGATACTACGGTTTCAATATTCCGTACATAGCTACGCCTTTACGAGATGCAGATAGGTGCTATTGGTTCCGTGTTTACTAAACTAGTCAAAATTCAGTAGTGGATATTAAAGGACTCATTTCTCTCCTAGGTACGATATTTTTAATACTAACTAGAGGCATTTTATTACAATTTTTTTAACGTTATTTTGTCCAGAGGATATTTTTAAACAACATATTAGTAAATTCTTACTAGTTGCATACGACAACGAATTGTTCTGAAAATTTTCCCTACCCGCATTTCCGGTGATAATAATTATGTCTAGGTAGACTGTATTGATCATTTTGTCGTGTACTATATTTATAGATATCCATGTGTTTACTTAAATTATTTTTATGCCGAAATATAGATGCATGAGAAATATGAAGATTAACCAAGGTCACTATTCAAAGATACTTAAAATAGTCTCTACACGATTCAGTCGGTCTTAAACACCATATTGATCTTATTGCTTTTTCTTGAATTCTAAATGTAGCTTCAACTTCAGTAGCATCAGAATTCAATCCCGTAATGTAATGTTTTGTGCCCGATGTTTTTTCTTATAATAAATAATGCATCAGAAGTAAAAAGCCTCTGATTTAGCTCCATTTGAGATTCTCATCTATACATACTCCCAAAAATTGAACACTATTTACTGAGAAAATAGTACCATGATGTAAAGCAATATCTTATGTGTAATTGTAAGTTGTATGGAATGTGATGTTGTGTGTTTTTATTAAATTCAGGATTAATCTGTTTGCAGAGAATCAGTCGGTTAGGCTATGTAATATTTCCACGCATTCAGGTAATGAAATTTAGAATAATATGCCTTGTATCATCTGCACATTGTAAAATTTGAAATAAGGAAACAAGAAAATACTTTGTCGGAATTTGTCATGAACATATAATAACAAAGACAATATGATTTCAGTAATTTAAAATTACATTTATTAGCGGGTTTTCGTGTACATATACTCAATCAGAAAATAATCCACAGATATATGAAATTACCCTATAGGAAAACTGGTGTAAAAGTTCCAAAAGAATGCCCATATTGTATTATAATTTTGGTAGAGAACTGAAATGTTTATGTAGGCGCCCTTAATTATATTTAAAAATATTCCAAAGAAACAGTCAGTGAAAAAACATGTTATGATGTTAGAAGTGAATAAAATTTTCTGTATAAATGGGTTATAATTATTAAATAATAAAGCATAGATAATTAATTTGGGATAGTACCATTTATGTATACTTTTTACCTGATATTTTATTAATGTACATTTGACTTTAAATGGGACATGAATAAAATATTAAATGTGACTTTCAGATAATATCAATAGTTATTAAGAATTTACTTAATACCAATATAAAAATTAAATTTTGCCTTTTCAAACTTTCATTATATAAAAAAATTTTGTGGATTATAATTAATTGAAACATTTACAACCGAACCAGAATTAAAACTTAAATATGGAAAACATCAGTTAGTCAAAACTACATAATAAAAGGTGATCCACTTAACTAATTATTTTAAAATCCTAAAACTTTGAGTCAAACAGAAATAATTAATGATTTAAAAGAGTCAGTTTTCCATATAAGGCACTATTTCTGTTAATTTGTTTTGTTATGTCTGTTTAAGTTATAATTATGTAATGGTTATGTATATACCGAATAAATAAAACTATTAATATTTGAAATATATATTTTTTTAAATATTGCTTTATTTTATCTAAAATAACAAATAAATAGTACAAGGTATGAAAGTATGACGTATAGAGAGATAGATAGGAAGATAGATAGACAGATAGATTGATAAATACCCTTTATTTGTTCACTTGTAGCAAAAGTACCTAATATCTATGGGGCGTTGAACATGTCAGTGTACACGGAAAAAATCTAAACTATTTTTAAGACTACTATTCTTAAATTAAGACATTATTGTACTCATATATCCGCAAGAATAGATATTTTTCCATCAAGGAAAAGGTTATTCTTAAAAGTCATTATCTTACTCTCCTTTAAATGTTAACTAATTATTAACTTTAGAATAATGGTTCTACTTCAGCTAAGAGGAAGTTTCGAACAATATTCAATACTAACTTATACTTAATCTAAGATTTCACTTATTCAGTTCAAAAGTAGAGATTATTGCGATCTGTTACATTTAACACTTAATGTAAGAAATGTGTCATTTCGTTCAACAACTGATGAATTACTTGAATCAATAAATATTTGATGTTGAGTGAAATCTTTTCTTTCTTGATTTAATATTGCGATCTATTAAATTTACTACTTGATGTAAGGATACTACCACATGAATAATTCTTCGTTATCTAAAAAATATAGTTAGTTACTCAGTATGTTACTGGAAAAATAAACCTCTGCAACCTCTGCTCTTGTGACTTTACATTAAAAGATTAGTCAGAGGGTGTTTTTTGAAACGTTAAGGAATTATATTATCTTTTTGTCTCACATTAGTTGTCAAAAACATCCTCTGAATAATCTTTTGAAGTAAAGTCACAAGCGCAGAGGTTTATTTTTCCAGTAACATACTGGGTAACTAACTATATTTTTTTAGATAACGAAGAATTATTCATGTGGTAGTAAGTCCCAAAAAAAAAAATTTTTTTGAAAATGCCTCAAATAACGTTCAGACTATATTTGAATAAAACTGATAAATTATTTGTATCAAATTTGATTTCTAGGATTGGTTAAGGACTTTTCAGAATTAGAAGAAGTTTTTATGAAGAATGACGTTTTATTAAGAAACCAAAAACAAAAAAATTTTACAAGTATAAGTCAATTCGTGAACACACTGTATTGAGACTTCAAATTTACCACAGGAAGGCACATTATTTCTTTATGTTTTTTTAAGTATTTTATGAATTTTATTCTCTTTCTGATTTGAGGAATCAGTTCTATAATCTGTTTTTCTGAAATTTCCAGTAAATTATCCAGCTTTAGTTAATTTTCTTGACCTAGAAAACAATTATTTATGTTATTAAAGTATAACTAATTTAAAGAAATCATTGTAGCTAACTATATTATAGAAAAGTATGCTCGAACTTTCAAACAGGTATGGCATAAAAAAGTTTTGTACATATGAAACCGAAATTTTTAAGTCCATTTGAATATTCACAAAATTTCCATGCATATATACAAACTATAAATATGTAGCTAAAATACATAATAATTAATATGTTAGCTTAGCATTTTTAGTAAGAACAAAGAACTTTAATCCTACACTGATAATAAATTAATATCAATGACTTCAGAAAGTCATTGATTAATAATGTTATATATAGCTACACATCAGGGTGCATGAATGGTAAGTCGCCGTATTCCTTTCAAGGGATGTTAGTTGAGCTCATTTGCAACTGATTTAACTATAATATGCCTAACAGTTTTTGAGATATTTTATTATTTTTTTTTTAGAAACTTCCCTTGTCCTTATGTTTCAAAAAACATGTGTCATCGCTTAAGCGAAGATTTCTCACTCAAAAATAAGACAAATGGGTACTATCAACATGGGTCCATTGCTGTTTCGTACTTGAAATGCAGAATGTTGAAGTTTTATTATTTCGGTTAATTTTGTAAAGAAAATGTATAAACCACTGACTTCTTTAGTTTTAGATGGCACAGTTATGTAAACAGTTAATTGCTGAAAAGAAGTCACCTCTTGATTTTTGTTAGATTTAGGTTTCTTGTAGGAGATAAATGCAATTTTTTATGTAGGGTACTTAATAGCATTATTTTATTATTTTTTTTTTAAATAGACTTAAGAAGACTTTAAAAATTGCATTTATCTTCTACACGATGCCGATATCTAAAAAACGTCAAGAGGTTACATTTTTTTCGGCAATTAACTTTCTACATAATTGGGCCATCAAAAACTAAAAAAATCAGTGGCGTATATAATTTTTTTACAGTTAACGCAAAGAAAAATAAAACTTCAATATCTCAGAAACGAAGCAAAAATGGACCTATGTTGATAAGAATTAGGTATATTTGTCTTATTTTTGAGTGTAGAATCTCCGTTTAAGCGATGGCAGATGTTTTTCGAAACACCCTGTATCTCTTTAATTTGAAAACAAGGGATGCTCTACCTGTAACTAGTATTTTTGTATTATTTATGGAAGTAAAATATAGTTTTCAAAACTTCATATAAACCTCATTCGAAGAGTAATATATAAAGTAGAGAAGTTTTTAAATAATTTGCACGTTTAATGCATTATCAAGTTTTAAAAATAAATTCCTATGAATGTACGATTGGGTTGACATTTTTTTCACAAATGTAGTGTTTTAGCTCGTCTTTTTATCTTATTAAAGTATTTAACCTAATTTTTGTTACATAAATATATAAACTAATGCAGGAAACTGAACTATTAAGGAAAGTTTTATTTTTTTATTTTAAAAATAAAATATCTCAAAAACTATTAAATCTCTAAATCAATTGCAAATGAGTTCTACTAACCCACCCTCAAAGGAATAAGCCGACTTACCAGTTACTCTGTATATGCATTGTATAATAAAACGCCACTACAATAAAATTGCAGATCTTGATTATAGATCAAGCAAAAATTATCAAAAAGAAAAATAACTTGGGAAATCTATACACAACCACTAAACTTCAGATGAATACCTTTTCAATTACAATATAGTGACGTTGTGCATTCATTTCTTGTAAAGTATAACGTAATTAAAATAGCTTGCATTTAGTAAAACCAGAATTATTAAAATTACCTTCTAATATTGAAATTAAGGACTCCAATTCCCAACCTGCCATCGCAGACTCATTAACTTCTATTTCACAGTTCTAATGTTCATATACTTTTTCAAGTGTAACTTTACAAATATAAATTATTTCATAATAATCAACATCTATGAAAAAAGTACAGTACACACAATTCGACGCATAGTAGGTAAGGTATGTCGTCTTTGTTTGGCAAAGGCCTAGCTTTCTACCTCCCACCACTGTGCGATTCACTTGTTACAATATTAGAACACTTCACATTGAGATTAGCAAGTATTCAATCAAGGAAAACAGTTACTGGATTAATAGAATGTATAATTCCTATATCAAGAAAAGCATTTAAATAAGAATTTACTTCAAGATGTCCTTATACTTACTTTCACGGTTAACAGTACTCGAAAGAAGTGTACTATTAAGAGTATATTAATACATACTTATACTTCGAAGGAATCAAACTTGTATGGACTTAAAGACTTGCGATAATGAAACTCAAAAATATATCTGTTCTTGGTTTATAATTGGTATATTATTGAAACAATTATAATTTATTATGCCAAGTAATATTTTTTTAGTGACAAGTATAAAAATTCAGAATAATCGATTACTTTGATATAGAATAGTTTTCTTTTTTGTGTATAGAAAAACAACAGAAACAAAAAATATATAATATAAAATACTTAAAAATTAAAATAGACATAATCTATGTACATATAAACAGACTTAGACACTATACGTTTAAAAAGTAAAATTTAAAATAATACCGTATAATAGAACGGTTAAATATTTCTTAAAATCACATATTAAAAACGAAAAACATAAGGATGAAACGTTACATACAATGTTTTATTAGATAACATTGTTATCATTTAAGTATTTGTCCAGTATATAGTAGGCTTTCTTCAGAAGGATATTTGTTAGTTTGTTTTTTAGTTCTCTATGTGGAAGACCTCGTATATTTATGGGCAGTTTATTATAAATTTTAATTACAGAAAATGATACATTTTTTTGAATAAACACATATTTGGGGATGTTCGTGCTTAGAAGATCATTTTTATTTCTGATGTCAAATACTAGTTACCGCAAATGCTCGAATGACCTATATTTTGCTGTTGTAAAATTACCAACCGTTCCTTCAAATTGTATACAACACTATTCAACATTTCTGGTTGAATTGCACGAATTTGCTCTCTAATACTCTCCTTTAATTCCTCCAGCGTTCTTGGCCGAGTCTAAACACCAAATTTTTTAAATAACCCCACAGCCAGTAATCCACTGGGTTAACATCAGGCGATCTTATTGGCCATGAATTTGCAAAATATCTGCTTATAACACGATCTTGAAAAACCGCAGTTAACAATTCTTTAACTGGTCGGTAAATGTGCGGAGGTGCTCCATCCTGCATAAAAATCATGTTTTCAAATCCTTCGTGCTCGTTTTGCAACTGTGGAATTGCATAATCCCTTAACATTTGCAGGTATCGTTCACCAGTAACAGTTACAGATACGCCTCCTCATTCTGTATTTCCTCGAAAAAGTATGGACCAATGATGAAATTAGGTGTGAAACCGCACCAAACGGTGACTTTTTTGTCATAAAGGCCTTGCTGAACGATTTCATGTGGATTTTCTGTTGACCATATTCGACAGTTTTGAGTATTAATTCCACCATTAAGAGAGAAATGGGCCTCATCTGTCTATAAAATACGGGATAACCATTGGGGTTCAATTTCCATCTGAGCCAATGCATGTAATGAAAAATCGTACCGGAGAGCAAAATCTGCGTCCTTTAATTCAAACAGCAGTTGCAGTTTATAGGGATACATTTTTAGGATTTTCCGTAAAATTTTCCAAACCATGGTGTATGGCATTTGTAATCGTTTTGATATCGAATTCACACCACTGATTGCTAGCGGATTAGTATTGGCTACGTTTTGTTTTTCCTGAAGAACTTCTGCAACTTGGACATCACTAATCCTAGGTCTTCCTGACCTCGGAAGGCCTTTTACAGAACCTGTTCTTTCAAATTTGCTAATCAAATTACGATACGCCTTCATTTTGCACGGCCCTGCTCTCAAACCCATTTTCGTACGAAATCTTCGTAATCCAGTAGTGATATATTTACCGCCTTCATAATAACATTGCACTAAACCAATTCTTGTTTGCAGATCCATATTGAAATTGTTACAATTTACGTTACGCGAGTTTTATTTTGAGAACAATTCTCTAAATTACGATTATTTCGTTTGACACTTGTATCAATAGTTGTCACGACAATTCTTTTGTTTTCCATAGATACACTAAAATCCAATTATTGAGGCAACTAGATTCTGTTTACTTTCTGCTACTAGCATAATTTCTTAAAACTATATAAGAATTTAAAATAGACCGCTTACTTTATGATAACCCCATATATTATAAAAAATTCTTATAATCTCTCTATAGTGATAGTCCAATATCTGTATATTGCTATTTCAACAAAGATCATATGTTGGCTGTAAACACCTCGTTTATATCTATATAGTTAGTCAATTTGATGAACTTTTCCGGTCATAACGACAGATAGCAAAAAATTCAGTTCAACAGGGGTAAACTCAATGAACTGAACTATTTGTAAGATGAATTTCAATTGAGTATTACCTAGTATCGATATTATAGACAAAGGGCATTAGGTTGACTAAGTGCTGGTTTATCGACGCTCTGTTAACACAAACTAGACATTTACTTATTACGATACCAAACCAATCAAATCTATACGATCCAAATCATTAAATACATCTTTTAGTATTGAATTATATTCTTCCATAATAAAAATAATATCTAAGGAAACAAGTGTTGTTTTTTCTAGAAAAAATAATAAAATAATTATTGGATATTACAATTACATAAGGCATCTTTTCAAACCTAATACGATAACAAGAATACCTCTTACATTTTATAATGTCATTCTTATCTAAATACGCTAGTATAACTCTTTTAGGTAGAAAAACCACAAACACGGCACCTCAAATATATTTTATCGCAGAAACTGTTAAAATAACCACTTAATCTAGGAACAAGATTACATTGGATTAAATAATAGTATTCTTAGTATTGAAGTGTCGCGTTTGATTTATTATCAACCTAAAACTATTATACTAGCGCAATCAGATAAGAATGGCAGTATAAAATGTAAGAAACTGTAGGTAATTATTATTGTTGTAATATTAGGTTTGAAAGGATGCTTACGTAATATCCAATAATTATTTTATTATTTTTTTCTAGAAATGCATAAATACGATGCAAATAAAATGTCAGATTCTTTAAAGTGTTGGAATGATTGTTTTTTGGATGTTATATTCTAGTTACAGTTTTGATACAATTGATACAATTGATAAACCTACATCTCGTATAAATTAGGCTATTAGGCAAAATAATTCTAGACTAAGCCACGATCAGTGAATACGTTTTTGATACTAAATTTCATCAACGTTATCTATTCTATATTTACTACCTCGCTAAATACGAGAGTATTAATTTACCACAGAAAAATTCCGTTTAACTCCAAATCAGTTCACCTGTTCATCTATTTAGGGACTTAATATCATTTATTGCGTACTTTTGCAGCATGCTCTAGTTGTCAGTGTGTTTAATTCTTAAGTAGTATCGCAATTCAGAAAAATCCAAAATTGCTAGTTTATGTCCCAAATTATTTACTACATATTACTTATACTGTGGACAAAATATGATTAAAAAATCAATACATATAATACAACTAACTGTAATAATAAGCTAATGTGTGTTGCATACAAATTTATCGAACAAAACATTTTATGTCACATAAATTTAAATCGATACCAATTCAACCATGGCAACCAATACTCAATACATTTATAGAAGTCGATAAAACTTGTACATTAATTATTATATTATTCTCGATGTTGCATAAAAATTCAGTTACAATAATAATCAATCTGCCTTTTTCTGCACACAAACTACAAGATAAATTGACCAAATTATTATTTACAAAGTAGAAAGATAGGTTGGGAACGGAAGTTAGATATAAACAGTATTTCCGCGTTGATATTGTGTAGTGAATAATTTATTGCTGTTTTTATATAATATTGCCACTGCTCCTCCTGCATGGTCGATGATTCTATTTATTTATAAACATCGTTGGCTATTTTAAACCAACCTAGAGAGTTATGTCGATTTTATTATTTACACCACATATCTTTTCGTGTTTTATTTTAAAATAATTCTTGCTCTATTACTTTTGTAATATGGTATTTTTTTTTAATTTTTATCATGTGTATATTGTTCAATATGATACAGTCTTAGTGCAAAATCGATATAGAGCTACTCATTTTCTTTTGCATAAACAGAATTGTCGACAGAATCTCCATCTACATTTATTAAAAAATAAATCATTGATTTACACTTTTTAATTTTTTGAAATTTGAATATGAAAATATCAAAATAATTTCATTTAAGTTAATAAGGTTAATTTCTCGCTATATTTATTAATACAAAAATGTTTTTAAAACATATAGTAAATAGTAGTAAATATTTCTCGTAATAATTTTTTATCACAAAACTAATGATTTAAGATTTTTTTTTTTGTAATGTCAGATTAGTCTTACCTGTAGAAAAGCATATATTACTGAAAAACATGTGCAAAATAATATAAATGAAAAAGTTATAGTTTGTTTCAAACTTTGGATTTTGACTGGTTATAAAATTTGAAAAAAAAATTTTTTAACATTTTGTTCCAAAAATTGAAGATAAGGCCAATTTACTCTTCAGCGAATTTCAAGTTTTTGTAATTACATTTAATGCTCAAGTTTGTAATTGCACCAATTCAACTTTTCTGTCTGATTTTCCTACAAAAATTGACAAAAAAATTGATCAGACAACTAATAGTACAATTTGAAATTATTGTTTACAAAGACCGGTGTATGGTACAAGAAAAAAAATTATATTTGTACTCCATTCAGTAAAACATTGCGGCGATAGCCAGGATAGATAGATAGATCTTTATTTAGCATTGTCTGCTACATAGATACATAGATATTTAATTAAACCTAAATAATCTAACCTAAGTAATATTACTATTTCTAACACAAAAAACAAACAAATAAAAAGTAATTGTATCCGAAACTACTAGAATGAGTATATAAAATTATAAGTATTCGAAATATATTCAGACTTCAGACTATTTTACTTAATTACTTGTGAGATATTTACATACATATTTATTAAATGTTTTTACACTTGGTGCATCCTTTATATCAGTTGGCAGAGTATTAAAAAGACGAAGTCCTTCATTAAATAATGAACCTTGTAAAAAGGATTTTTTGACACACTCAACGTCATAGTGATTTTTCCGTCTGGTATTGTA